>CP136068.1:154475267-155016792 GCA_032622095.1 Siphonodentalium dalli | reverse complement strand
GCTTTATGTTATATTTTCTCAAATGTTTACATTGTTATATTGGAGAATATTGCAATTGTTGTAATGAGGCTCAATAAATTCTATTCTATTCATTTATCAGTTTATAGATGTAGGCCTACGTGTTGGGGGTTGTCCATACATGCTGATGTAATCATATTATATTGTAGGAATCTGTTGAATCTGTATATCCACTGTATGTGACCTTGTTCATACATGCTGATGTAATCATATTATATTGCAGGAATCAGACGAATCTGTATACCCACTGTATGTGACCTTGTTCAAATATATACAGAAGTGGAAGCATAAGACCATTCATTAAGAAGATATTCTGACAGGTACAGTAATCTCCTCTATTCTCATCCACACCTTAATTCAATGCCTTGAAATAGTGTGTCTGTTATTTGCAGACTGAGGTCCCAGAGGGTGAATTTAGTGATACACCCCACACAGTGGGCTAGTATCACCAAATTCACCCTGTGGGGATCTCATTCTGCTTGGGCCTCATCTTCTGGGAAGTATCTATAGTCACTCACAAATTAACATTGTTTTTAGTTACTTTTTCTCTTCTGTTCAGTGTCTATATTGCTAATTTGCAGAAGATAAACTGCATAATCAAGGTCCCTATTTGGGTGAACATCACCAACTTCAACTGGGGAATTTCGCGACGGGGATTGCTGTTAAAATAGTCTGATCCATTAAAACTGCCATATACAGAAAGAATATTAAATATTTAAACAAAACCCAAATTATGTTACAGTACAGTACATAAAGAGTGTCTGATACGCAAAACACTCAAGACCAGGAGGCCTCACTTTGGTTAAAACTGCTGCCATGTTGTTTACAACATAGCAGTTTAGCGCTTGCTAATTCTCGCCACTCAAGATTTCGTTGTTGAATGGGTCACCATGAATAACTCCTAAAAAAAAATAACCACGATGTTCAGTGTTTTGCTTATCGTGCACTCTTAATGTGCTGTATATAAACAAACATACGGCTCAAATAATGTGTTTTGTGGATAATATTGCATTCATACTATCATTATACTACTATTCGTGAGGAAATTTTCATTATTTGGTAACTTTTATTTCATGTTCTGAGATTGAAAACATTTTCTTACGCTAGTTGGGTACGCAGTCCGTAATAATCTTGGGTAGATTGTCCATCACATTGATGAGTAGTTCGTTGCAACAAATAAAATATATTTCATGTTCGGAGATTGAAAAAATGTCCATACACTATTACACTTGTTGGGTATGCAGTCCGTAATAATCTTCGGTAGATTGTCCATCACATTGATGAGTAGTTCGTTGCAACAAATAAAATATATTTCATGTTCGGAGATTGAAAAAATGTCCATACACTAGTTGGGTATGCAGTCCGTAATAATCTTGGGTAGATTGTCCATCACATTGATGAGTAGTTCGTTGCAACAAATAAAATATATTTCATGTTCGGAGATTGAAGAAATGTCCATACACTAGTTGGGTATGCAGTCCGTAATAATCTTGGGTAGATTGTCCATCACATTGATGAGTAGTTCATTTTAACAAATAAATTATATTTCTGACATGTTCGGAGATTGAAAAAATGTTCTTACACTAGTTGGGTACGCAGTCAGTAATAATCGTGGGTAGATTGTCCATCACATTGATGAGTAGTTCGTTGCAACAAATAACATAATATTTTATTTGTTGCATCAAACTACTTATCAATGTTCGGAGATTGAAAAGATGTCCATATACACTAGTTGGGTTCGCAGTCCGTAATAATCTTGGGTAGATTGTCCATCACATTGATGAGTAGTTCGTTGCAACAAATAAAATATATTTCATTTTCGGAGATTGAAAAAATGTCCTTACACTTGTTGGGTACGCAGTCCGTAATAATCTTGGGTAGATTGTCCATCACATTGATGAGTAGTTCGTTGCAACAAATAAAATATATTTCATGTTCGGAGATTGAAAAAATGTCCATACACTTGTTGGGTATGCAGTCCGTAATAATCTTGGGTAGATTGTCCATCACATTGATGAGTAGTTCGTTGCAACAAATAAAATATATTTCATGTTCGGAGATTGAAAAAATGTCCATACACTAGTTGGGTACGCAGTCCGTAATAATCTTGGGTAGATTGTCCATCACATTGATGAGTAGTTCATTTTAACAAATAATTTATATTTCATGTTCGGAGATTGAAAAAATGTTCTTACACTAGTTGGGTACGCAGTCCGTAATAATCTTGGGTAGATTGTCCATCACATTGATGAGTAGTTCGTTGCAACAAATAAAATATATTTCATGTTCGGAAATTGAAAAAATGTCCATACACTAGTTGGGTACGCAGTCCGTAATAATCTTGGGTAGATTGTCCATCACATTGATGAGTAGTTCATTTTAACAAATAATTTATATTTCATGTTCGGAGATTGAAAAAATGTTCTTACACTAGTTGGGTACGCAGTCCGTAATAATCTTGGGTAGATTGTCCATCACATTGATGAGTAGTTCGTTGCAACAAATAAAATATATTTCATGTTCGGAGATTGAAAAGATGTCCATATACACTTGTTGGGTATGCAGTCCGTAATAATCTTGGGTAGATTGTCCATCACATTAATGAGTAGTTCATTTTAACAAATAATTTATATTTCATGTTCGGAGATTGAAAAAATGTCCATACACTAGTTGGGTATGCAGTCCGTAATAATCTTGGGTAGATTGTCCATCACATTGATGAGTAGTTCGTTGCAACAAATAAAATATATTTCATGTTCGGAGATTGAAAAAATGTCCATACACTAGTTGGGTATGCAGTCCGTAATAATCTTGGGTAGATTGTCCATCACATTGATGAGTAGTTTGTTGCAACAAATAAATTATATTTCATGTTCGGAGATTGAAAAAATGTTCTTACACTATATATAGCTAGTTGGGTACGCACTCCGTAATAATCTTGGGTAGATTGTCCATCACATTGATGAGTAGTTCATTTTAACAAATAATTTATATTTCATGTTCGGAGATTGAAAAAATGTTCTTACACTGGTTGGGTACGCAGTCCGTAATAATCTTGGGTAGATTGTCCATCACATTGATGAGTAGTTCGTTGCAACAAATAAAATATATTTCATGTTCGGAGATTGAAAAAATGTCCATACACTAGTTGGGTATGCAGTCCGTAATAATCTTGGGTAGATTGTCCATCACATTGATGAGTAGTTTGTTGCAACAAATAAATTATATTTCATGTTCGGAGATTGAAAAAATGTTCTTACACTAGTTGGATATGCAGTCCGTAATAATCTTGGGTAGATTGTCCATCACATTGATGAGTAGTTTGTTGCAACAAATAAATTATATTTCATGTTCGGAGATTGAAAAGATGTCCATACACTTGTTGGGTATGCAGTCCGTAATGATATTGGGTAGATTGTCCATCACATTGATGAGTAGTTCGTTGCATATATATTTCATGTTCGGAGATTGAAAAAATGTTCTTACACTAGTTGGATATGCAGTCCGTAATAATCTTGGGTAGATTGTCCATCACATTGATGAGTAGTTTGTTGCAACAAATAAATTATATTTCATGTTCGGAGATTGAAAAGATGTCCATACACTTGTTGGGTATGCAGTCCGTAATGATATTGGGTAGATTGTCCATCACATTGATGAGTAGTTTGTTGCAACAAATAAATTATATTTCATGTTCGGAGATTGAAAAGATGTCCATACACTTGTTGGGTATGCAGTCCGTAATGATATTGGGTAGATTGTCCATCACATTGATGAGTAGTTCGTTGCATATATATTTCATGTTCGGAGATTGAAAAAATGTTCTTACACTAGTTGGGTACGCAGTCCGTAATAATCTTGGGTAGATTGTCCATCACATTGATGAGTAGTTCGTTGCAACAAATAAAATATGTGGGCACTCCCATGCAAATATATATTTAATGCTCTAGATCAACTCTGTAAAGCTATCACTCACTTACTTTTTAACTTCTCACCTTCAACCCTCACTACCTCATCTAGTCTGTTTCTTGCTTTATGTTATATTTTCTCAAATGTTTACATTGTTATATTGGAGAATATTGCAATTGTTGTAATGAGGCTCAATAAATTCTATTCTATTCATTTATCAGTTTATAGATGTAGGCCTACGTGTTGGGGGTTGTCCATACATGCTGATGTAATCATATTATATTGTAGGAATCTGTTGAATCTGTATATCCACTGTATGTGACCTTGTTCATACATGCTGATGTAATCATATTATATTGCAGGAATCAGACGAATCTGTATACCCACTGTATGTGACCTTGTTCAAATATATACAGAAGTGGAAGCATAAGACCATTCATTAAGAAGATATTCTGACAGGTACAGTAATCTCCTCTATTCTCATCCACACCTTAATTCAATGCCTTGAAATAGTGTGTCTGTTATTTGCAGACTGAGGTTCCAGAGGGTGAATTTAGTGATACACCCCACACAGTGGGCTAGTATCACCAAATTCACCCTGTGGGGATCTCATTCTGCTTGGGCCTCATCTTCTGGGAAGTATCTATAGTCACTCACAAATTAACATTGTTTTTAGTTACTTTTTCTCTTCTGTTCAGTGTCTATATTGCTAATTTGCAGAAGATAAACTGCATAATCAAGGTCCCTATTTGGGTGAACATCACCAACTTCAACTGGGGAATTTCGCGATGGGGATTGCTGTTAAAATAGTCTGATCCATTAAAACTGCCATATACAGAAAGAATATTAAAATATGTAAACAAAACTCAAATTATGTTACAGTACAGTACATAAAGAGTGTCTGATACGCAAAACACTCAAGACCAGGAGGCCTCACTTTGGTTAAAACTGCTGCCATGTTGTTTACAACATAGCAGTTTAGCGCTTGCTAATTCTCGCCACTCAAGATTTCGTTGTTGAATGGGTCACCATGAATAACTCCTAAAAAAAAATAACCACGATGTTCAGTGTTTTGCTTATCGTGCACTCTTAATGTGCTGTATATAAACAAACATACGGCTCAAATAATGTGTTTTGTGGATAATATTGCATTCATACTATCATTATACTACTATTCGTGAGGAAATTTTCATTATTTGGTAACTTTTATTTCATGTTCTGAGATTGAAAACATTTTCTTACGCTAGTTGGGTACGCAGTCCGTAATAATCTTGGGTAGATTGTCCATCACATTGATGAGTAGTTCGTTGCAACAAATAAAATATATTTCATGTTCGGAGATTGAAAAAATGTCCATACACTATTACACTTGTTGGGTATGCAGTCCGTAATAATCTTCGGTAGATTGTCCATCACATTGATGAGTAGTTCGTTGCAACAAATAAAATATATTTCATGTTCGGAGATTGAAAAAATGTCCATACACTAGTTGGGTATGCAGTCCGTAATAATCTTGGGTAGATTGTCCATCACATTGATGAGTAGTTCGTTGCAACAAATAAAATATATTTCATGTTCGGAGATTGAAGAAATGTCCATACACTAGTTGGGTATGCAGTCCGTAATAATCTTGGGTAGATTGTCCATCGCATTGATGAGTAGTTCATTTTAACAAATAAATTATATTTCTGACATGTTCGGAGATTGAAAAAATGTTCTTACACTAGTTGGGTACGCAGTCCGTAATAATCGTGGGTAGATTGTCCATCACATTGATGAGTAGTTCGTTGCAACAAATAACATAATATTTTATTTGTTGCATCAAACTACTTATCAATGTTCGGAGATTGAAAAGATGTCCATATACACTAGTTGGGTTCGCAGTCCGTAATAATCTTGGGTAGATTGTCCATCACATTGATGAGTAGTTCGTTGCAACAAATAAAATATATTTCATTTTCGGAGATTGAAAAAATGTCCTTACACTTGTTGGGTACGCAGTCCGTAATAATCTTGGGTAGATTGTCCATCACATTGATGAGTAGTTCGTTGCAACAAATAAAATATATTTCATGTTCGGAGATTGAAAAAATGTCCATACACTTGTTGGGTATGCAGTCCGTAATAATCTTGGGTAGATTGTCCATCACATTGATGAGTAGTTCGTTGCAATAAATAAAATATATTTCATGTTCGGAGATTGAAAAAATGTCCATACACTAGTTGGGTACGCAGTCCGTAATAATCTTGGGTAGATTGTCCATCACATTGATGAGTAGTTTGTTGCAACAAATAAAATATATTTCATGTTCGGAGATTGAAAAAATGTCCTTACACTTGTTGGGTACGCAGTCCGTAATAATCTTGGGTAGATTGTCCATCACATTGATGAGTAGTTCGTTGCAACAAATAAAATATATTTCATGTTCGGAGATTGAAAAAATGTCCATACACTAGTTGGGTATGCAGTCCGTAATAATCTTGGGTAGATTGTCCATCACATTGATGAGTAGTTCGTTGCAACAAATAAAATATATTTCATGTTCGGAGATTGAAGAAATGTCCATACACTAGTTGGGTATGCAGTCCGTAATAATCTTGGGTAGATTGTCCATCACATTGATGAGTAGTTCATTTTAACAAATAAATTATATTTCTGACATGTTCGGAGATTGAAAAAATGTTCTTACACTAGTTGGGTACGCAGTCAGTAATAATCGTGGGTAGATTGTCCATCACATTGATGAGTAGTTCGTTGCAACAAATAACATAATATTTTATTTGTTGCATCAAACTACTTATCAATGTTCGGAGATTGAAAAGATGTCCATATACACTAGTTGGGTTCGCAGTCCGTAATAATCTTGGGTAGATTGTCCATCACATTGATGAGTAGTTCGTTGCAACAAATAAAATATATTTCATTTTCGGAGATTGAAAAAATGTCCTTACACTTGTTGGGTACGCAGTCCGTAATAATCTTGGGTAGATTGTCCATCACATTGATGAGTAGTTCGTTGCAACAAATAAAATATATTTCATGTTCGGAGATTGAAAAAATGTCCATACACTTGTTGGGTATGCAGTCCGTAATAATCTTGGGTAGATTGTCCATAATAATAATATAGAGTATTTGTATAGCGCCATATCCCGTATGGCTCATGGCGCTGAACAATTCACACAAACGCAGTCACACACATTCACACTATAACATATACGCAATAAATAATATGCATGTATTTCAATAATTAAGTCTCCTCAACGTTTTCTGATGTTATTTGTCCGAAATGGGAGATGAATAGGTGAGTTTTTAGGGCCGATTTGAATGTTTCCAAACAGTCAGACTGTTTCACCTCTTTGGGAAGGTTGTTCCAAATGGTCGGCCCGTAGACCTCGAAAGAACGGCGACCAAAGTACATCAGATCTCGTTTAGGTACAACCATCGCATTCGCATCCTGTGATCGAAGTGGTCGAGCAGGTACATATTTGACCAACAATGTATCAATATATGGTGGCAAAGCATTATCAATATCCGACTTTCTATAACACAAAGTAGCATGTTTGTACACAATTCGTTCAAATATGGGAAGCCAATGTAATTTATACAACAGTGGGGTAACATGATCAAATTTGTCCATCACATTGATGAGTAGTTCGTTGCAACAAATAAAATATATTTCATGTTCGGAGATTGAAAAAATGTCCATACACTAGTTGGGTACGCAGTCCGTAATAATCTTGGGTAGATTGTCCATCACATTGATGAGTAGTTCATTTTAACAAATAATTTATATTTCATGTTCGGAGATTGAAAAAATGTTCTTACACTAGTTGGGTACGCAGTCCGTAATAATCTTGGGTAGATTGTCCATCACATTGATGAGTAGTTCGTTGCAACAAATAAAATATATTTCATGTTCGGAAATTGAAAAAATGTCCATACACTAGTTGGGTACGCAGTCCGTAATAATCTTGGGTAGATTGTCCATCACATTGATGAGTAGTTCATTTTAACAAATAATTTATATTTCATGTTCGGAGATTGAAAAAATGTTCTTACACTAGTTGGGTACGCAGTCCGTAATAATCTTGGGTAGATTGTCCATCACATTGATGAGTAGTTCGTTGCAACAAATAAAATATATTTCATGTTCGGAGATTGAAAAGATGTCCATATACACTTGTTGGGTATGCAGTCCGTAATAATCTTGGGTAGATTGTCCATCACATTAATGAGTAGTTCATTTTAACAAATAATTTATATTTCATGTTCGGAGATTGAAAAAATGTCCATACACTAGTTGGGTATGCAGTCCGTAATAATCTTGGGTAGATTGTCCATCACATTGATGAGTAGTTCGTTGCAACAAATAAAATATATTTCATGTTCGGAGATTGAAAAAATGTCCATACACTAGTTGGGTATGCAGTCCGTAATAATCTTGGGTAGATTGTCCATCACATTGATGAGTAGTTTGTTGCAACAAATAAATTATATTTCATGTTCGGAGATTGAAAAAATGTTCTTACACTATATATAGCTAGTTGGGTACGCACTCCGTAATAATCTTGGGTAGATTGTCCATCACATTGATGAGTAGTTCATTTTAACAAATAATTTATATTTCATGTTCGGAGATTGAAAAAATGTTCTTACACTGGTTGGGTACGCAGTCCGTAATAATCTTGGGTAGATTGTCCATCACATTGATGAGTAGTTCGTTGCAACAAATAAAATATATTTCATGTTCGGAGATTGAAAAAATGTCCATACACTAGTTGGGTATGCAGTCCGTAATAATCTTGGGTAGATTGTCCATCACATTGATGAGTAGTTTGTTGCAACAAATAAATTATATTTCATGTTCGGAGATTGAAAAAATGTTCTTACACTAGTTGGATATGCAGTCCGTAATAATCTTGGGTAGATTGTCCATCACATTGATGAGTAGTTTGTTGCAACAAATAAATTATATTTCATGTTCGGAGATTGAAAAGATGTCCATACACTTGTTGGGTATGCAGTCCGTAATGATATTGGGTAGATTGTCCATCACATTGATGAGTAGTTCGTTGCATATATATTTCATGTTCGGAGATTGAAAAAATGTTCTTACACTAGTTGGATATGCAGTCCGTAATAATCTTGGGTAGATTGTCCATCACATTGATGAGTAGTTTGTTGCAACAAATAAATTATATTTCATGTTCGGAGATTGAAAAGATGTCCATACACTTGTTGGGTATGCAGTCCGTAATGATATTGGGTAGATTGTCCATCACATTGATGAGTAGTTTGTTGCAACAAATAAATTATATTTCATGTTCGGAGATTGAAAAGATGTCCATACACTTGTTGGGTATGCAGTCCGTAATGATATTGGGTAGATTGTCCATCACATTGATGAGTAGTTCGTTGCATATATATTTCATGTTCGGAGATTGAAAAAATGTTCTTACACTAGTTGGGTACGCAGTCCGTAATAATCTTGGGTAGATTGTCCATCACATTGATGAGTAGTTCGTTGCAACAAATAAAATATGTGGGCACTCCCATGCAAATATATATTTAATGCTCTAGATCAACTCTGTAAAGCTATCACTCACTTACTTTTTAACTTCTCACCTTCAACCCTCACTACCTCATCTAGTCTGTTTCTTGCTTTATGTTATATTTTCTCAAATGTTTACATTGTTATATTGGAGAATATTGCAATTGTTGTAATGAGGCTCAATAAATTCTATTCTATTCATTTATCAGTTTATAGATGTAGGCCTACGTGTTGGGGGTTGTCCATACATGCTGATGTAATCATATTATATTGTAGGAATCTGTTGAATCTGTATATCCACTGTATGTGACCTTGTTCATACATGCTGATGTAATCATATTATATTGCAGGAATCAGACGAATCTGTATACCCACTGTATGTGACCTTGTTCAAATATATACAGAAGTGGAAGCATAAGACCATTCATTAAGAAGATATTCTGACAGGTACAGTAATCTCCTCTATTCTCATCCACACCTTAATTCAATGCCTTGAAATAGTGTGTCTGTTATTTGCAGACTGAGGTCCCAGAGGGTGAATTTAGTGATACACCCCACACAGTGGGCTAGTATCACCAAATTCACCCTGTGGGGATCTCATTCTGCTTGGGCCTCATCTTCTGGGAAGTATCTATAGTCACTCACAAATTAACATTGTTTTTAGTTACTTTTTCTCTTCTGTTCAGTGTCTATATTGCTAATTTGCAGAAGATAAACTGCATAATCAAGGTCCCTATTTGGGTGAACATCACCAACTTCAACTGGGGAATTTCGCGATGGGGATTGCTGTTAAAATAGTCTGATCCATTAAAACTGCCATATACAGAAAGAATATTAAAATATGTAAACAAAACTCAAATTATGTTACAGTACAGTACATAAAGAGTGTCTGATACGCAAAACACTCAAGACCAGGAGGCCTCACTTTGGTTAAAACTGCTGCCATGTTGTTTACAACATAGCAGTTTAGCGCTTGCTAATTCTCGCCACTCAAGATTTCGTTGTTGAATGGGTCACCATGAATAACTCCTAAAAAAAAATAACCACGATGTTCAGTGTTTTGCTTATCGTGCACTCTTAATGTGCTGTATATAAACAAACATACGGCTCAAATAATGTGTTTTGTGGATAATATTGCATTCATACTATCATTATACTACTATTCGTGAGGAAATTTTCATTATTTGGTAACTTTTATTTCATGTTCTGAGATTGAAAACATTTTCTTACGCTAGTTGGGTACGCAGTCCGTAATAATCTTGGGTAGATTGTCCATCACATTGATGAGTAGTTCGTTGCAACAAATAAAATATATTTCATGTTCGGAGATTGAAAAAATGTCCATACACTATTACACTTGTTGGGTATGCAGTCCGTAATAATCTTCGGTAGATTGTCCATCACATTGATGAGTAGTTCGTTGCAACAAACAAAATATATTTCATGTTCGGAGATTGAAAAAATGTCCATACACTAGTTGGGTATGCAGTCCGTAATAATCTTGGGTAGATTGTCCATCACATTGATGAGTAGTTCGTTGCAACAAATAAAATATATTTCATGTTCGGAGATTGAAGAAATGTCCATACACTAGTTGGGTATGCAGTCCGTAATAATCTTGGGTAGATTGTCCATCGCATTGATGAGTAGTTCATTTTAACAAATAAATTATATTTCTGACATGTTCGGAGATTGAAAAAATGTTCTTACACTAGTTGGGTACGCAGTCCGTAATAATCGTGGGTAGATTGTCCATCACATTGATGAGTAGTTCGTTGCAACAAATAACATAATATTTTATTTGTTGCATCAAACTACTTATCAATGTTCGGAGATTGAAAAGATGTCCATATACACTAGTTGGGTTCGCAGTCCGTAATAATCTTGGGTAGATTGTCCATCACATTGATGAGTAGTTCGTTGCAACAAATAAAATATATTTCATTTTCGGAGATTGAAAAAATGTCCTTACACTTGTTGGGTACGCAGTCCGTAATAATCTTGGGTAGATTGTCCATCACATTGATGAGTAGTTCGTTGCAACAAATAAAATATATTTCATGTTCGGAGATTGAAAAAATGTCCATACACTTGTTGGGTATGCAGTCCGTAATAATCTTGGGTAGATTGTCCATCACATTGATGAGTAGTTCGTTGCAATAAATAAAATATATTTCATGTTCGGAGATTGAAAAAATGTCCATACACTAGTTGGGTACGCAGTCCGTAATAATCTTGGGTAGATTGTCCATCACATTGATGAGTAGTTTGTTGCAACAAATAAAATATATTTCATGTTCGGAGATTGAAAAAATGTCCTTACACTTGTTGGGTACGCAGTCCGTAATAATCTTGGGTAGATTGTCCATCACATTGATGAGTAGTTCGTTGCAACAAATAAAATATATTTCATGTTCGGAGATTGAAAAAATGTCCATACACTAGTTGCGTATGCAGTCCGTAATAATCTTGGGTAGATTGTCCATCACATTGATGAGTAGTTCGTTGCAACAAATAAAATATATTTCATGTTCGGAGATTGAAAAAATGTCCATACACTAGTTGGGTACGCAGTCCGTAATAATCTTGGGTAGATTGTCCATCACATTGATGAGTAGTTCGTTGCAACAAATAAAATATATTTCATGTTCGGAGATTGAAAATGTCCATACACTAGTTGGGTATGCAGTCCGTAATAATCTTGGGTAGATTGTCCATCACATTGATGAGTAGTTCGTTGCAACAAATAAAATATATTTCATGTTCGGAGATTGACAAAATGTCCATACACTAGTTGGGTATGCAGTCCGTAATAATCTTGGGTAGATTGTCCATCACATTGATGAGTAGTTCATTTTAACAAATATATTATATTTCTGACATGTTCGGAGATTGAAAAAATGTTCTTACACTAGTTGGGTACGCAGTCCGTAATAATCTTGGGTAGATTGTCCATCACATTGATGAGTAGTTTGTTGCAACAAATAAATTATATTTCATGTTCGAAGATTGAAAAAATGTCCATACACTAGTTGGGTATGCAGTCCGTAATAATCTTGGGTAGATTGTCCATCACATTGATGAGTAGTTCGTTGCAACAAATAAAATATATTTCATGTTCGGAGATTGAAAAAATGTCCATACACTAGTTGGGTATGCAGTCCGTAATAATCTTGGGTAGATTGTCCATCACATTTATGAGTAGTTCGTTGCAACAAATAAAATATATTTCATGTTCGGAGATTGAAAAAATGTCCTTACACTTGTTGGGTACGCAGTCCGTAATAATCTTGGGTAGATTGTCCATCACATTGATGAGTAGTTCGTTGCAACAAATAAAATATATTTCATGTTCGGAGATTGAAAAAATGTCCATACACTTGTTGGGTATGCAGTCCGTAATGATATTGGGTAGATTGTCCATCACATTGATGAGTAGTTCGTTGCATATATATTTCATGTTCGGAGATTGAAAAAATGTTCTTACACTAGTTGGGTACGCAGTCCGTAATAATCTTGGGTAGATTGTCCATCACATTGATGAGTAGTTCGTTGCAACAAATAAAATATGTGGGCACTCCCATGCAAATATATATTTAATGCTCTAGATCAACTCTGTAAAGCTATCACTCACTTACTTTTTAACTTCTCACCTTCAACCCTCACTACCTCATCTAGTCTGTTTCTTGCTTTATGTTATATTTTCTCAAATGTTTACATTGTTATATTGGAGAATATTGCAATTGTTGTAATGAGGCTCAATAAATTCTATTCTATTCATTTATCAGTTTATAGATGTAGGCCTACGTGTTGGGGGTTGTCCATACATGCTGATGTAATCATATTATATTGTAGGAATCTGTTGAATCTGTATATCCACTGTATGTGACCTTGTTCATACATGCTGATGTAATCATATTATATTGCAGGAATCAGACGAATCTGTATACCCACTGTATGTGACCTTGTTCAAATATATACAGAAGTGGAAGCATAAGACCATTCATTAAGAAGATATTCTGACAGGTACAGTAATCTCCTCTATTCTCATCCACACCTTAATTCAATGCCTTGAAATAGTGTGTCTGTTATTTGCAGACTGAGGTCCCAGAGGGTGAATTTAGTGATACACCCCACACAGTGGGCTAGTATCACCAAATTCACCCTGTGGGGATCTCATTCTGCTTGGGCCTCATCTTCTGGGAAGTATCTATAGTCACTCACAAATTAACATTGTTTTTAGTTACTTTTTCTCTTCTGTTCAGTGTCTATATTGCTAATTTGCAGAAGATAAACTGCATAATCAAGGTCCCTATTTGGGTGAACATCACCAACTTCAACTGGGGAATTTCGCGATGGGGATTGCTGTTAAAATAGTCTGATCCATTAAAACTGCCATATACAGAAAGAATATTAAAATATGTAAACAAAACTCAAATTATGTTACAGTACAGTACATAAAGAGTGTCTGATACGCAAAACACTCAAGACCAGGAGGCCTCACTTTGGTTAAAACTGCTGCCATGTTGTTTACAACATAGCAGTTTAGCGCTTGCTAATTCTCGCCACTCAAGATTTCGTTGTTGAATGGGTCACCATGAATAACTCCTAAAAAAAAATAACCACGATGTTCAGTGTTTTGCTTATCGTGCACTCTTAATGTGCTGTATATAAACAAACATACGGCTCAAATAATGTGTTTTGTGGATAATATTGCATTCATACTATCATTATACTACTATTCGTGAGGAAATTTTCATTATTTGGTAACTTTTATTTCATGTTCTGAGATTGAAAACATTTTCTTACGCTAGTTGGGTACGCAGTCCGTAATAATCTTGGGTAGATTGTCCATCACATTGATGAGTAGTTCGTTGCAACAAATAAAATATATTTCATGTTCGGAGATTGAAAAAATGTCCATACACTATTACACTTGTTGGGTATGCAGTCCGTAATAATCTTCGGTAGATTGTCCATCACATTGATGAGTAGTTCGTTGCAACAAATAAAATATATTTCATGTTCGGAGATTGAAAAAATGTCCATACACTAGTTGGGTATGCAGTCCGTAATAATCTTGGGTAGATTGTCCATCACATTGATGAGTAGTTCGTTGCAACAAATAAAATATATTTCATGTTCGGAGATTGAAGAAATGTCCATACACTAGTTGGGTATGCAGTCCGTAATAATCTTGGGTAGATTGTCCATCGCATTGATGAGTAGTTCATTTTAACAAATAAATTATATTTCTGACATGTTCGGAGATTGAAAAAATGTTCTTACACTAGTTGGGTACGCAGTCCGTAATAATCGTGGGTAGATTGTCCATCACATTGATGAGTAGTTCGTTGCAACAAATAACATAATATTTTATTTGTTGCATCAAACTACTTATCAATGTTCGGAGATTGAAAAGATGTCCATATACACTAGTTGGGTTCGCAGTCCGTAATAATCTTGGGTAGATTGTCCATCACATTGATGAGTAGTTCGTTGCAACAAATAAAATATGTGGGCACTCCCATGCAAATATATATTTAATGCTCTAGATCAACTCTGTAAAGCTATCACTCACTTACTTTTTAACTTCTCACCTTCAACCCTCACTACCTCATCTAGTCTGTTTCTTGCTTTATGTTATATTTTCTCAAATGTTTACATTGTTATATTGGAGAATATTGCAATTGTTGTAATGAGGCTCAATAAATTCTATTCTATTCATTTATCAGTTTATAGATGTAGGCCTACGTGTTGGGGGTTGTCCATACATGCTGATGTAATCATATTATATTGTAGGAATCTGTTGAATCTGTATATCCACTGTATGTGACCTTGTTCATACATGCTGATGTAATCATATTATATTGCAGGAATCAGACGAATCTGTATACCCACTGTATGTGACCTTGTTCAAATATATACAGAAGTGGAAGCATAAGACCATTCATTAAGAAGATATTCTGACAGGTACAGTAATCTCCTCTATTCTCATCCACACCTTAATTCAATGCCTTGAAATAGTGTGTCTGTTATTTGCAGACTGAGGTCCCAGAGGGTGAATTTAGTGATACACCCCACACAGTGGGCTAGTATCACCAAATTCACCCTGTGGGGATCTCATTCTGCTTGGGCCTCATCTTCTGGGAAGTATCTATAGTCACTCACAAATTAACATTGTTTTTAGTTACTTTTTCTCTTCTGTTCAGTGTCTATATTGCTAATTTGCAGAAGATAAACTGCATAATCAAGGTCCCTATTTGGGTGAACATCACCAACTTCAACTGGGGAATTTCGCGATGGGGATTGCTGTTAAAATAGTCTGATCCATTAAAACTGCCATATACAGAAAGAATATTAAAATATGTAAACAAAACTCAAATTATGTTACAGTACAGTACATAAAGAGTGTCTGATACGCAAAACACTCAAGACCAGGAGGCCTCACTTTGGTTAAAACTGCTGCCATGTTGTTTACAACATAGCAGTTTAGCGCTTGCTAATTCTCGCCACTCAAGATTTCGTTGTTGAATGGGTCACCATGAATAACTCCTAAAAAAAAATAACCACGATGTTCAGTGTTTTGCTTATCGTGCACTCTTAATGTGCTGTATATAAACAAACATACGGCTCAAATAATGTGTTTTGTGGATAATATTGCATTCATACTATCATTATACTACTATTCGTGAGGAAATTTTCATTATTTGGTAACTTTTATTTCATGTTCTGAGATTGAAAACATTTTCTTACGCTAGTTGGGTACGCAGTCCGTAATAATCTTGGGTAGATTGTCCATCACATTGATGAGTAGTTCGTTGCAACAAATAAAATATATTTCATGTTCGGAGATTGAAAAAATGTCCATACACTATTACACTTGTTGGGTATGCAGTCCGTAATAATCTTCGGTAGATTGTCCATCACATTGATGAGTAGTTCGTTGCAACAAACAAAATATATTTCATGTTCGGAGATTGAAAAAATGTCCATACACTAGTTGGGTATGCAGTCCGTAATAATCTTGGGTAGATTGTCCATCACATTGATGAGTAGTTCGTTGCAACAAATAAAATATATTTCATGTTCGGAGATTGAAGAAATGTCCATACACTAGTTGGGTATGCAGTCCGTAATAATCTTGGGTAGATTGTCCATCGCATTGATGAGTAGTTCATTTTAACAAATAAATTATATTTCTGACATGTTCGGAGATTGAAAAAATGTTCTTACACTAGTTGGGTACGCAGTCCGTAATAATCGTGGGTAGATTGTCCATCACATTGATGAGTAGTTCGTTGCAACAAATAACATAATATTTTATTTGTTGCATCAAACTACTTATCAATGTTCGGAGATTGAAAAGATGTCCATATACACTAGTTGGGTTCGCAGTCCGTAATAATCTTGGGTAGATTGTCCATCACATTGATGAGTAGTTCGTTGCAACAAATAAAATATATTTCATTTTCGGAGATTGAAAAAATGTCCTTACACTTGTTGGGTACGCAGTCCGTAATAATCTTGGGTAGATTGTCCATCACATTGATGAGTAGTTCGTTGCAACAAATAAAATATATTTCATGTTCGGAGATTGAAAAAATGTCCATACACTTGTTGGGTATGCAGTCCGTAATAATCTTGGGTAGATTGTCCATCACATTGATGAGTAGTTCGTTGCAATAAATAAAATATATTTCATGTTCGGAGATTGAAAAAATGTCCATACACTAGTTGGGTACGCAGTCCGTAATAATCTTGGGTAGATTGTCCATCACATTGATGAGTAGTTTGTTGCAACAAATAAAATATATTTCATGTTCGGAGATTGAAAAAATGTCCTTACACTTGTTGGGTACGCAGTCCGTAATAATCTTGGGTAGATTGTCCATCACATTGATGAGTAGTTCGTTGCAACAAATAAAATATATTTCATGTTCGGAGATTGAAAAAATGTCCATACACTAGTTGCGTATGCAGTCCGTAATAATCTTGGGTAGATTGTCCATCACATTGATGAGCAGTTCGTTGCAACAAATAAAATATATTTCATGTTCGGAGATTGAAAAAATGTCCATACACTAGTTGGGTACGCAGTCCGTAATAATCTTGGGTAGATTGTCCATCACATTGATGAGTAGTTCGTTGCAACAAATAAAATATATTTCATGTTCGGAGATTGAAAATGTCCATACACTAGTTGGGTATGCAGTCCGTAATAATCTTGGGTAGATTGTCCATCACATTGATGAGTAGTTCGTTGCAACAAATAAAATATATTTCATGTTCGGAGATTGAAAAAATGTCCATACACTAGTTGGGTATGCAGTCCGTAATAATCTTGGGTAGATTGTCCATCACATTGATGAGTAGTTCATTTTAACAAATATATTATATTTCTGACATGTTCGGAGATTGAAAAAATGTTCTTACACTAGTTGGGTACGCAGTCCGTAATAATCTTGGGTAGATTGTCCATCACATTGATGAGTAGTTTGTTGCAACAAATAAATTATATTTCATGTTCGAAGATTGAAAAAATGTCCATACACTAGTTGGGTATGCAGTCCGTAATAATCTTGGGTAGATTGTCCATCACATTGATGAGTAGTTCGTTGCAACAAATAAAATATATTTCATGTTCGGAGATTGAAAAAATGTCCATACACTAGTTGGGTATGCAGTCCGTAATAATCTTGGGTAGATTGTCCATCACATTTATGAGTAGTTCGTTGCAACAAATAAAATATATTTCATGTTCGGAGATTGAAAAAATGTCCTTACACTTGTTGGGTACGCAGTCCGTAATAATCTTGGGTAGATTGTCCATCACATTGATGAGTAGTTCGTTGCAACAAATAAAATATATTTCATGTTCGGAGATTGAAAAAATGTCCATACACTTGTTGGGTATGCAGTCCGTAATGATATTGGGTAGATTGTCCATCACATTGATGAGTAGTTCGTTGCATATATATTTCATGTTCGGAGATTGAAAAAATGTTCTTACACTAGTTGGGTACGCAGTCCGTAATAATCTTGGGTAGATTGTCCATCACATTGATGAGTAGTTCGTTGCAACAAATAAAATATGTGGGCACTCCCATGCAAATATATATTTAATGCTCTAGATCAACTCTGTAAAGCTATCACTCACTTACTTTTTAACTTCTCACCTTCAACCCTCACTACCTCATCTAGTCTGTTTCTTGCTTTATGTTATATTTT
Source organism: Siphonodentalium dalli (assembly GCA_032622095.1). Classification (NCBI taxonomy): domain Eukaryota; kingdom Metazoa; phylum Mollusca; class Scaphopoda; order Gadilida; family Siphonodentaliidae; genus Siphonodentalium; species Siphonodentalium dalli. The sequence continues at coordinate 154,998,082 of CP136068.1, read as the reverse complement.
CTCAAATGTTTACATTGTTATATTGGAGAATATTGCAATTGTTGTAATGAGGCTCAATAAATTCTATTCTATTCATTTATCAGTTTATAGATGTAGGCCTACGTGTTGGGGGTTGTCCATACATGCTGATGTAATCATATTATATTGTAGGAATCTGTTGAATCTGTATATCCACTGTATGTGACCTTGTTCATACATGCTGATGTAATCATATTATATTGCAGGAATCAGACGAATCTGTATACCCACTGTATGTGACCTTGTTCAAATATATACAGAAGTGGAAGCATAAGACCATTCATTAAGAAGATATTCTGACAGGTACAGTAATCTCCTCTATTCTCATCCACACCTTAATTCAATGCCTTGAAATAGTGTGTCTGTTATTTGCAGACTGAGGTCCCAGAGGGTGAATTTAGTGATACACCCCACACAGTGGGCTAGTATCACCAAATTCACCCTGTGGGGATCTCATTCTGCTTGGGCCTCATCTTCTGGGAAGTATCTATAGTCACTCACAAATTAACATTGTTTTTAGTTACTTTTTCTCTTCTGTTCAGTGTCTATATTGCTAATTTGCAGAAGATAAACTGCATAATCAAGGTCCCTATTTGGGTGAACATCACCAACTTCAACTGGGGAATTTCGCGATGGGGATTGCTGTTAAAATAGTCTGATCCATTAAAACTGCCATATACAGAAAGAATATTAAAATATGTAAACAAAACTCAAATTATGTTACAGTACAGTACATAAAGAGTGTCTGATACGCAAAACACTCAAGACCAGGAAGCCTCACTTTGGTTAAAACTGCTGCCATGTTGTTTACAACATAGCAGTTTAGCGCTTGCTAATTCTCGCCACTCAAGATTTCGTTGTTGAATGGGTCACCATGAATAACTCCTAAAAAAAAATAACCACGATGTTCAGTGTTTTGCTTATCGTGCACTCTTAATGTGCTGTATATAAACAAACATACGGCTCAAATAATGTGTTTTGTGGATAATATTGCATTCATACTATCATTATACTACTATTCGTGAGGAAATTTTCATTATTTGGTAACTTTTATTTCATGTTCTGAGATTGAAAACATTTTCTTACGCTAGTTGGGTACGCAGTCCGTAATAATCTTGGGTAGATTGTCCATCACATTGATGAGTAGTTCGTTGCAACAAATAAAATATATTTCATGTTCGGAGATTGAAAAAATGTCCATACACTATTACACTTGTTGGGTATGCAGTCCGTAATAATCTTCGGTAGATTGTCCATCACATTGATGAGTAGTTCGTTGCAACAAATAAAATATATTTCATGTTCGGAGATTGAAAAAATGTCCATACACTAGTTGGGTATGCAGTCCGTAATAATCTTGGGTAGATTGTCCATCACATTGATGAGTAGTTCGTTGCAACAAATAAAATATATTTCATGTTCGGAGATTGAAGAAATGTCCATACACTAGTTGGGTATGCAGTCCGTAATAATCTTGGGTAGATTGTCCATCGCATTGATGAGTAGTTCATTTTAACAAATAAATTATATTTCTGACATGTTCGGAGATTGAAAAAATGTTCTTACACTAGTTGGGTACGCAGTCCGTAATAATCGTGGGTAGATTGTCCATCACATTGATGAGTAGTTCGTTGCAACAAATAACATAATATTTTATTTGTTGCATCAAACTACTTATCAATGTTCGGAGATTGAAAAGATGTCCATATACACTAGTTGGGTTCGCAGTCCGTAATAATCTTGGGTAGATTGTCCATCACATTGATGAGTAGTTCGTTGCAACAAATAAAATATATTTCATTTTCGGAGATTGAAAAAATGTCCTTACACTTGTTGGGTACGCAGTCCGTAATAATCTTGGGTAGATTGTCCATCACATTGATGAGTAGTTCGTTGCAACAAATAAAATATATTTCATGTTCGGAGATTGAAAAAATGTCCATACACTTGTTGGGTATGCAGTCCGTAATAATCTTGGGTAGATTGTCCATCACATTGATGAGTAGTTCGTTGCAACAAATAAAATATATTTCATGTTCGGAGATTGAAAAAATGTCCATACACTAGTTGGGTACGCAGTCCGTAATAATCTTGGGTAGATTGTCCATCACATTGATGAGTAGTTTGTTGCAACAAATAAAATATATTTCATGTTCGGAGATTGAAAAAATGTCCTTACACTTGTTGGGTACGCAGTCCGTAATAATCTTGGGTAGATTGTCCATCACATTGATGAGTAGTTCGTTGCAACAAATAAAATATATTTCATGTTCGGAGATTGAAAAAATGTCCATACACTAGTTGCGTATGCAGTCCGTAATAATCTTGGGTAGATTGTCCATCACATTGATGAGTAGTTCGTTGCAACAAATAAAATATATTTCATGTTCGGAGATTGAAAAAATGTCCATACACTAGTTGGGTACGCAGTCCGTAATAATCTTGGGTAGATTGTCCATCACATTGATGAGTAGTTCGTTGCAACAAATAAAATATATTTCATGTTCGGAGATTGAAAATGTCCATACACTAGTTGGGTATGCAGTCCGTAATAATCTTGGGTAGATTGTTCATCACATTGATGAGTAGTTCGTTGCAACAAATAAAATATATTTCATGTTCGGAGATTGAAAAAATGTCCATACACTAGTTGGGTATGCAGTCCGTAATAATCTTGGGTAGATTGTCCATCACATTGATGAGTAGTTCATTTTAACAAATATATTATATTTCTGACATGTTCGGAGATTGAAAAAATGTTCTTACACTAGTTGGGTACGCAGTCCGTAATAATCTTGGGTAGATTGTCCATCACATTGATGAGTAGTTTGTTGCAACAAATAAATTATATTTCATGTTCGAAGATTGAAAAAATGTCCATACACTAGTTGGGTATGCAGTCCGTAATAATCTTGGGTAGATTGTCCATCACATTGATGAGTAGTTCGTTGCAACAAATAAAATATATTTCATGTTCGGAGATTGAAAAAATGTCCATACACTAGTTGGGTATGCAGTCCGTAATAATCTTGGGTAGATTGTCCATCACATTTATGAGTAGTTCGTTGCAACAAATAAAATATATTTCATGTTCGGAGATTGAAAAAATGTCCTTACACTTGTTGGGTACGCAGTCCGTAATAATCTTGGGTAGATTGTCCATCACATTGATGAGTAGTTCGTTGCAACAAATAAAATATATTTCATGTTCGGAGATTGAAAAAATGTCCATACACTTGTTGGGTATGCAGTCCGTAATAATCTTGGGTAGATTCTCCATCACATTGATGAGTAGTTCGTTGCAACAATTAAAATATATTTCATGTTCGGAGATTGAAAAAATGTCCATACACTAGTTGGGTACGCAGTCCGTAATAATCTTGGGTAGATTGTCCATCACATTGATGAGTAGTTTGTTGCAACAAATAAAATATATTTCATGTTCGGAGATTGAAAAGATGTATACACTTGTTGGGTACGCAGTCCGTAATAATCTTGGGTAGATTGTCCATCACATTGATGAGTAGTTCGTTGCAACAAATAAATATATTTCACGTTCGGAGATTGAAAAAAATGGGCATACACTTGTTGGGTACGCAGTCCATACTAATCTTGGGTAGATTGTCCATCACATTGATGAGTAGTTCGTTGCAACAAATAAAATATGTGGGCACTCCCATGCAAATATATATTTAATGCTCTAGATCAACTCTGTAAAGCTATCACTCACTTACTTTTTAACTTCTCACCTTCAACCCTCACTACCTCATCTAGTCTGTTTCTTGCTTTATGTTATATTTTCTCAAATGTTTACATTGTTATAATGGAAAATATTGCAATTGTTGTAATGAGGCTCAATAAATTATATTCATTTAATATCAGTTTATAGATGTAGGCCTACGTGTTGGGGGTTGTCCATACATGCTGATGTATTCATATTATATTGCAGGAATCAGATGAATCTGTATACCCACTGTATGTGACCTTGTTCAAATATCTACAGAAGTGGAAGCATAAGACCATTCATTAAGAAGATATTCTGACAGGTACAGTAATCTCCTCTATTCTCATCCACACCTTAGTTCAATGCCTTAAAATAGTGTGTCTGTTATTTGCAGACAGAGGTCCCAGAGGGTGAATTTAGTGATACACCCCACACAGTGGGCTAGTATCACCAAATTCATTCTGTGGGGATCTCATTCTGCTTGGGCCTCATCTTTTGGGAAGTATCTATAGTCACTCACAAATTAACATTGTTTTTAGTTACTTTTTCTCTTCTGTTCAGTGTCTATATTGCTAATTTGCAGAAGATAAACTGCATAATCAAGGTCCCTATTTGGGTGAACATCACCAACTTCAACTGGGGAATTTCGCGATGGGGATTGCTGTTAAAATAGTCTGATCCATTAAAACTGCCATATACAGAAAGAATATTAAAATATGTAAACAAAACTCAAATTATGTTACAGTACAGTACATAAAGAATGTCTGATACGCGAAACACTCAAGACCAGGAGGCCTCACTTTGGTTAAAACTGCTGCCATGTTGTTTACAACATAGCAGTTTAGCGCTTGCTAATTCTCGCACTCAGTATTTCGTTGTTGAATGGGTCACCATGAATAACTCCTAAAAAAAAATAACCACGATGTTCAGTGTTTTGCTTATCGTGCACTCTTTATGTGCTGTATATAAACAAACGTACGGCTCAAATAATGTGTTTTGTGGATAATATTGCATTCATACTATCATTATACTACTATTCGTGAGGAAATTTTCATTATTTGGTAACTTTTATTTCATGTTCAGAGATTGAAAATATTTTCTTACGCTAGTTGGGTACGCAGTCCGTAATAATCTTGGGTAGATTGTCCATCACATTGATGAGTAGTTCGTTGCAACAAATAAAATTTATTTCATGTTCGGAGATTGAAAAAAATGTCCTTACACTAGTTGGGTACGCAGTCCGTAATAATCTTGGGTAGATTGTCCATCACATTGATGAGTAGTTCATTGCAACAAATAAAATAAATTATATTTCACGTTCAGAGATTGAAAAAATGTCCTTACACTAGTTGGATACGCAGTCCGTAATAATCTTGGGTAGATTGTCCATCACATTGATGAGTAGTTTGTTGCAACAAATAAAATATATTTCATGTTCGGAGATTGATAAAAAAACCATCCTATAATTGTAAGTAAGTATGGTTTTACAATCGTTACATTAATTGTAACAAACACATTGTGTATATAACACACTGAACATCGTGGTTCATACCATTGTTGTGAAAGAATCCACCACACAAATTACATTTTAGAACTTTCTTAAATACCAAAACTGTTGAATTTGTGTCAGACAATTAGCTTTCTTGAGTTGCCTGCAAAGGTATCTGTGTCACGCGATTAGCTGGCTTTGCTAAATTCTCACAACCTGCAAGTTCACGCGAATATGCCTAATGTAAATTGTATTCAATGGACAAAATCTCGAACACTTATAATAAATACTGAACATATACATATTAGTTACTTTGTGATATGTCATACCATAAGACCCATGATGGTAGCCTGGTAGGTAATCAAATAATGTTACTAGTAAACCTTGGAAATATTTGTTTATAGTACACAAGAATTGATGTGACGTCAGTTCATTCATGATTTTGAACTGGTCAGTCAACGACGTCACGAGCGCCTTGTATCGCAACTGCAGTAACGATACGGATGCTGTTATCGCCAATTCGTTATCGCCAATTGTATCAGGGAATTTCGAAGGAAATGGTAGATCAAGTTCAATATTGAACCAACAATTAGTGTCCATTAGTATTTTACGAAGAGGGACGGTTGCCAATTATAGCACCCGTGAACATGCCGTGAATTGAAAATTACGCAATGTAGATGGGCAGATTTTATTCCACACCCATTGAAGTGAGACACATGTATTCAACGGAATCCCAGCCATTGAATACATATTAGTGTATACCTCTAGTGGAATACAAGCCGTAACTATTATTGTTGACGTTATCGCCAAGAATGATGACGTACATTACGTCGATCATCCGCTTCCGGTGATCCCCCCCATAATTACTGGTTATTTGACAGACTTAAATAACAATAAATGTAGCTATAGTAACAATGAAGGTGACATTCATGGATTGAACTTATCTGACTGAACGGTGTAGAATAAATACAGAACACAACTTGCATCATAATCTCAAATCTTTTATTGAACTCGTTGAGGACGGCGCAAAGTTATATTTTTCGCCATTTGCAACTCATTCGATAAAAGAGTCTCGATTAAGATGCGCGTTGTGTTCTGTCTATGTCTATGTCCATCAAAATGAATAATGTTGTATATACATGTAATTGATGTTGTATATAATTGATTCATATATTTTGTTACAGGCATGGCTACTAGTAGTGTTCTATGTTGGAGCAGCCTTCCGGGCCTGCCACTTAATGTTAAGTGGCCCGTCAAGCTGGTGAATCCCCTGGATCCATCAGAAACAGTCTTGGTGTACTGCAATGCAGACGAAGCTTTGTAAGTACTTTTTAATAACTGTTCACATTCACGCTAGCCTACATGCGTCCCTATATATACTCATAACATGTCATCAATCGTCCAGTTTTCAAGTTCAAAACAATGTTGATATGGTTGTAATCGGGTAACACATTTTATTTATTTCCAATAAAATTTGCCATGTTGATCAGCCTGATTCATAATAATTTGTGTTCATGTTGTCATGGACGCTCTTTCGAAAATTTAACAAATGAAAAGCATGGCACAGACTTTGAGTGTTCAGTCGAGCGTTATAAAAACATGAATACAGCTGAAATGAACAGACATAAGTATAGTATAGTGTCCATAAGAGACAAAAACATGCAATATAGACATCAACTACTTGTACAAATGTTTCTAGCATTGAGTTTTCGAGTTGTTTTTTCACTGAGATTCTAATGTAATTCTCGTTCCGCGCTTTCGCGTCATCCGGGGACGTCATGTGGGGGGACGGTTACAGACTCACCCATTTTTTATGTTTACACATACCATAGTATGGTAAACATAGTGTCGTTGTCCGGATTGACCAATCGTCGTTAGTCCGTCCGTCTGGCTGTCTGTCTGTAGACACTTTACGCATGGTGCGATAACTGAAATATGTTCTATCTGATCGGAACCAAATTTTGTATATGAATTTCTCAGCATCAAATACAGATCGAGTTCGAATATGGGTTCGATCCGAGTTTTGGCCCTTTTTCGACTTAGAATTCATGCATGCTACCATAACTCAAAAAAAATTTATCTGATCAGAATCAAATTTGGTATGCAAGTTTCTCGGACCCAAAATACACATCGAGTTCGAATATGGGTTTGATCCGATATTTTTCAATGGAGTTATGGCCCTTTGACATAGAATTTCTGCATATTTTGATAAATCAACCATTTTTCAACTGATAAGAACCAAATTTGGTATGCGAGTTTCTCAACTCAAAATACAAATCGAGATTGAATATGGGTTAGATCCAACATTTTATACCAGAGTTATGGCCCTTTTTCAACTAAGAATTGAACAGATAACAACTAATTGATTACCAGCAGTAAAACTTTAGCTCTATGAGAGACATGCAGTATCTGAGTTATTGATAATTAGAGTTATTTTTAGACATTAGTGTGAGGTGAAACCAGGTATGTTTTTGAGGTACAGGACACAGGCTTGCAGGCAGTAGCTCTATCTAATTAATTTGCACTCTTTAATACTCTGGTTATTGTAAACTCTCTTAAACCATGTAGTCCATGTCCTGGTCACCTTACACATTTAACCCAAGGCTGTGGTGGTTTAGCTGTACCAGTGCATTCTCTTATATAAATGCTAGTGACCCATAAATCGGTGGCTATAATCGACGATTAATCGATTTTTCTACCCATGAAATTAAATCTCAAATAGAGATTTAATTTGTAGTAAATAGATGCCAAAAAAGAGGTGCGTCTGGACGTCTGGTAAGTGTAAGATGATCAGTATAACTCCCGTTTTACGGGCACCGCACATTGGAAATGAAGGGCATTATTTCTGAGAATTTTCTCCCATATACATGTAAATTCAAATGCCTCTAGTAAACAATAAAAACAAAATAATTACTCGTAGTTTATGAACTTTATGTAACTACTAAGCAGATTCAGAAATCATTTTGAGTAAACAAATTGAACGAAAAAATCGGAAAAATCTCCCAACTCTGGTCGGGCCACGTGCTTCGTGAGACTGTTCGTGATTTTGGGATCGTGCATTAATTGAATTTGAAGTTCGGGATCGTGCCTTAATTCAAAGTTGGGAATCTCTCAATTCATTCGATTGTCAATATTCTTATACAAGAATACGAGTTTGTCCGCGGAGTACATGTATACACATGCGTCGGCACATTAAATGAAAAACCGCCGTGACGTGAAACCAATACGGAACTAGATTACTCTGTCGGCCCGACCTCAAAAGATGCCGCAACTGAAAGTTAATATTGCCTCTTAAGTTGAGATAAGTTCTTTGCAAATACGCTGTATGCCAGCGTTCTTGTGTTGTATAATATGCATTGTTATTTGAACTAAAAAAGTCGATTTTCAAAATAAAAATCGATTAATCGGCACCACTGACGATTGTTCGATTATTCCCAAAATCGCGGGAAGCCTAATTACCGGCAGTGTTGTATCACACAATAGGGGAATATCTGAAAACTGTACAATTTGGTGTCACACCTATAAACACATTGACAAAGGAAATATTTCACTTGTGAAGATGAAATTTATTTGCCAATTATGTACCATGTAGTTGTGGTAGTACCGTACTGGTAGCTCAATATGGGAATGATAACATGGACACATTGATTAGGTATTAATTATTTTATTTAATTTATTGAACAAAATAAATGTTGAATGCCAATGATTATTAAAACAAGAATAATACTCATGCATGTTTAATGTAATATTTGTTTCAGCTTCAGAGTGTCAAAGGCCCAACTGTTTGATTTTCCGGGTCCATCAGATGACATAAAAAATAACAGCATTGGTGTGGTGTAGCTTGTTTTACATTTTAAAATTTTGGTTTTAAAAGATGCTCAATGACATTGCAGAAGCCAATATCAACAACACTTAAGATTTCACAAAATATATTTCAATCACTGGTATCCCCTCAAAATATGTAGTAAAATATTGACATTTTGTCTCAAAATCTGGACAACATACCCCAAAACAATAAAAATATAACATTTCATGGTTTAGTTCTAATATATCTGCCAGAAAGGTTGGAAAATTGTTTGACAAGGCTGAATGTTATTTCAGTGATGAGTCCCTGAGAACACAGAATTGTTTTTATTTGGCCAAAACATCACACAAGTGATATGAACATTTGGTAGTCTGAAATTTAACTTCAAGGCAAGAAATGTGGTAACTGGTTATTCTGCTTTAGTAATGAGCTTAGTTTTGTTCAATTGTTTACCTCACCTGAGACAAGCGCTCAATAGTCCCTGGACTATACTAATTTAAGTTGCATTAAACTTTTTCTTCAATTGTATTCTTTTAAGTCTTTTTAGTTTCTCTTATTAAAGGCCCACCTCCCAATTGACCTCCAACACATTTTTGGAACCAGTTGCTTGTGGTAATATATACCCGGTATGTTGGGGGAAAAATATATATACATGTATACCCGTTGTATTGTATACATGTAGCCTAAACATTGACTACTTACTCTATGATATGATTAAAAGAAAAGTTGGGTACCTTTTATCTCTATTAAATCATTTTGAGGTATGACTTTTAGGCTACATGTACATGTATTTAATAGAACGGGTATATATAAGTTTTCCCATCTATTTCTACATAAATATTAACACCAGCAATTCGTTCCAAAATCATTTAAAAAAAAAAATTTGGAGGTTCAAATGGGAGGTGGGCCTTTAATATTTTGACAAAGTTAAAGGTGGATTATCTCTTTGTGAACATGTATTACATGTATATAGTTACCGGGGTACTCTTGTGTGCCAAATAATCGTACATGTACGATTATTAATTTTCAATAAAAAATCTGCCCTGTACGATCCTTATTCGCACCTGTACGGTTATTAAAAATCAATGGATCTGACCACGAAGAACTCGGCAAACAGATCAGTTTATCGTTTTTTTATTTCATCAAATGTGTATTGTTGGGGGACAGTCGGCTGGTTGTAAACATTTGGACACGTGGAAAAACGCTTCCATCATGTTCCGACAAAACAGGGTACGAGTCTACTTTTGTTTAGCCCACATATCTCTGGTGACTCGGTAATGATTGTTGAATGTACTATGAAGGGAACCACGTGGTTCGCATCAGTCGCTAACCAGTTATCTCAATGACGCAATGGAACGTTCTGCTTTTAGTTCACAACTCTGCAATGGTGATATTACACACGGCTAGACTAGGTATCAGTTGTGCAATAAAATGACTTGAAATTTACACTATTATTAATTTTGTCCCCATTTTCCGCCCTGTACTAGTATTCCGCCCTGTACTATTATTAATTTTGTCCGCATTTTCCGCCCTGTACTATTATTTAGCACACACGAGTATAAAATATTAGATCTGAATTGAAGACTCCTGTCCGGAAATGCTTCTATCGATTAATATTAAATATATTTCAAATATTTTCTGGTCTAAAAAGGTGTGGGGTTGTTTAGCTAACAAACAATAGTGGTTACTGTTTATACCGGTATATATAATAGACATGACACATGTAATGAGTCTTAGTCTGTCCATCTGTTCACAATTTGTTCACCCCATGCATCCGGATATGCTCGTAGCGGAAGACATGCTCGTAGCGGAATAACCACATGGCCCGCGATTTGCACATCGTCTTTAGTTATCGTAAGTTATTTCTTAAAAACACAGTTTATTTTAACTTGATTTTTTTTAAACGTTAACAGCGATAATCGGTCTACAGAAATGAGCGGTTGTGGTTTCCGCAATTTGCATATTACTGTTTGATAATCTGGTTTTATACGAAAATTATGACCTGAAATACTTACTCGATATAAGTTTTATCAAATTTTAATGAATCTTTGCATTGACACATTATATAACATACAGTCTCTCAAAGTACGATATCTTAGCTTCAAAATGAACTGGACATGTTTGCGATGTCAATCATATTAGTGCCCGAAAAATTAATTTCCATGGAGTCGCTCACTTGATTTTGGGGCATGTCTATAGCAAACGTAAAACCACTGCTATAGACATACCATATTTTCTTGCTATGACCTGCATATATGGTTATTTTTTACTATGGAAATGTAGAACATTACTGAAAATGTTGTCTATTATATTAATGGAATATCCGCGGAAATAGCAATGTATGCAAAGACTATATTGTCTGGGCTGTTACCACATAAATCGTAATTTTATGTAAGAAATGCAAATTTTGCCCCAATTTTTGGACTAACTTCCCGGTAAAATAGGATTAAACTGCGTCCATGTTTAAAGAAGTTTGATGTGCAGTTGGGTAAATTATAGCCACAAATAGTACCACCACTGGTATGTGTTGGTTTCGGTGCAACATGTGTCTAACCTTGAACGGTGTGCAAATCGCGGGCCATGTGGTTATTCCGCTACGAGAATATCTTCCGCTACGAGCATGTCCAGATGCATGGGGTGTTGTTTTAGGGAAATCTGTCAAAACTTTGTACAAGTGATTCGAAAATCAACCTATAAAATAATATTGGTTTATATAATTTAGTGTTTGTAAATATGTTTCTATCATATTAAATATTGTTATCAATAAGAAACAATTACGTACGCGCAGTTGTATTTGAAAAATATTTTGCTTATTAAATATGTACCTTCCTTCAATGTTAAATTAATCATCTTTCAACATGCGACATGTAATACATCATACCTGATTCAATGATCGCAATCGTACTTATCGAAAGTCGAAACGCATATAAATTTAGTGTCTGAAATTAGCACTCAATTTCTCATCGCTGCCTGTGCAAAAATTCCCACTGTGTCTCCCCCCCCCCATATGGCGGATTTGCTTGGAAAACAATGTGACAGTTCGTACTCATCAGAAGTTCACTACAAATTCAAACTTTGTTTTCAGCTATCTTAACAAAGAAAAAGAAATTCAGTAGCTGTCAGGCACTGAAGGAGGATGTCATCTGGGCATTAGGTGATAATTATAATGAGAGACCACCAACTGGTGAAGAATGCAAGGATGCAGATGAAAAACGGCAAGAGGACGTCAACGAGGTTGATGAGGAGAGGCCACCAACTGGTGAAGAATGCAAAGATGTAGATGAACAACGGCAAGAGGACATCGAAGTTGATGAGGGGAGGCCACCAACTGGTGAAGAATGCAAGGATGCAGATGAAAAACGGCAAGAGGACATCAGCGATATTGATGAGGAGAGGTCACCAACTGGTGAAGAATGCAAGGATGTAGATGAAAAACGGCAAGAGGACATCGAAGTTGATGAGGGGAGGCCACCAACTGGTGAAGAATGCAAGGATGTAGATGAAAAACGGCAAGAGGACATCGAAGTTGATGAGGGGGGGCCACCAACTGGTGAAGAATGCAAGGATGTAGATGAAAAACGGCAAGAGGACATCGAAGTTGATGAGGGGAGGCCACCAACTGGTGAAGAATGCAAGGATGCAGATGAAAAACGGCAAGAGGACATCAGCGATATTGATGAGGAGAGGCCACCAACTGGTGAAGAATGCAAGGATGTAGATGAAAAACGGCAAGAGGACATCGAAGTTGATGAGGGGAGGCCACCAACTGGTGAAGAATGCAAGGATGCAGATGAAAAACGGCAAGAGGACATCGGCAATATTGATGAGGAGAGGCCACCAACTGGTGAAGAATGCAAGGATGCAGATGAAAAACGGCAAGAGGACATCAGCGATATTGATGAGGAGAGGCCACCAACTGGTGAAGAATGCAAGGATGCAGATGAACAGCAAGAGGATAGGGACAAGGTTGATGACGTGTCTCCAGTGGATGAAGTACCTTCAAAGGGTGAGAAGAGGATCAGATACGTTTCAAGCAGCAGTTGGAATTCTGATGACCATGATGAGAGGCCACCAGTGGTTGACGAATCTGAGGATTCTGGAGATGAACAAGAAGAGGAGGACATGGACGTTGATGACGTGTCTCCGGTGGATGAAGTATCTTCAAAGGGTGCGAAGAGGATCAGATACGTTTCAAGCAGCAGTTGGAATTCTGATGACCATGATGAGAGGCCACCAGTGGGTGAAGAATCTGAGGATTCTGGAGATGAACAAGAGGAGGAGGTCATGGATACGGACGTTGATGATGTGGCATCAGTGGATGAAGGATCTCCAAAGGGTGCGAAGAGGATGAGATATGTTTCAAGTAGCAGTGGGACTTCTGATGACCAGATTGAAAAAAGAAGAAAAATGTCCAGTGTTAAAGGTCCAAAGGTATTCACGCGCAAACTCTTAACTTCTCATACAACATCCCACGGTGTTAAGAAAAAAAGGTCGTTTGTTTGGAACCAAGTTCATGCATGTAAATTCTGCAAAAAAATAATAACAAACTTTGCTAAACATATGCAAAACAAGAGGGATCACAAATGTCAGCCTGATGTTCAGAATATCCTGAAAATTTCAAAGGAAAAGGGATCTCGACACAAACAGGTTAGAGCGATGTGGGACATTTTGAGGAACAAGGGTGACCATGTCAATAATATTGAAGTTCTGTCAAAGGGAAGAGGTGAAGTCATTGTTTCCAGGCGACAACATGAAACATTTGATTTCTCCGATTATGGTCCTTGTCCTGGTTGTTTCGCTTGGCTCAAATTGGACAGAACTATGTATAGGCACCAGAAGTGTTGTCCAGCAGTTATTCTGGGACAGACAGACAATTCACATGCGACAGCAAACGATTCTCATGCGACAGCAAACGAACTGCGAATTTGTAGCCTTGGTATGTCTCAGAGGTTAAATCCCGAAGCCAGCGATCTCCTAAAAAAAGAAGTTTTTCCTATTATGACAAATGATGATGTTACAGCTCAATCTCAAAATGACAACCTCATAATTTCCCTTGGCAATATGTGGATCACCAAAACTATCGGAAATCGTCTTAAAAGGAAATACTACACATCTTCCAGAATGCGAGGGGCAGCACGGCTCCTGATAAATGCCCGAAAACATACAAACAAACCAAACTACAAAATGAACGATTTTTTAGTGCCCGAACATTTTGAAGATCTCGCCGCAGCAGCGTTGATGACAGCCTCTCCGGATTTCGATGACATTGAGGACCTGAAGTCACCCTCTACTGCCATAAAATTAGGGTTTGATATAAAACGTATGGCAGCATCCAAATGGGGTCAGGCCCTGAAAGACAAGAATTCTGCAGACAAGACAAATTGCAAGGATTTCTTCAAATTGATGGAATTGCAGTGGTCCATGAGGGTTACAAAATTTGCAACAACCACTCTACAGTTGCGGAAATTCAACAAAGAGCAACCACTCCCAGACCCTAATGATCTTGTAAACCTACAAAGTTACATCAAAGACCAGTTGAAAGAATTGGATTTGGATCTCGGGGATATGTCTTCGACGTCTTACAAAAGGGTGTGTGAATTGGCTGAAACGAGACTGCTCCTCTACAACAAGAGACGTGCTGGAGAAATTGAAGCAATTAGGTAATTACAACTATCATATTTGCAGAAGAATGTTTGATCGCTTGCTTCAGACGTTAAATAGAATTTTCAACACGACACCAGTTCCTAATTGAATTTACAAGACAAGTTTAGTAAATAAGGTCTGGACCTCACCAAAGTGAGTCAAGATGCAAAATAAAAAAAATTACAGAAAATTTACTATTTCCGGACAGAGTGACAGTTTTGTATGTTTGGGAATGTGTTATAGGTAAACTGTATAAGAAATAGCTTATTTGCATATCTATGAATACGATTATCTCAAATTATGTCCGGAAATTGTTCATGTTGGAACGAGGTATACCCCTGTTTTCGTTCTATTTAAAGCTCGTATCAACATCTATCGAATGCAACAGATATAACTAAAATATTATTTTTTTCGGACACGAGACTGGTTTTGATATGGCCGGTCATATTTCGATTGTTGTTCACACTTTCCTTTGCTCTTACTATTATTAGCGTCGTGTATTAATTTATACATTGTTTCAGGGTTAAAGACTATATTGCACGACAAACAGGTGTATCTAATCTGGATTTATCAATGAGGACGTCCTTGAATAGTTTGGAGAAGAAATTGCTGGAATCACAGGAACTGATACAAGTTCGCGGCAAGGTATATACCTATAGCACCGGTAATCGTCAAACATTTGAAATGTTAGCAAGGGTTAAAAGCAACATGCACTTTCATGCATTTTATTGGTAGTTTGGTATTCGTATATTATTTTTAGTGAATAACGTGATGCCAATCATGCAGTTACAACTTACAAGTTATACAGTAATGATTTTTCTATACATTCATATTTTATTAGCTACTAGTAATTAGGGCTGCCACGATGCGGAGGGGTCACGATGCGATGCGCATCGCGATTATTTGTCCACGATGCGATGCGCATCGCGATGCAAGTTACCGGCAAAAACAGGTCTGCTAGAGGCATGACAGGGGCACTGTATCCCAGAAAGTATATTTGAAAACATTAAATACCATTCATGTATTGTGTCATGATTCTGTCATCTATACTGCTATGTATGTATCCAATATGTAAATACTAAACAGCACTAAAGTTGCTAAACACTGTTAATAAATCAATTACCAAAAGCATTTCCAATGGTACCATTTACTTTTAGAGATGTTGTTCAATGTTCACGTATTACCCGGAATTTACCCCATAATGGCCATATGCCCATACTTGGGACTGAGTATGTGCGAGTCGACAGGTCCAATATCTCTGAATAACATGTACATGTACTTCTGGGATCCAATATTAAATTAAACCATACTGTACATTGTGCAAGTGCCAACTTTCAAAGAAAGCCATGAAAGTGAGGTCCAGATTTTTATTTGTTGCAATTGATAAATGTAAATCCTCATTCCTCAACTAGATCAAAACAATAGACTGGAGGTCCATTTGAAAGTTTGAGACAAGGAGTACAATTCAGTACATGTTTCAATGTTAGAGGGTGAATGGCTTAGTGAATAGTGATAAGACTGATAGTTCAACATGAAAATAATATTGAATAGTGAGTGACTAGACTATAGCTAAGTGACTGACTACTCAGTATTTGTTTCTGTTTGAACTACATTTTAAGTTATTATTATCGAGCACATGACTCATTTAAAAGAAGGGGATAAGGGGAGGTGTAGGATCATCCCAAAATATTTGAATTTTCATTTGATTCACGATTAATGGTTACAGATTTGTAACAAACAGTCCGGTGCGGTACAGTCCGAATCGAAACTATTCGATTATGGTTTTGGATAAATCGAATCGAAGCAAGCGCATCTGTAATGGATCTGATATTTTCCCAATGTAAAATATAGTTGACAAATCCCCCCCCCCCACTAAATGATGTGAATGTTAATTAATCTTGTTGGCTAACACTATTTAATAATAGCCCTGCAAGATTTAATGAAAGTTGTATGTTGCTTCACATGAATGAGAATGTGAGGCTCTTTGAATTGTAACATAGATCATTCTATTACTCAATGTTGTCATATTTATATTAAAGTAATTTTTTAATAAAAAGACAAGCATTACAATAACTAGGTGTGAAGTGAAGCTCATTGCCAGTTATTATAAGCGCATTGTATTCATATTGATGTAGCTATAGTATGTTCTTTCATCCTTATGTTTAGTATAATCGTGGTGTTCCAGTTATTGTGCCGGCAGACACAAAGGACGTTCTACAGTTTCTGGCTAGTGCCAGTGTCAGGCAGAATGCTGGAAGGAGAACTTCAAACACATACTTGTTTGCCTCATCTAGTAAGTATTACAATTAAGATAAAGATCTGCATTGAATTTGAGATGAACTGTTTTTCTTGCTTTCATACTGCCCATAATTTTGACATCAGTTGTACCTCACAGACATTAACTACATCATTGTACATTATGATCAATATGACAACTTGTATATAAGCATGTTGAGTGTGAAAAAATTATAAAATATGGAACTAATGGAATTGGTACATGGAAAATTAAAAATCGAATGGAAATAGGGCGCCTTTTAAACAAGCGCTAGCATATCCTTAACATGTATATGTCATGGTTTAGTACAGTTTGAGTAACACTTCCACTAAATTTCAGGAGATGGAGTTGTCAGAGCCTATGACAGTTTAAAAAGAATTTGCTGTGAAATCAAACTGAAGCATCCAGAGAAGATCACATCAGTGAATTTGAGAAAATATATGGCCACAATCACACAGGTGAGCAATACAATTTTAATTCTAATACATGATCAATTTAATTGTTTGTTTTGACTAGGATAGCTGTCAGATTATAAAACAAGTATTTGTTTATCTATTGTAAATAATTGAGTAAATATAATATACTCAATCGCCCTATCCATTATTTTTCAGGCATTTGACCTGAGTCACCAACAACAGTCATGGATTACCAACCACCTGAGCCATTCAATGGATATTCACAAGATACATTACCGCATGACATCAGGATTGATAGAAAGGGTAGACATATCAAAAATGATGCTTCTGCAGGAATTCAATCTCGTTGGAAAGTATGCAGGAAAGAAACTCGAAGATATCACTTTGAATGGTTCGTAATAAGTTAAAGATGGATTATCTCTTTAAATAACAAATTTTAAATAGTTGCATGGGTATAAAATAATCAATATGAACTGAAGACCATTCGGGCGATACTACATAGCGATAGAGTGCATTAGGCTGTTCCTATGTTCCAATTGTTGTACAAACAAAGAGTCCCTTTACAGCGCAATAACTGATATAAAAACGTGTCGCTGCTTTAATTATCTGTGAAGTCACCATTGTTCAATCAATTTGCAAAATAAACAAACTGTTAACATGTATATATGTGTATCTGAAGGTGGTGCAGTGCAGAAACAAATTCTGGTTAAGGCATATCCAATTAGAACACCTGTTGTTTTAATCCGTTTCAAAGCTTCGCCGAGACAAAAGACCGCTAATTAAATTGGTACGCTTATTCAATAGTACGAAAGTACATTACCTCTGTCAGTCGTAAATGAATTTCGAAGTACAATTGCTAGTCGCGCTCGTACGTTTGCACATCCCGGGGAAGCCCTGGGAAATCCTGCCACCTGATTGGCTGGCGTCTTTAAAAAACCCCAGCTTTTGTATACAAATAAACACGTGGAACATCTAATTTTAGCCTATGGGTGTGGATAATCGATAACATAATGACTTCGCGCATGAGCAGTCCAAACAGGAATCTCTTCCGCTTTACATATTTATTAAAAAATCGGATGCTTTGTGTATTCTTCCCACTGGCTTTGGGAAAAGTCTTCCACACCACATTGCACCATTGGTTAGTAAGTGCATATTAAGTAAAACAAGTACTAGTAGTGATAGTGACAGGCATGATACATATAAACTTTACCCTGATTTGACCGACAAAAAATCAGTCTTGGACTGTGCATAAATTAGTCTATTTTGGGAGTCGCTTGCCATGATAATGACATCACTCGCTCTGTTCTTTTTCGAGCTCGAGCAAATGACCTTGACTGCCATTTCGATAAGACATACCGTGTGCGACTCTGGGAGCAAATGTACTCTAAGTTTACTAAGAGTACCTCTGTATACGCTCGTTCGTCTGATATTTCTTTCAGAATTTATTTAGAATGAGATTAAATATAAATATGGCCGTATCATTTTATTATCAGGCATTATATTTGTTTTAATTTGTAATTAAATTTGATTAATTTACCAAGAACACTTTGTCCGTTTGTAATTAATTGTGATGCTGATCGGATTTTGGAGGTAAAGATTAGTGTATTTGTTCACTTATGAACTAATAAAGCTGTCCGGTATTCGGAGTACAGAGGTTTCACTATACCGGTACTCATATTGAACCTCAGAAATGCAATTTCCTTGTATGATTGATTCGACGGTCAAACTAAAACAGTAATTATAATTTCATCGCAAATAAACTACTACCGATCTTCGTATTCCATTGCAAATAAACTACTACCGATCTTTGTGGCTACAACTATGCTTTGATTCAGATAATAATGCAGAAAATGTTTCGTTTGAACATGGGTCTTTCAAAAACAACACTACACATCATGATATATATTTTTTTAGAACTGGTATATGATGCTGAAGGACATATCAGTACAGCGTCGGAAGAGGAGAATGTGGGTAAGTTCCGTTTTTGCTTATACACATGGAATCTGATTGCTTCCTGAAAAATCATGGAACTCCATCTATCGACTCATGTTTTAACAACTTTTTTAATTGACATCTACAACTTCACAGGGCCGATCAGGATCATGTTGGCTGTGAGAACCTTGCGCTTAATAGTTTGTTTCTCAGGGATTTTTTTTTTCAAAGTGATGAGGGAGGCAGTTATTTATATTTATTATTTTTTTCAAATTAATTTTGTGGTGAGGCAGGTATTTATTTATCAAGTATAAATTTACTGGAATCCCATATTAAACAGTAATACTGAATATGGGCAATATACCGAAGCAGGGAAGCTGACCATCATATATCCCCTTAATAATCTAGATTTGTAATAAAGTTGCATAGAGGAAACAGTTTGAGTTATTCACTCATGATGATGTGGAAACTACATCGGTGAAATTTGATGTAACTCAGGGTGACCACCAACCAGATCAAGCTTTATTGAAGGAGAATTGATAATATATAATCACAACAATAATTTATGAAATAAAAAGGTTGATTCTCTTTTCTAAATAACTGAAAACTTCTGCAATGATCAGCTTTAAAACAAAACATGATTCGCCCGGTTCCAATTTAAATTTTTTTAACTCTCTTGCAGTTGGCAGGGACACCGAAATAAGTATGCTGGAGAACCATGACGATGAAGATTTCCAACCAGGTTTTGAAGATGGTGAGTCTAAACATGATTATAAATTTACTTTTAATATATTAAAGCTACAAGGCGGTTTGCGCTCCAAAATACACCAAATAATATCGCTTTTGGAATTTTCCCGGTATCAATATAGGTAGATAAATGCCCAAAACTACCTGTCTACAACCAATATATGTCCCAAAAAGAGGCATTCAAGACATGAAAATTACAACAAAATCGTATTGTTCGGATCCCAAACAAACAACCAGCCATTTTGGATGATGCAACCACCGACAACAGCTGAGGATTTTCGGGTGTTATTTTTCATGTCTATTTTCTAACTATTCCAATAACAAATGGAGTAACAGGTGTGATAAGGCCATTTTGGGACAGACATTCTACATAATTATATGGTTTACGACTACTAAGCATTGTTTGTGTATATTTCATTTTATTACTATTTAAACATGGCGATAGTTGGTGCACATAATGCCACCTATCACAGAAAGTCAGCATTTTTCATTATTATATGATCATAAGTTTCTTTCCCCAATTCCTATGTTAAAACGTAATGAAAAAATCGAGATATCTACGATGTTCACCTCATTAATGAAGCAACAGGTTAATATAACAGTTCTGGGTGACGTCAGATACTTCAGGGGTTAAAATAACTTATTATCAGACCTGAAAATAGATAGGATTTTTCCAGCGACGTTCAACGTCACAACGTCTTGTCCAATCAAAGCGCGTTTCATATAATAAAACAGTTATCGCATTGTTTCTTGGTTGACACGAGGAACGGTCAGCCCTTGGAAGTCAATATTGACTTCCTCGGGTTGACAATTCCTCGTGTCAACCTCGAAACAATGCGATAACTGTATAATACTAATTGTCGTCATGGATGCCATTTTGAATAGAAAATTTTGCTCGAAGTGGATTTATCGGATTTTGGATATATTGTAGAGGATATAATTATTATTCCTCTTCAAAGTGGAATAAAAACCAACTTAGTCCCAAGTATTTTCTAGGTCAAAACTGTTATCGACTATTTTGTCTTTTCAGCATTTTCCCCTAACCTGGAGGTCTTGCCATTTTGCCCTTTTCCCACATTAGATCTTGTAACTCAGAGGCAGGTGGTTTTCATTAAACTGATGGTGAAATAACAAAATTGCGATTAGAGTATATTTGAGAAAAATGAATGTGTTCCAAGGATCAATGTAAATGACTAAAACTCATGTTGACATTGTGTAACAAACTGGAAAACCGTTCTATCATTACATCCTTGTCAATAGAGGATTATTATCGCATTGACAAATAAGATCCAACGGAAACACATCATGTTTTTTAGTATTACATTGTCAACTTATATATCTATAAAATAAATATTGTTTCCAGTTCAAGACCGTGACGATTTCAAATTTGACGAAGAGGGTGAAGGAGATGCACCCAATGTGCCACTGAAAAATGGTTTGTATATGATTTCTGCGAAGTATTCTGTTCACACTTTTATGGGAAATACGTAAATTTAAAAGATAAATTGACTTATGAAATCATCAGTTTAACTGACAGATCAATTATAGTTACTGATGTCCATCATGTACTTTATTGAACCATTCAAAGACAGCCAATTCAAATAAATGTAACTGGTGCTGCACAGGAACCAAAGAAACAATGTTCGAAAACAAAAATAATATATAGAGGATCTACGAGTCCTCAGTTTATAGCAGAATTTACGAAACGAGTCCAGTAATTAGGTCTGGACTGAGTGAGCCTTTGGCGAGGTCCAGACCTAATTTACTGGACGAGTATTGTAAATTTCGCCTTAAACTGGGGACGAGTTGTAGATTCTATTTATTACATGATCCAAAACCTAGACTCTAGGGGACCAAAACATACTCGCATCAACAAATGGGACGCGAAACTAACATCAGCTGCTGTAAGGCATGCGATGATGTTTCACGTAACACTGCATTGTTTATCCGCTTAAAGAAATAGTCCCCGATAAATTACGACTCTGCATGGCGTATTTAATGGCATATATTTAATGTCATAACTTTTCAAACTCTTCATCCATTGTAGTTTGTTGGAAATATATTGGAAGCCATATTATTTTGAGATGTAGCATACGGATTGTTAACAGATGACAAACCGGATATCAAAGGCCTCCTGGCGCTATTTCCTGTTATTAAAGTTTGTTTAATATCACAATTTATAGAATGGGTTTATTGACTGGAATAAGGGTAGGATCATGTAATAAATATTATATATATTGATTATTCAAGTGGTACTCATTGCTATGAAAGAAGAAATTTGTGTAATAAATAGTCGTAGTGTTTTATTGGGAGTTTATTAGCATGTCAAAAATTGAAGAAAAACTACAACAAAAAAGCTTTTTTTGGGACTTTGGATAGCTTGATATATTGTGGTTCTATTTTGTATTACACATGAAGGCAATTGAGGCATTATCATATATGGTCTTAGCCACTTTGTGAATATAATATTCTTTTGTAAACATCAGCAATTTTTCAGGATTTCCTAAATATTGCATGATCATGACACACAGACCTGTGTTTTATAATTTAGTTATCACTTATATGTCATAATACTGCTGAAATAGGTGTATGAGGCTATCAATGAAATGACATGGGAATGACTTTGGGATGTGACATTTAAGAAAAGTACATTGCGCTTGAAGCCAATATTACTACTATACACATAGCTCACAATTGCTTCGTGCAGTGTAATATTATGCAACTGTTCCAGGCTTTGTCAATATAACCCACCAGGTTGGCTGACCACTGTATATATTGCTCTCGTTGAATATTATTAGCTTAACTTGACGAAGTCAAGATAAGCCATTGCCATCATGCAGCGTCTGCATCTGTTAACATTACCTTCAGCACGGACTACAGTCCACATCTTTCGTCCAATCTTGAAATTTCCTGTGTATATTTATATTGACATGTAGATGCAAACAAGTTTTTTTTGCCACGCCCATTTAAATAACATTGCTGCTGGCGGCCATCTTGACCAAATTTCTTGACATGAAACCGCGACAGACACGGCATGAAATGCATCGCATTGAGTAAACAATTTCCCATTGTTTCAATTCAACTTCAAGTTCGTGGTAAAATAAAAAACACAATTTGTAAGTGGTAAACATCTGAATTGGGTACATGCAGAAACTAATTGTTGTGCATATTTATTTCCATTTGAGGTGGCAATTTTTCCTGTTTATCAGCATTTTTAACAATAAAAGCGATGCTAATTGAGGGACTATATTTTATCTAGCGCATTAAATTTAAAATAAAAAGTCGTGAATTGGCCCCTCATTTGTTGATAATTACGAGGCATTTCTTTGTCAAAATAACGTTTATAAGTTCGAAGAGTATTAGAATGGGGATAACATGGCGAATATACTGTGGCAAATACCCCTTAATGGGCTCTGCCCATTTACTAAATTTGCCACTGTATATTCGTCATGTACCTTTCCGAAATCACAAAACACCACACTGTTATCCCCTCAGTGATATTAACACTTTCATTTGATCAATGAACTGGTGTTTTTTTCAGACAGAAGTGGAGTGCCAAAGAGATGGCTGAAATTAGAATTCTCTTTAAAGAAAATCTCGAGACATCCACAACTCCTGGACAAAAAGAATGTTTGAAAGCGATGAAGATAAGTGAAAAACAGCATGGACACATTTATAAACGACCCAACTGGGAGACAATAAAGAAAAAAGTGTGGAACGAAATAAAAAAAAGAAGATGAAATGAATGTTAACAAATGGCTGAAATAATGTTGCATAAGGCCAAAAAAAAAGATAGTATGTTTCCGGTAACGGAGCGAAAAAATTAGGGTAGGTAGGTGGGGAAATTTTGTATTTTTGTAGTTTATTTCGATATTTGTTATCCAGCTGCAGAAATATTGAACTACCTCGACCAAAGTGACATAAAATGCCAACCCGTGCTTTGGGAAAAGTATTTCTTGATCAACACAGTGGAAATATACATCAAGATTGATAACAAATCAAACTTACTTCATGCTTTAATAAGTATGATTTTTATTATTCTCATACCACATTTTCATAAATTTGGCTATAAACTTGGTACGAAATTGATGTCACTAACTTTTTATAAGAATTTTACCAATAATACACCCATTATATTACGGAAACATAGTATCTTCTTATTTTTGGCCTAATCAGATTGCTCATTTTATTATTCCTATTTTCTATTTGAAGTGGAATGTCAAAAGAGATGGCTGAAATTAGAATTCTCTTTAACCCTTTACCCAACAGAACGGACCTGTGCCAATGCATTCTCTTATATATGCGAGTCGACCATTTACAAATAATAAAATTGTTAAAGAATGTAAGAAAAAATGGTAAAAAGTGTTAAAAGAATTTTTTTAGGCCAATGCATTCTCTTATATATGCGAGGCGACCTATGGTCGACTCGCATATATAAGAGAATGCATTGGCACAGGGCATAACTGTAACCATCACAATGTGGTCAATGAACCGGTTCCAATGATATCCATATTTGTATGGTTCTATTGAGACAGAGCCAAGATAATTTAGGCTGTTGCAGCTTTATTTGGCCGGTTTGTTGGGTAAAGGGTTAAAGGAAATATTGAGACATCCATAACTCCTGGGTAAAAGGAATGTTTGAAAGCGATGAAAATAAGTGAAAAACAGCATGGACACATTTATAAACACCCAACTGGGAGACAATAAAGAAAAAAGTGTGGAACGAAATAAAAAAAAAGAAGATTAAATTAATGTTAACAAATGGCTGAAATAATGTTGCATAATCAAATTGCTCATATTATTATTTCTATTTTCTATTTGAAGTGGAATGTCAAAAAGATGCCTGAAATTAGAATTCTCTTTAAAGAAAATCTTGAGTAAAGGGTTAAAGGAAATATTGAGACATCCATAACTCCTGGGTAAAAGGAATGTTTGAAAGCGATGAAAATAAGTTCAAAACAACATGGACACATTTATAAATGACCCAACTGGGAGACAATAAAGAAAAAAGTTGCTTAATACTGATTCCCAGTTTTTATGGAGGGTGATTTAAGTAAAGGAAACACATGTGTATATGACAACTGACCTATGTTGATCAAGATGCTCAGTTTAATTTGAAGGGTGTGTATTGCTTGAAAATATTTTATTAGCGGTTATTTTCCGACCAAGGTAATTGGTTAGCAGTTGCCTGATATTGATTAGTAGTTTATGGGAGGGTGATTAAAGTAAAGAAAACTTTAAATTGGTTAGCAGTTGCTTGATATTGATTCTCAGTTTATGTGGAGGGTGATTTATGTAAAGAAAACATGTTTAAATGACAACTGACAGACAGATGTTGAGCAAGATTCTTGGCTTAACTGTATTCAGCAGGGTGTGTATTGCTTGAAAATATTTTATTAGCGGTTATTTTCATCCCAAGGTAATTGGTTAGCAGTTGCCTGATATTGATTAGATGTTTATGGGAGGGTGATTAAAGTAAAGAAAACATATGTATAATGACAACTGACAGATGTTGAGCAAGTACATGTAAGGCCATACACACAAAATAGTTCGTTTCTCATGGCAGAAATGTGGAAACTACATCGGTGAAATTTCCAGGCGACAACATGAAACATTTGATTTCTCCAATTACGGTCTTTGTATAGGCACCAGAAGTGTTGTCCAGCAATTATTCTGGGACAGACAGACAATTCACATGCGACAGCAACACCGTGTAGGCCCGGGGTAGAATGTGCCTACCGCCCCACTGCGAGGGGTAAAAATCCCCTAATGTGGCACCCTGTTTGCCGTGGGGTGCATCCCGTGAGGTGTGGTGTAGGAGTCCTGGAGGTACTAGGGCGGTTGTATCACGTGAGGCATCGACCTGCGGATACAACTTAGCTCATGGTCCTCTTCGGTCCTACATCTCTTCAAGACGGGTGGTTGAGTTGACCCGGCTCAATCAATCGGCTAGTCACGCCTCTCCACAGCGTTTCAGATTCAATTTTTGTCTGATGTTTGAAGTATTGTCGCCTGTGTTTTCATGTATGATGTTTCTGTCCTCTCTTGTCTCTGTTGTGTTCATTCTGATGATTGTTGAGTTTTGAATCATGTATTGTTCACGCTTGTCTCACTGTGGGGAGGTACTGGGAGGCTGCTATATGCAGTGGCTAAACGGGTCACCTCTTCAGCTATGTACCAGTCTTTGACCCGACCAGAATTTGAAGGGTAGTCCACGGCGGCTGCTGGGCTAGTTGTCGATATTTTTCTTTTTGTAAACCAAAAAAAAAACGTTTTCATGTAGTTTTTATGTTTGCTATTTTGATATTCTGTTTTATGTGTTTGCACAATGGTCAGTTTCTAAATGGTTCTGGCCCCAATCGAGCATTCACGCTCTGATTTGGGTGTTTTTAGTTCTATAATCTGTTTCGTTTTTAGTTTCTATTCACAGTTGCTTCACTCGATTTTGATAAAAAGTTTTTCCAATTATGACAAATGATGATGTTACAGCTCATATAGAGGAAACAGTATGAGTTATTCACTCATGGCAGAAGATGTGGAAACTACATCGGTGAAATTTGATGTAAATCAGGGTGACCACCGACCAGATCAAGCTTTATTGGAAGTAGTTCCACTGGACTACACATGAATTGATAATATTAAATCACAACAATAATTTATGAAATAAAAGGTTCATTTTCTAATTAATCACAGACTCTAATAAACATCTTGGAAGTTTGGAATAGTGCTGATCCACAAACCAGAGTGCATTACATACAATAGCTTATAATCTCATACTCTGGTCCATTCCAGTTGTTTGTTGCGTGTTATGGCCTATCAGTCAGAGATTTAATAAGGATACAATTACACTAACAGGTGAAGAATGCAAGGATGCAGATGAACAATGGCAAGAGGACATGGACAAGGTTGATGAGTAGAGGCCACCAACTGGTGAAGAATGCAAGGATGCAAATGTCGGCTGATATTCAGAATATCTTGAAAATTTCAAAGGAAAAGGGATTTTGACAAAGAAAGAGAAATTAATTAGCTGTCAGGCACTGGAGGAGGATGTCAATTGGGCATTAGGTGAGAATTATAATGACCGTGATGTGAGGTCACCAACTGGTGAAGAATGCAAGGATGCAGATGAAAAACGACAAGAGGACGTCAACGAGGTTGATGAGGAGAGGCCACCAACTGGTGAAGAATGCAAGGATGCAGATGAACAAATGCAAGAGGACATCGGCAAGGTATATACCTATAGCCCATTTTGAAGATCTCCCCGCAGCAGCGTTTGTGACAACCTCTCCGGATTTCGATGACAATGAGGACCTAAAGTCGCCCTCTACTGCCATAAAATTAGAGTTTGCCGACCCATCACAAATGTCAGACAGAAGTGGAGTGCCAAAGAGATGGCTGCAATTAGAATTCTCTTGAAAGAAAATCTCGAGACATCCACAACTCCTGGACAAAAACAATGTTTGAAAGCGATGAAGATAAGTGAAAAACAGCATGGACACACTGTTAACGCATCACAAATGTCAGACATAAATGGAGCGACAAACAGGTGTATCTAATCTGGTTTATCAATGAGGACGTCCTTGAATAGTTTGGAGAAGAAATTGCCGGAAAATCACAGGAATTGATACAAGTTTGTGGCAAGGTATATACCTATAGCACATTTTGAAGATCTCGCCGCAGCAGCGTTGGTGACAGCCTCTCCGGAGTCATCAACAACAGTCATGGATTACCAACCATGTGAGCCATTCAATGGACATTCACAAGATACATTACCGCATGACATGAGTGTTGATAGAAAGGGTAGACATATCAAAAATGATGCTTCTGCAGGAATTCAATCTCGTTGGAAAGTATGCAGGAAAGAAACTCGAAGATTTCACTTTGAATGGTTCGTAATAAGGATGCAGATGAACAACGGCAAGAGGACATCGGCAAGGTATATACCTATAGCCCATTTTGAAGATCTCGCCGCAGCAGCGTTTGTGATAACCTCTCCGGATTTCGATGACATTGAGGACCTGAAGTCACCCTCTACTGCCATAAAATTAGAGTTTGCCGACCCATCACAAATGTCAGACAGAAGTGGAGTGCCAAAGAGATGGCTGCAATTAGAATTATCTTTAAAGAAAATCTCGAGACATCCACAACTCCTGGACAAAAAGAATGTTTGAAAGCGATGAAGATAAGTGAAAAACAGCATGGACACATTTATAAACGACCCAACTGGGAGACAATAAAGAAAAAACTGTGGAACGAAATAAATAAGAAAATCTCGAGACATCCACAACTCCTGGGTAAAAAGAAAGTTTGAAAGCGAGATGGAGTTATCAGAGCCTATGACAGTTTAAAAAGAATTTGCTGTGAAATCAAACTGAAGCATCCAGAGAAGATCACATCAGTGAATTTGAGAAAATATATGGCAGCATCCAAATGGGGTCAGGCCCTGCCATGAAAGACAAGAATTCTGCAGACAAGACAAATTGCAAGGATTTCTTCAAATTGATAGAATTGCAGTGGTTCATGAGGGTTACAAAATTCGCAACAACCACTCTACAGTTGCGGAAATTCAACAAAGAACAACTACTCCCAGACCCTAATGATCTTGTAAACCTACAAAGATACATCAAAGACCAGTTGAAAGAATTGGATTTGGATCTCGGGGATATGTCTTCGACGTCTTACAAAAGGGTGTGTGAATTGGCTGAAACGAGACTGCTCCTCTACAACAAGAGACGTGCTGGAGAGATTGAAGCAATTAGGTAATTTTTTAGTACCCGAACATTTTGAAGTTCTCGCCACAGCAGCGTTTGTGACAGTCTCTCCGGATTTCGATGACATTGAGGACTTGAAGTCACCCTGTACTGCCATAAAATTAGGATTTGCCGACCCACACTGTTAACGCATCACAAATGTCAGACAGAAGTGGAGCGACAAACAGGTGTATCTAATCTGGATTTATCAATGAGGACGTCCTTGAATAGTTGGAGAAGAAATTGCCGGAATCACAGGAATTGATACAAGTTTGTGGCAAGGTATATACCTATAGCACATTTTGAAGATCTCGCCGCAGCAGCGTTGGTGACAGCCTCTCCGGAGTCATCAACAACAGTCATGGATTACCAACCACGTGAGCCATTCAATGGACATTAAAAAGATACATTACCACATGACATCAGGGTTGATAGAAAGGGTAGACATATCAAAAATGATGCTTCTGCAGGAATTCAATCTCGTTGGAAAGTATGCAGGAAAGAAACTCGAAGATATCACTTTGAATGGTTCGTAATATAATATTAAAGTTAAAGATGGATTATCTATTTAAATAACAAATTTTAAATAGTTGCATGGGTATAAAATAATCAATATGAACTGAAGACCATTCGGGTGATACTACATAGCGATAGAGGGCATTAGGCTGTTCCTATGGCTATGTACCGAATGTCAAATGTCCTAGATTGATTGGTTGTATTATTTTATTCCATAGTTATAGGCGATAATGGGTATAATTAACGTTTATTTAACATTTATTTGTGACAAAATTACGCAATAACATTTATGGTCTCTGTTAACAGTAACTACTATTGTTCATTAGCTGAATCACAGGTATTAGGCACAATTTTTTTTTTAATTTAATCAAAATCTCGGAAAGGTATCTATCTCATTTTTGATTGAGGTCAGCATTTTTCTCTACAAAAGCAACATTTTATTTTTTATTGATCTGTAATTGCAGCACTATGTGACCAAATATTCGTAGTTTTCAAAAAAGTTTGGTTCGCCGTCGTATTTGAGATGAGTGAACATAGAAAAACATTTAAAGTTTATAAATCAAATTTATTTGGTTGGTACCCAAAACGTCCGTCCAATGAAAAATCAAAAAAATCAAACAATCCAACAACTAAATTACCGAAATCTATACTCTAATCATCAAACTAAATAGCCCTATTGTCAAACAGACGTTGTTTCACGAAGGACAGCTAATTTGGGTGTGGTCCTCAACATGCATCAAGTTTAATAACGATTTTTGTCTTTTATACCCGTCAGTTTAACATGATTCTATTCTCGGGAGGCCATTTTGAAAGTGCGAAACAAACTCGAGAAACGCTGCCGTAAATGACTCCAAAATAAAATAATTTTACATCAATAAAAAATAATGTTTTATCAAATTCCTTATCTAGTGGGTATTATATATCCACCGCATGATTTTTGTCATTAAGAATGCCGGATATCAATTAAAAGAGAGATATTAAAATTAATTTAATAAAGTTCAAGTTAGTTTCGCTTTCAGTTTTGCAAAATGGCTTCCCGGGAATTGAAATCTGTAAAACTGACCAAAAGAAAGAACATAAATCGTTATTAAACACGATGTATGTTGAGTACCACCCCCAAATTAGCTGTACTTCATGAAACAACGTCTGTTTGACAATAGGGCTATTTAGTTTGATGATAATAGTATAGATTTAGGGGATAGATTATTTGATTTTTTGATTTTTCATTGGACGGATGTTTTGGGTACCAAAAAATAAATTTCATTGACAACTTCGAATGATTTTCAAAATTTTGCTTTTGTGAGGATGATGTTTTGACCTCCTATTTTCACTATCAGCCTTGATACTTACCTTTCCGAGATTTTGATTAAATTTAAAAAAAAGAAAAAAGTTTGTGCCTAATACCTGTGAGCTGAACAACAACATCTTTTCAGACCAGAAATATTCTAAATAAAATCAATATTAATCGATAGAAGCATTAATTTCCAGACAGAAGTCTTCGACTCAGATCTAATATTTGATACCCCGGTAACTATATAATACATGTTTACAAAGAGATAATCCAGCTTTAATGTTTTATAAAGCTTGTTATAGTAGAATGCAAGGATGCAGATGAACAGCAAGAGGATAGGGACAAGGTTGATGACGTGTCTCCAGTGGATGAAGTATCTTCAAAGGGTGAGAAGAGGATCAGATACGTTTCAAGCAGCAGTTGGAATTCTGATGACCATGATGAGAGGCCACCAGTGGGTGAAGAATCTGAGGATTCTGGAGATGAACAAGAGGAGGAGGTCATGGATACGGACGTTGATGACGTGGCATCAGTGGATGAAGGATCTCCAAAGGGTGCGAAGAGGATGATATATGTTTCAAGTAGCAGTGGGACTTCTGATGACCAGATTGAAAAAAGAAGAAAAATGTCCAGTGTTAAAGGTCCAAAGGTATTCACACGCAAACTGATAAAATCACATACAACATCCCACGGTGTTAAGAAAAAAGTCGTTTGTTTGGAACCAAGTTCATGCATGTAAATTCTGCAAAAAAATAATAACAAACTTTGCTAAACATGCAAAACAAGAGGGATCACAAATGTCAGCCTGATGTTCAGAATATCCTGAAAATTTCAAAGGAAAAGGGATCTCGACACAAACAGGTTAGACCGATGTGGGACATTTTGAGGAACAAGGGTGACCATGTCAATAATATTGAAGTTCTGTCAAAGGGAAGAGGTGAAGTCATTGTTTCCAGGCGACAACATGAAACATTTGATTTCTCCAATTACGGTCCTTGTCCTGGTTGTTTCGCTTGGCTCAAATTGGACAGAACTATGTATAGGCACCAGAAGTGTTGTCCAGCAGTTATTCTGGGACAGACAGACAATTCACATGCGACAGCAAACGATTCTCATGCGACAGCAAACGAACTGCGAGTTTGTAGCCTTGGTATGTCTCAGAGGTTAAACCCTGAAGCCAGCGATCTCCTAGAAAAAGAAGTTTTTCCTATTATGACAAACGATGATGTTACAGCTCAATCTCAAAATGACAACCTCATAATTTCCCTTGGCAATATGTGGATCACCAAAACTATTGGAAATCGTCTTAAAAGGAAATACTACACATCTTCTAGAATGCAAGGGGAATGATTGATCGCTTGCTTCCGACGTTAAATAGAATCTTCAACACGTCACCAGTTCCTAATTGAATTTACAAGACGAGTTTAGTAAATAAGGTCTGGACCTCACCAAAGTGAGTCAAGATGCAAAATAAAAAAAATTACAGAAAATTTACTATTTCCGGACAGAGTGACAGTTTTGTATGTTTGGGAATGTGTTATAGGTAAACTGTATAAGAAAATAGCTTATTTGCATATCTATGAATACGATTATCTCAAATTATTTCGATGACATTGAGGAACAGAAGTCACCCTCTACTGCCATAAAATTAGGGTTTGCCGACCCACACTGTCAACGCTATCCTTTTGGAAGTGTTGTTTTCACCTAACCACTCCAGTCAATGAATGAATTGCACAATTTGTCGCTTTTGTTTTTCACATTTGTCTTACTGGGCAACACCGTTTGTTTTTCACATTTGTCTTACTGGGCAACACCACCTCCTTGCAACTTGTCATCAGCAGCGCGAATACATCAACTACTTCTCCCGATTTCTTCTCTGGTTCATCTTCTTTGTTCACTCGAATTTGAAAATATCGTGACTCGAGAAAACATGATCATGATGTCTCCTGCAACTGTGTCAAAGTCCCGTTTTAGTTTTTGAAACAACCAGGGCAAAATCATCGTCAACGTCTTTCATGGACATGAAATCATCAACCATTTGACGAACAGTTTTTATCTGCACTCATCTTCAATGTGCTACAAAGAAGCATAATCAATAGCCATTTGCTGAATAGTTTTCATCTTGTCAACTGAAATGATATTTCCCTTCAGATTGTTTTTTTGAGAAACAAGTATTTACTAGCGTGGCCATGTTGCTTTACAGAAACAGGAAGTTCAACACGAATTACCCCCCTTGATTTTTGGTGAATGTACCATCCGCTGTAGAAAATCACAGTGCACTAGAAAATTAGACGAAAAATTAGTGATTTACATATATTTTCTACATAAAAGTTAGTTTCAATAAAATATTGATATCTGCTTGTGCACTGTGATTTTCTACAGCTCATGAACAAGTTTCTTCTCTCAGACAGTCGCTTATTTCTGTTTCAATCCAATTTTAAACACAAAACGCTTTGGTTTAGAGGTTCGAGGTTCCCGGCCCTGTTATATATTTATTATTTACAGCTGCCAATAAATATGTGGGAGCCGCATTGATTTTTGGGACGCGCCGATCCCTGAGAAACGAATTATTTTGTGTGTATGGCCTAATGTACATTCAAAAATACGCATGAAAATAAACATAGAATTGTTTAATATTGAATCATTGAATTTGATTATCTTTGTCATTGTTTATTTATGACTGTCATCACTACTGTCATTTATTAATAAACTTGTATCATCAGTGGCTGTGTGTTGTTTCTTTGTTCTTGGTCCATATGGCTTCACATTTGGATGCCTCCATTTAGAAAAAATAAATCCGACAATGGATCTGGCATGTTTTTGAATAAGATCCATTTAAGAAATGGATGTTGATTTTGTTGCGTTCCATAGAGTATGAATGCAAGCTGGTCTGAGATTTTGTGTGGAACGCGAAAGCGTTCCACACATGAAAATGTCATACCAACTTGCATCCATACTTTATGGAACGCAACAAAATGAACATTCATTACTTATATTTACACTCAACTGAGTCAACTGGCAGATTAATAAGTTTTAAGCGTCCATTTCCAATGTTATTATCGTGGCTCGGAGCAAGTTGCGTCTACACTAAAATGGATGCAAGTTGGGGTCAGCGCCCGACGTCATATGACGTAATTTCAACCAACCAACGTCCTGCATTCATGTTCCACAACGCGAATGCATGTTTGAGTAAATATTTGACTACAAAGCGTTGAATGATGCAAATCAGATAATGTATATATGTAAACACATGTCGATCACAATTTAGGTAATTACATTTGTCTGCCGATGACCAGTTGTATGGTTTGTTATTGTTTATTGTTTACGGGATCGCCCCGGTTTCAATAAACTGGTTCCCATCAAACTTTATTATATAACAGTCATGATCAATGCTTCATTTTCCACTCAACCAACCAAGTCACATTTTCGTTTGTGTGCGATGAGATAAGTGCGGACTTAGAATATTATCCAAGGATTCTAATCAGCTTGCTGATCAGTTATTGGCTGCTAGTAGTGGGTCACCCAAACAAGTACTAACCACTCTCAATGTTGCTTAATGTCAGGTTGATCTGATGAACACTGAAGCACAGCTGGCATCCTTTAAATATATCATGCAATAGATTGTCCATAGAAAATGTTACAAATCTGTCCATGGAAGGTGGTTCAGTACACAACAATGATCAGATTACCCAACAAAGTTTCTTGGACACATCCCAATACCAAACGGTAAGTAACCAACAAGGGTTTTTTTGGACTACCCAATAAATGCACAATCGTATGTTGTCCGGACAACAACCCATCAAGTGTGCTCTTGTAAGAAATTCAAATGGACTAATACCCAATAAAACCCGGACGGACACATACCCAATAACTGACCTTTCGTAAGAACTGTTTTTAAGTACCCAACAGTAAGTAACCAACAAGGGTTTTTTTGGACTACCCAACAAATGTTCAAATGTAGGTACGTCCGTCCGTCTGTCCGTCTGTCTGTCTGTCCGTCAACTTTTTTTTTAAACATCTTCTCCTCTGAAACCATCATACCAAATTGGTTCATATTTGGTGTGGATGTTCCCTAGGTGACTCTCATTCAGATTTGTTCAAATGAGGTCACTGGGTCAAATAGTTGCGAAACCAGGGCCATAATTCTATTCCTCCACAGTAATTCTTACAACAACTTCTTGTCCATAACCATTGTGCCGATTTAGCTAATATTTGGTATGGAGGGTCCTTGGGTGACTGGTGTTCAGATTTGTTCAAATGAGGTCACCCGGTCAATTAGTTGAGAAACCAGGGCCATAACTCATAGTAATTCTTACAATGACTTCTTCTACAAAAATATTGGGCCGAATAAGCTTATATTTGGTACTGAGGGACATTGGGTGACTGGGAATCAGATTTGTTCAAATTGGGCCACTGGGTCAATTAGGGGCAGAGCCAGGGACATAACTCTAAAAACCAAACCATTACATTTTTGCATTTTGATCATATTTGGGGTGGATGTTCCCTAGGTGACTGTCATTAATATTTGTTCAAATGAGGTCACTGTGTCAAACAGTTGCGAAACCAGGGCCATAACTATATTCCTCCTTGGTAATTCTTATAACGACTTCTTGTCAATAACCATTAAGCCGATTTAGTTTATATTTGGTATGTGGGGTCATTGAATGACTGGGGTTCAGATTTGTTCAAATGGGGTCACTGGGTCAAATAGTGGTGGAGCCAGGGCCATAATTCCCCAAAAAATTCAGGAACTCCTTGATCAATTTAACATACAAACAAAAAATATCACCCCGCCCACATGACCCAGAACCCCACCCCAACCAACAGCATTCCACCCTATCTCATATCCTAACTCACAGGTAAATAATGTATATTTATTTAAATTCCCATTACAAGGCAACTTTCCTATGAACTGATAGACATGACACATGGCAAGGCAGATAGAGAGATAAAGAGAGCTTCCCCAGGGAGTGTATTCATGTCATCCATAATTTAAATGAGATTAATGGTGTTATCAATGAAGCACCCTTGTTGTTTATATTATCACTCAGTGGTCATTAAAATCAGATTAATTTCATTTTCTCAAAGAGTGCCTGGCATTTGTAGAATGAGGTTCACAGAGGGTGAATTTAGTGACGCTATCCTACACAGCAGGCTAGCATACCCAAATACACCCTCTGAGAACCTTATTCCGCTTAGGCCTCATCTTCTGGGAAGTATCTAGAGTCTCAAGATCTCATTCTGCTTAGGCCTCATCTTCTGGGAAGTATCTATAGTATCAAATTTACATTGTTGTTAGTTAAATTTCCCTTCTAGGAAGTTTCTGTATCCCTTAATTTGCAGAAGATAAAATTCATGATTGAGGTGCCCAATGGGTGAACATCACCAATTTCAACTGGGGAACTTCAATCTTATTCTAGGTCTTCCATAGCAGTTGAGGGCCTTATCAGAATGAGGTCCCCAGAGGGTGAATTTAGTGATACTAGCCCGCTGTGCAGGATAGCCTCACTAAATTCACCCTCTGGGTACCTCATTCTGCAAATAACAGACAGACTATTTCAAAGCTTGATTCAAGGCTAGCATCACCAAATTCACCATTTGGGGACCTCATTCTGCTTAGGCCTCATCTTCTGGGAAGTATCTATAGTATCAAATTAACATTGTTGTTAGTTAAATTTCCCCTCTAGGAAGTTTCTATATCCCCTAATTTGCAGAAGATAAAATTCATAATTGAGGGGCCCAATGGGTGAACATCACCAACTTCAACTGGGGAAATTCAATTTTATTCTAGGTCTTCCATAGCAGTTGAGGACTTTATCAGAATGAGGTCCACAGAGGGTGAATTTAGCGTCACTAAATTCACCCTATGGGGACCTCACTCTGCAAATGACAGACACACTATCACACTATTTCAAGGCTTGTTGTATAATACATTGTGTTGCTTGAGGCCAGGCATACGCAATGTAGGAACAGACACGCTTTTTGTGATGCTATCCGGCACAGCAGGCTAGCATCACCAAATTCACCCTCTGACGACCTCATTCTGCTTAGGCCTCATCTTCTGGGAAGTATCTATAGTATCAAATATACATTGTTGTTAGTTAAATTTCCCTTCTAGGAAGTTTCTATATCCCCTAATTTGCAGAAGATAAAATTCATAAATGAGGTGCCCAATGGGTGAATATCACCAACTTCAACTGGGAAACTTAATTTGTATCCTTATCAGATTTGTGAAAATGTGATCACAAAGTCAAATAAGGGCAGAGCAAGAGACTTAACTATTTCACTACATAGTAATTCTTAAAATATGTTTGCAAGAACTAGTTGGCTTATATAGAATGGAATGTTCTTCCTTGACTGCAATTCAGATTTTGTTAATGGGGTCACCTGGTCAAATAGGGGCCAAGCGAAGGACAGTTTCCCTCTTAATATGCTTCCTTCACAAGGACCATCAGGTCTATTTGACTGATATTTATGATATGTATGAAGGGTTCTTTGGTGTCTGGGATTCAAATTTAGTCAGATGGGGTCACCAGGTTAAAAGGGTGGGACCAGGGACATAACTATATGTCTCTATAGTAATTCTTAAAATGTCTTCTCAAGGGATTTTGGACTATTTAGCTTACATATAGTATGGAGGAATCAGGAAGATCCTTTAGTGACTGAGATACAGATTTGTTAAAATGAGGTCAACCTGTCAAGAAATGGCAGTCTATGGGGAGTTAACACTTTTGTGTCCAATAAAATCATAGAAATACCAAATTCATTAAAACATCTACCTTGGAACCACCTGACTGATTGGTCTGACATACATGTATTGTGTTTTGGGTCCATGGATAATTGGGCTTCAAACATGTTTAAATGGTTTTAGAAAAAGGCGCTTGTGAGATTGGAAATTTCCAACAATTGAGAAAGTTTGAGGTGTCGGTTGTGAAATTCCAACCTAAGACTTGGGAGTCTGAATCCCGGTCGGGAGGGGACTTGTTGAGCTGGAGGAGGGGGGTGATCAGTAGTGTACAGTTGGCAATTTCAAGGTGGTTTTTTACCAAGCTACATACTTGAAGTCTCTTTAGCCACATATCCTGTTTAAATCTACTTCTTTTAAAGTGATTATGAAAAGTGCTCACTGTTTTGGTCTCCAGAGTCCCAGTCTTATCAGTCTTTGCAGTCTGGTGAGCGACCCCACAGTCATTGACTGTCTTGTTACATTTAAATTAAGGGTTAATTTATAGTTATTCAGTTATTCATTCATGTATAATATATAGAATAATTTGTCAGTTTTCATATCTCATTCGCACACCATGGCAAGTTTTAAGGGCATGTGGTCTCTTGTGTGCCTTTACTGCGGGTTATAATATCTAATTTATCAACCAGGTAGACTACATGTATATTAAAGTTGATTTAAATTTTATTTTCAAATATTATCAATCATATTTCTAGAATAAATAATGATGGACCATCACATCAAATAAACTAAATTATGCTATTGTTTATTGATTCTAGTTAGTAATTAGACAGAAAAAATGTGCGAATCTATTTACAAAATGAATGAATTGTAGGAAATAAACAATTTATGGCAGTTTTCATTGTTTCATCGAAGTGATTTTTACAGTTATTTGGAATATTCCATGAAGAGCAGTTAACATGAACATTTTAATGCAGTGTATGTGATGTATATTTTATGTATTTATATAGTTTTTAAAAGCAATACCGTCTGATATATTGTTTGTGTTTGTGTGTTTTTTTTTTTTTTTTACAAATTGTTACCCAGCTGGACGTATGTATAATTACTTTAAAGTTAATTTGATAACCTGCCTGCACATGTGGCATTTTTATACATTCCTGATGTGGAATTTACTAACATAGAACTAACATGCTAATTTGCTAACATATTAAAGCATATGTGCAATTTTATAGCTCTTAAGAGCTATAAAATTGCACATATGCTTTATGTTAGCAAATTTGCACGTTAGTTCTACGTTAGAAATTTGGTTGGGAATTTTCCAACGTATAACTACTGTGCATATCCGCTAACCTGACCACATGTGCAATATGTTAGTTTTTAAGCTCCGCCCATCTCACTTTTGACAGTTAAATTACAACATTAGTTGTCCCCCGAAAAAAAGATTTCGGGGGATTATTAAAATAGCCGGTGTCCATCCGTGTGTCCGTCGATCCGTCCGTCCGGAAATGGTTTCGGGATGATAACTTTAGTTTCGGTTATTAGATCAAAAGCAAATTTCATAAGTGAGATTATCAGACCAAAATACAGGTCAAGTTCGAATATGGGTTTGCTCCGCCCATTTTTGCGAGAGTTATGGCCCTTTTTTTTTACTTAGAAACTGATAATTTTCTGGTTTCCGGATGATAACTTCAGTTTGTGTGATCATATCTGAACCAAATTTGGTATGTGAGTTTATCAGCCCTATGTGCAGGTCAAGTTCGAATTTTTGCGAGAGTTGTGGCCCTTTTTCGACTGTTTTGACTTAGAAAAGTTCTCACTTTTTCGGTTTCCGGATGATATCTCAAGTATGGATCCTTTAATTGCAAATACCGCTTTTATGTGGATCAGTCATATCAAGATACAGGTCAAGTTCGAATTTGAGTTTGATCCGATGATTTTTCTCAGAGTTATGGGCTTTTCGACTTCGAAAATTCAATTTTTCTTGTAATTTTCTTCATTTTGTGCCAATTTGAGGTTATATTTTGACTTTAAGAGTTTTTTTTAAGATTTGGTTATTTGTATGCATGTCAGTGATGAGACAATGCACAAGTGTCTTATCCATATTATACTTCTACAAAGCCTCCGCTCCAAATGAAGCCACCGGTTCGGGGGACACTGTGGCCGAGCGGCCTTTTATTCTACATTAGTTCTACGTTGGCAATCAGATTAGAAATCCGCTTAGATCTAATGTGGTTTTAGGTTAGCAGTTTTTGGTAAGGGTCAATTTCAGACAGTTCACGGTTCGTGGAAATGTTTGGACCGTAGCAAGGGCAGAAGTCTATCTCTACCTAGTCTATTCTAAAATAGTAAACTATCGATATAAAAATCAATATTAATTCACAGTAGCGGTTCAGGACATGTGTTTGTGACTCATATTAATTATTTTGTACCACAGAAACTATATAAAACGTATTTAGGAAGATAGAATCTATCCTGAAAACTTACTAGATTATCTTGGAACACGCACCGCGTCGGTAGTTCAGTACATGCACTAAACACTAAACAGAAAAGTCTATGGTGTCAACATAATACTAATGTGATCCAGACCTGGTTCACAATCGACATAATACTAATGTGATCCAGACCTGGTTCACAATCAACAGATTATAGTGCGACACAACCGATCGCAGCGGATCAATCATTAAACAATATATCGGAGAGCTAAACAAACACAAAGACAACCATTCACTGCAATGAATACCCGGGAGAGAAAAAGAAAGAG
This sequence comes from Siphonodentalium dalli, assembly GCA_032622095.1. NCBI lineage: Eukaryota > Metazoa > Mollusca > Scaphopoda > Gadilida > Siphonodentaliidae > Siphonodentalium > Siphonodentalium dalli. The sequence goes on along the minus strand of CP136068.1, from coordinate 154,958,030 downwards.
GTGGGCAGGGCAAAATAACACTTCCAATTTGTGCAAATATATTGACCTGACCAGAACATTCAAAGTTTAAAGCTCTCCAACGAGAGCATGACACACGCAGTACTAGTCGAGAAGACTTGACTTTGAACTGAAGTCAATTTAATACCCAGCTGCGCATCTGCCTTTTGTTATCGATAGATACTTATCCCGCCGTATTCTCTCTCTCTCCGAGGCGGCAATTGTTTTATAAGTAAAATTGAAGCGTGTCTTCAGTTTTCGTGCGTCATTAAATTCAACGATCTCATTGTTATGGTGTCGCGATGCGGCTATTGTAAAGTTGACAATGTTGAAAGAAATGTCAGTATGGTTATCGACTAAGACGTACGTCGTCAGCATGATATATTTTGCAGGCAGTTATTCTGAGAAAATCATATATGGTGCCAGAATATGCATCCATATTCTGTTATAGGTTAACCAATACAGTTAAGTGGTTGCCTGACAAGGTGACACATCTGTCCGGGTCAACGAAAATTACACCTACCATAAGGCCTTTCCGTTTGTCAACATAAGTCTAGTGAAAGTATTAATGGCTTACAACATATCCATCATTTATTTATTTCCCCACATAATGAAGGCGGTATACATAAATGTATGGATGTCAAAAGAAAGGGACGGATCTCTGCTAGGCATATTAAAGAAGGTTCGATGCTAAATATACTGATGACCAAGGTCCCAATTTTTCGGAGACAAATTGCTCCTCATTTTAATGACATATATATTTAGGTGGAATCTGTATCCTGGGCGGTTTAATGGAATATTGAAAATATTTAGAACGTACCCCACAAATGTAAGATTTTATTTCATGCTAAAATTATAATTTAGATATTTTTGGAAATTACTCCCAATGAGTTGAAAATGTTTTAATTTTGATCTTAAACGAAATTGTGAAGAAATGACACATGGCACATATGTGTCGGTGGAATTTTCTCAAAATTGATTACGAGTGAATATGTGAGTATTTGCTCTGCATGTGGTAATGGGGTGGGTGATGAATATCACCACGTCATTGAATGCAAAAAAATTCAGGATTTACGAGAGAAATATATTCCCGCTTATTACTGGGAATTTCCAAATCTGAGCAAATTTTATGGACTTATAGCATTGGAAAATTTGGGCGTCTTAAAACGCGTGTGTGTGTACCTGAAGCTATCTTTAAGGGAATATTGGAAATAGATACACTCAGTATTCGCAAATATACAAGTGACCAATTATACATATACAACAAGTAATATACCTGACATTATATTATTCGTAGATATACATGATATAATTATAGACTGACATTATACAAATTTACTTGCCTGTCGTGATAACACGCACATGACAGACATGACAATTGGAACTTATTCCCTATTCCTTATTCCTTATTTTCAAAAATGTCGCTTTCGACCGATTTGACGCCATGGTTGGGTGGCCCGCCCCAAATACCGACTAGAAACACCCCGACCCCCCACCCATCACCCCCGGGGGTGAAAATGGGGTATGGACCATTTTTGAGAACGGTAAGGATTTCGACCGATTTGACGGCATGGGTGGGTGGCCCGCCCCAAATACCACCTAGAAACACCCCCACCCATCACCCCCGGAGGGTGCCACCCCGAGGGGGTGAAAATGGGGTATGGACCATTTTCGAGAACGGTAAGGATTTCGACCGATTTGACGGCATGGGTGGGTGGCCCGCCCCAAATACCACCTAGAAACACCCCCACCCCCACCCATCACTCCCGGGGGTGCCACCCCGAGGGGGTGAAAATGGGGTATGGACCATTTTCGAGAACGGTAAGGATTTCGACCAATTTGACGGCATGGATGGGTGGCCCGCCCCAAATACCACCTAGAAACACCCCATCACCGCCGGGGGTGCCACCCCGAGGGGGTGAAAATGGGGTATGGACCATTTTCGAGAACGGTAAGGATTTCGACCGATTTGACGGCATGGGAGGGTGGCCCTCCCCAAATACCACCTAGAAACACCCCCACCCCCAACCCATCACCCCGGAGGGTGCCACCCCGAGGGGGTGAAAATGGGGTATGGACCATTTTCGAGAACGGTAAGAATTTCGACCGATTTGACGGCATGGGTGGGTGGCCCGCCCCAAATACCACCTAGAAACACCCCATCCCCACCCATCACCCCCGGAGGGTGCCACCCCGAGGGGGTGAAAATGGGGTATGGACCATTTTCGAGAACGGTAAGGATTTCGACCGATTTGACGGCATGGGTGGGTGGCCCGCCCCAAATACCACCTAGAAACACCCCACCCCCACCCATCACCCCCGGGGGGTGCCACCCGAGGGGGTGAAAACGGGGTATGGACCATTTTCGAGAACGGTAAGGATTTCGACCGATTTGACGGCATGGGTGGGTGGCCCGCCCCAAATACCACCTAGAAACACCCCCTTCCCCCACCCATCACCCCGGAGGGTGCCACCCCGAGGGGGTGAAAATGGGGTATGGACCATTTTCGAGAACGGTAAGGATTTTGACCGATTTGACGGCATGGGTGGGTGGCCCGCCCCAAATACCACCTAGAAACACTCCACCCCCCACCCATCACCCCGGGGGGTGCCACCCCGAGGGGGTGAAAATGGGGTATGGACCATTTTCGAGAACGGTAAGGATTTCGACCAATTTGACGGCATGGATGGGTGGCCCGCCCCAAATACCACCTAGAAACACCCCATCACCGCCGGGGGTGCCACCCCGAGGGGGTGAAAATGGGGTATGGACCATTTTCGAGAACGGTAAGGATTTCGACCGATTTGACGGCATGGGAGGGTGGCCCTCCCCAAATACCACCTAGAAACACCCCACCCCCAACCCATCACCCCGGAGGGTGCCACCCCGAGGGGGTGAAAATGGGGTATGGACCATTTTCGAGAACGGTAAGAATTTCGACCGATTTGACGGCATGGGTGGGTGGCCCGCCCCAAATACCACCTAGAAACACCCCATCCCCACCCATCACCCCCGGAGGGTGCCACCCCGAGGGGGTGAAAATGGGGTATGGACCATTTTCGAGAACGGTAAGGATTTCGACCGATTTGACGGCATGGGTGGGTGGCCCGCCCCAAATACCACCTAGAAACACCCCACCCCCACCCATCACCCCCGGGGGGTGCCACCCGAGGGGGTGAAAACGGGGTATGGACCATTTTCGAGAACGGTAAGGATTTCGACCGATTTGACGGCATGGGTGGGTGGCCCGCCCCAAATACCACCTAGAAACACCCCCTTCCCCCACCCATCACCCCCGGAGGGTGCCACCCCGAGGGGGTGAAAATGGGGTATGGACCATTTTCGAGAACGGTAAGGATTTTGACCGATTTGACGGCATGGCTGGGTGGCCCGCCCCAGATACCACCTAGAAACACTCCACCCCCCACCCATCACCCCCGGGGGGTGCCACCCCGAGGGGGTGAAAATGGGGTATGGACCATTTTCGAGAACGGTAAGGATTTCGACCGATTTGACGGCATGGGTGGGTGGCCCGCCCCAAATACCACCTAGAAACACCCCCGTCCCCCACCCATCACCCCCGGAGGGTGCCACCCCGAGGGGGTGAAAATGGGGGTATGGACCATTTTCGAGAACGGTAAGGATTTCGACCGATATGACGGCATGGGTGGGTGGCCCGCCCCAAATACCACATAGAAACACCCCACCCCCACCCATCACCCCGGAGGGTGCCACCCCGAGGGGGTGAAAATGGGGTATGGACCATTTTCGAGAACGGTAAGGATTTCGACCGATTTGACGGCATGGGTGGGTGGCCCGCCCAGATACCACCTAGAAACATCCCCACCCCGACACATCACCCCCGGAGGGTGCCACCCCGAGGGGGTGAAAATGGGGTATGGACCATTTTCGAGAACGGTAAGGATTTCGACCGATTTGACGGCATGGGTGGGTGGCCCGCCCCAAATACCACCTAGAAACACCCCACCCCACCCATTACCCCCGGAGGGTGCCATCCCGAGGGGGTGAAAATGGGGTATGGACCATTTTCGAGAACGGTAAGGATTTCGACCGATTTGACGGCATGGGTGGGTGGTCCGCCCCAAATACCACCTAGAAACACCCCACCCCCACCCATCACCCCCGGAGGGTGCCACCCGAGGGGGTGAAAATGGGGTATGGACCATTTTCGAGAACGGTAAGGATTTCGACCGATTTGACGGCATGGTTGGGTGGCCCGCCCCAAATACCACCTAGAAACACCCCGACCCCCACCCATCACCCCCGGGGGGTGCCACCCCGAGGGGGTGAAAATGGGGTATGGACCATTTTCGAGAACGGTAAGGATTTCGACCGATTTGACGGCATGGGTGGGTGGCCCGCCCAAATACTACCTAGAAACACCCGAGCCCCACACATCACCCCCGGGGGGTGCCACCCCGAGGGGGTGAAAATGGGGTATGGACCATTTTTGAGAACGGTAAGGATTTCGACCGATTTGACGGCATGGGTGGGTGGCCCGCCCCAAATACCACCTAGAAACACCCCCACCCCCACCCATCACCCCCGGAGGGTGCCACCCCGAGGGGGTGAAAATGGGGTATGGACCATTTTCGAGATCGGTAAGGATTTCGACCGATTTGACGGCATGGGTGGGTGGCCCGCCCCAAATACCACATAGAAACACCCCGACCCCCACCCATCACCCCCGGGGGGTGCCACCCCGAGGGGGTGAAAATGGGGTATGGACCATTTTCGAGAACGGTAAGGATTTCGACCGATTTGACGGCATGTGTGGGTGGCCCGCCCAAAATACCACATAGAAACACCCCCATCCCCCACCCATCACCCCCGGAGGGTGCCACCCCGAGGGGGTGAAAATGGGGTATGGACCATTTTCGAGAACGGTAAAGATTTCGACCGATTTGATGGCATGGGTGGGTGGCCCGCCCCAAATACCACCTAGAAACACCCCACCGCCCACACATCACCCCCGGAGGGTGCCACCCCGAGGGGGTGAAAATGGGGTATGGACCATTTTCGAGAACGGTAAGGATTTCGACCGATTTGACGGCATGGGTGTGTGGCCCGCCCCAAATACCAGCTAGAAACACCCCACCCCCCAACCCATCACCCCCGGAGGGTGCCACCCCGAGGGGGTGAAAATGTGGTATGGACCATTTTCGAGAACGGTAAGGATTTCGACCGATTTGACGGCATGGGTGGGTGGTCCGCCCCAAATACCACCTAGAAACACCCCAACCCCACCCATCACCCCCGGAGGGTGCCACCCAGAGGGGGTGAAAATGGGGTATGGACCATTTTCGAGAACGGTAAGGATTTCGAACGATTTGACGGCATGGGTGGGTGGCCCGCCCAAAATACCACCTAGAAACACCCGGACCCCCTACCCATCACCCCCGGGGGTGCCACCCCGAGGGGGTGAAAATGGGGTATGGACCATTTTCGAGAACGGTAAGGATTTCGACCGATTTGACGGCATGGGTGGGTGGCCCGCCCCAAATACCACCTAGAAACACCCCACCCCCCACCCATCACCCCCGGAGGGTGCCACCCCGAGCGGGTGAAAATGGGGTATGGACCATTTTCGAGAACGGTAAGGATTTCGACCGATTTGACGGCATGGGTGTGTGGCCCGCCCCAAATACCACCTAGAAACACCCCATCCCCCCACCCATCACCCCCGGGGGGTGCCACTCCGAGGGGGTGAAAATGGGGTATGGACCATTTTCGAGAACGGTAAGGATTTCGACCGATTTGACGGCATGGGTGGGTGGCCCGCCCCAAATACCACCTAGAAACACCCGGACCCCCCCACCCATCACCCCCGGGGGTGCCACCCCGAGGGGGTGAAAATGGGGTATGGACCATTTTCGAGAACGGTAAGGATTTCGACCGATTTGACGGCATGGGTGGGTGGTCCGCCCCAAATACCACCTAGAAACACACCCACCCCCCACCCATCACCCCCGGAGGGTGCCACCCCGAGGGGGTGAAAATGGGGTATGGACCATTTTCGAGTACGGTAAGGATTTCGACCGATTTGACGGCATGGGTGGGTGGCCCGCCCCAAATACCACCTAGAAACACCCCACACCCACCCATCACCCCCGGAGGGTGCCACCCCGAGGGGGTGAAAATGGGGTATGGACCATTTTCGAGAACGGTAAGGATTTCGACCGATTTGACGGCATGGTGGGTGGCCCGTCCCAAATACCACCTAGAAACACCCCCACCCCCACCCATCACTCCCGGAGGGTGCCACCCCGTGGGGTGAAAATGGGGTATGGACCATTTTCGAGAACGGTAAGGATTTCGACCAATTTGACGGCATGGGTGGGTGGCCCGCCCCAAATACCACCTAGAAACACCCCACCCCCCACCATCACCCCCGGAGGGTGCCACACCGAGGGGGTGAAAATGGGGTATGGACCATTTTCGAGAACGGTAAGGATTTCGACCGATTTGACGGCATGGGTGGGTGGCCCGCCCAAATACCACCTAGAAACACCCCGACCCCCACCCATCACCCCCGGGAGGTGCCACCCCGAGGGTGTGAAAATGGGGTATGGACCATTTTCGAGAACGGTAAGGATTTCGACCGATTTGACGGCATGGGTGGGTGGCCCGCCCCAAATACTACCTAGAAACACCCCGACCCCCCACCCATCACCCCCGGGGGGTGCCACCCCGAGGGGGTGAAAATGGGGTATGGACCATTTTCGAGAACGCCCCAAATACCACATAGAAACACCCCCACCCCCACCACCCCACATCCACTGGGGTCATGCATTCTGATGCAGCCGGTATCAAGTTCTGATCAAAGGGCGGCCGGTGTCCTTTGATGTAGCAGAAATAGATTCTTGTATTTGACGTCATTGCAACGTTCACAGACAATGTATCAATTTCAACGATCGACGTAATTCTTGTGAATAGAAATGTACTTGATGACTCCGTGTCTGACTGAGATTAGGGAGTATTTTGTCGTGACCAGGGACGTGGGACGTGGCTTTGTTCTCGTGTGTGGGAAGTCCATGCATTTATTTCCTTGCTCGAAAATGGTCCATACCCCATTTTCAACCCGTCGGGGTGGCACCCTCCGGGGGTGATGGGTGGGGGTGGATGTTTCTAGGTGGTATTTTGGGCGGGCCACCCACTCATGCCGTCAAATCGGTCGAAATATTTACCGTTCTCGAAAATTGTCCATACCCCATTTTCACCCCCTCGGGGTGGCACCCCCCGGGGGTGATGGGTTGGGGGTCGGGGTGTTTCTAGGCGGTATTTGGGGCGGGCCACCCAACCATGCCGTCAAATCGGTCGAAATATTTACCGTTCTCGAAAATTGTCCATACCCCATTTTCACCCCCTCGGGGTGGCACCCCCGCGGGTGATGGGTGGGGGTGGATGTTTCTAGGTGGTATTTTGGGCGGGCCACCCACCCATGCCGTCAAATCGGTCGAAATATTTACCGTTCTCGAAAATGGTCCATACCCCATTTTCACCCCCTCGGGGTGGCACCCTCCGGGGGTGATGGATGGGTGGTGTTTCTAGGTGATATTTGGGGCGGGCCACCCACCCATGCCGTCAAATCGGTCGAAATCCTTACCGTTCTCGAAAATGGTCCATACCCCATTTTCACCCCTCGGGGTGGCACCCCCGGGGGTGATGGGTGGGGGTGGGGTGTTTCTAGGTTGTATTTGGGGCGGGCCACCCACCCATGCCGTCAAATCGGTCGAAATCCTTACCGTTCTCGTAAATGGTTCATACCCCATTTTCACCCCCTCGGGGTGGTACCCCCCGGGGGTGATGGGTGGGGGTCGGGGTGTTTCTAGGCGATATTTGGGGCGGGCCACCCAACCATGGCGTCAAATCGGTCGAAATCCTTACCGTACTCGAAAATGGTCCATACCCCATGTTCACCCCCTCGGGGTGGCACCCTCCGGGGGTGATGGGTGGGGGGGGGGGTGGGGATGTTTCTAGGTGGTATTTGGGGCGGGCCACCCACCCATGCCGTCAAATCGGTCGAAATCCTTACCGTTCTCGAAAATGGTCCATACCCCATTTTCACTCCTCGGGGTGGCACCCTCCGGGGGTGATGGGTGGGGGTGGGGGTGTTTCTAGGTGGTATTTGGGGCGGGCCACCCACCCATGCCGTCAAATCGGTCGAAATCCTTACCTTTCTCGAAAATGGTCCATACCCCATTTTCAACCCCTCGGTGTGGCACCCTCCGGGGGTGATGGGTGGGGGGGGTGGGGTGTTTCTAGGTGGTATTTGGGGCGGGCCACCCACCCATGCCTTAAAATCGGTCGAAATCCTTACCGTTCTCGAAAATGGTCCATACCCCATTTTCACCCCCTCGGGGTGGCACCCTCCGGGGGTGATGGGTGGGGGTGGGGTGTTTCTAGGTGGTAATTGGGGTGGGCCACCCACCATGCCGTCAAATCGGTCGAAATCCTTACCGTTCTCGAAAATGGTCCATACCCCATTTTCACCCACTCGGGGTGGCACCCTCCGGGGGTGATGGGTGGGGTGGGGGTGTTTCTAGGTGGTATTTGGGGCGGGCCACCCACCCATGCCGACAAATCGGTCGAAATCCTAACCGTTCTCGAAAATGGTCCATACCCGATTTTCACCCCCTCGGGTGGCACCCTCCTGGGGTGATGGGTGGGGGTGGGGTGTTTCTAGGTGGTATTTGGGGCGGGCCACCCACCCATGCCGTCAAATCGGTCGAAATCCTTACCGTTCTCGAAAATGGTCCATACCCCATTTTAACCCCCTCGGGGTGGCACCCCCCGGGGTTGATGGGTGGGGGGGTCGGGGTGTTTCTAGGCGGTATTTGGGGCGGGCCACCCAACCATGCCGTCAAATCGGTCGAAAACGACATTTTTGAAAATATGGAATAAGGAATAGGGAATAAGTTCCAATTGTCATGTCTGTGCACATGTGGATTTACAGGTAGATACATGTCTGAAGACCAAGACAAAACTTGCGTGTGAGAGAACAAGACCTTCTATTGTAGTAGCCAAGTGCTCTGCCCAATCAAACAGAGTCAATCAAAGGCAACCAACCGCGATCATCGTGATTCTGATTGATGAACTGGCAGATAGACTGAAGTCGTTCAATGGGGAAGTAGTCTGCGCTATTTAGACACGAGAAATTATAGATGCTAATTTAAAAGTACTAAAATGTTCAGTGAAATGTTATCAGATTTATGCGATGCAATAATTTGCGAAGCATATGTACACGAGTAAACACATGTATGAATTAGAAGATAGATGGCATACCGGGGGTCCAACAATGTAAATAAGTGTATATACCACCATAACCACAAATATATCATCTTCATCATCATTATCATAATCTTCATCATCTACATCATCATGCATCATCATCATCACCATCACCATCATCATGATGTAACTAATACTATTTTGTTAACTTACTAATGCGCTTATGTTACATATTGATTTATGGCTAAGGCATAATAAAACATTGAAACACTAAAAGTATAGTTAGTAGACGAGAAATGTTCTATTTGAGACACACACCTCGCAGTAGCGATAATATTATAAATCTGGCAGCAGCTTTAAAACTTTGTGCTACACAATTATGTGCAGTTCAGTTTTGACACTAAACACATTTTATAACAAAGTTACAACATGCCATTTGTTTTATCTTTGGCAACCTTTACGAGTTTTGTATCTCAAATAGAACACATTTCATCTAATAACTATTATATATGATGCACTCACATATTCACTCTTATTCAATGTTGAAGAAATTCCACTGACGCATATGTCATGTGTCATTTCTACAGAATTTTGTTTAAGATCAAAATTAAATCATATTGTGTAGAATGTATAAACACTTGTTCTAAGAGTGTAAGCGATGTTGTGCATAAGTCAAATTTTATCGCCGTCGCGACTCAATTGTAGTGAAACGTACGGCGGCCTGGAACCGCCACCTCCTCTTCAGTTAGTATCCTGATATATCAGGTTACCTATCCTGATATATCAGGTTAGTATCCTGATATATCAGGTTACGTATCCTGATATATCAGGTTATTATCCTGATATATCAGGTTACGTATCCTGATATATCAGGTTAGTATCCTGATAAATCAGGTTGCGTATCCTGATATATCAGGTTATTATCCTGATATATCGGGTTACGTTTCCTGATATATCAGGTTATTATCCTGATATATCGGGTTACGTATCCTGATATATCAGGTTATTATCCTGATATATCAGGTTACGTATCCTGATATATCAGGTTAGTATCCTGATATATCAGGTTATGTCTCGACCAATCCAGAGTGTCGTCTCATTGGCGGAGGCTTGTGGTTGGTTGGATTCTTGGTCAATATTGTTAGGCCAATGTATGCTCTTATATATGCGAGGCTACCAGTAGGAGACTCGCATATATAAAAGAGTTAATTGGCACAGGTTTTTGCAAAATTTGAAGGAGCCCCAGTCATGGAAGTGTTAGCAAGAACCGAACCATCAACTGAGCGATGACCAGTCCATTATTAACCCTTTCTATACTAAATAATCATTGACGAGTAGTTCCCTTCGGAAATGATTAGATAATAAGTTCAAATGAAAGTGTCAATGACACTGTAGCTCAACGTTGGGAGGTGTTAATTTCATGCTGAGCTGTCAATAGAATGATAAAGGACTCCTATAGAAGAAGGAAAGTCAAAAAGTTACAATAATGTACGCAATGGGCTTGTATTCTGTAGATGATATTAGTATACCCCCTTTTAAAAACAAAAGGGGGTATACTGTTTTGCACCTGTCCGTCCGTCCGTGGGTCTGTGTGTGCGTCCGTCAGTACGTCCGTCCGATGTCTGTTCATGTCATAACTTTAACAGTAGTGCTCAGATCTCAATGAAATTAGGTATGGATGTTCACTACTATGAGGACATTAAATACAGGTTTCAATCGTTTTGTTCGGATTTTCCATTCTAGAGTTATTCATCTTTGTTTATCTGGAAATGTTGGATTTTTGGTCCGTCTGGTGTCTGTTCATGTCGTAACTTCAACAGTTGTGCTGGGATCTCAATGAAATTTGGTATGGATGTTCACTAGTATGAGGACATTCAATAGAGGGTTCCATTGTTCTGTTCCGCTTTTCCATTCTAGAGTTATTCATCTTTGTTTATCTGGAAATGTTGGTTGTTTGGTCCATCCGATGTCTGTTCAGGTCATAACTTGAACAGTAATACTTGGATCTCAATGAAATTTTGTATGGATGTTCACCACTATGAGGACATATAATGGCACATTCAACTGTTTTGTTTTGTTTTTTGTTCTAAGGTTATTCATCTTTGTTTATATGAAAATGCTGATTTTTTGGGTCCAATCTGTCTGAGTATAGCAGTCATAAGTTATAGATATGCCCACACTAGGCGGTAATCCACAAGGGGGTATGCATCGGACGACAGTCCAACTCTTGTTTGCATTTAAAACATTTCACTAATAAATGAGGGATGCATGGTGTGCGAATGAAATCCTGCTGGCGGCCATGTTTTCTTTTCATGAATTGCGTAATAATTGGATACCTCCATGTTTTTCAATGACATTTTTGGTGGCTCCCATCTCCCACAAGATCCATATGAAGTTCAGTAAGGACTATATAAAAGATGTGGTCTGTATTGTGTGCCAAATCATTTAGTCATACAAAGTTTAAAATCCAAAATGGCGGAAATGCTTTCAACGAAATTCGGAAACATTTGATATCCCCAGAGGTAACCCAAAACACGCCTGTATAAAGTTTTAAAATATTTGTTCCGATATTTGTTCTGCTGGGTGTGCCAATGGATCCAAATTTGAAATCCAAGATGGCTGATGGCGGCCATGTTTTCTAACGAATTTCGGGGAAAATAGATGGCTCCCATCTAGAGGTCACCCTGAAGATCCATATGAAGTTTGGTGAGGGGTGTGTGGTTAATCGCCTACATGTACATGCCACATCACTCATCCTCCTCGTCACCAAACTTAATATGGAACCAACCACAAGCCTCCGCCAATGAGAGACGACATTCTGGATTGGTCGAGACAACCTGATATATCAGGATAATAACCTGATATATCAGGATAATAACCTGATATATCAGGATACGTAACCTGATATATCAGGATAATAACCTGATATATCAGGATACGTAACCTGATATATCAGGATAATAACCTGATATATCAGGATACGTAACCTGATATATCAGGATACGTAACCTGATATATCAGGTTCATAACCTGATATATCAGGATACGCAACCTGATATATCAGGATACTAAACCTGATATATCAGGATACTAACCTGATATATCAGGATACGTAACCTGATATATCAGGATACTAACTGAAGAGGAGGTGGCGGTTCCAGGCCGCCGTAGGTTTCCATGTTTGGCCGTTACAGTTTTATATAACTATCGAAGCAATAACAAAGCAAACGTCGAAGTTTCATTCGCAATTCTCCAATACTGAAAAGGTCCCCAGTACAGAAACGACCATTCTCAGTGTCAATAATATAATATTCGAAATCAACAATACAGACTCATACAGGCACACACGTTTAGGATTTTTCCAATTGAGTCGCGATGGCGCTAAAATGTCACTTATGCACAACAGCGCTTACACTCTTAGAACAAGTGTTTATACATTCTGCACAATATGATTTAATTATGATCTTAAACAAAATTGTGTAGAAATGACACACGGTTTTAAAACCGCTGGTGAATATCTAAGATTATTTCACATAATTTATGTAACGTTATACTTATACATTTTCATTGTGTGTACTTTTTATTTTATGTTAATGTTGTGGTGAGCGAGACCTTCTCTGAGTTGAACAACTTATGGCTTAATCCCTTTACTTTGTGCATCTTGCAACAACGAATATTTGCACTGAGAGTTTCCGGCGTAGAAGATGATCCAGTTTGTCTAAACCCACCGACGAACTAAATCTGGCGAACAGCACGATTGGGTTGTCCTTCACAATCAATATGGCTAAGATCTACCAAATATTAAAACATTCTCCATTAATACCTTACGTTATATATATTCACACTGATATACGAATTCCTTGAGTTACCCACAATGTGAAATGTGATATCTTCCATGTTATTTTGATTTCGAATTTTGAAAACCGATGGGAAGTGGTCATTGAGGTGGTAGGCCAGGTCACAAACATGTACAGGCACATTCTCATACCGTTTATATATCAGCAAATCATTATTAAAGGTGGCTGTTTTACAGTCAGTTCCTATCAGCAGGCTGGTAGTTACATAACAAAGACATATCCAAAATGATTACGCAAGCACAGCCAATCAAGAGAAAAAGGTGTCACCAACTGTCAATAAAAGATGCACGGTCTGACTTGAATCGAACTTTGTCAAAATTTCCTTAGTCACTGTTCAACTTTCAGGCAAGGATAATACTTGAAATCGGCAAGAGTGTTATGACAGACTCACATACACCGTGAAGATTCAAAATTCCTGTATACGGGAGTACTGTATACTAAATCCGGCCATTTATGGGACCGTCTCCTTTTATACTGAACCGAATATATGCAACAAATGAATGAATTTGAGCCATGGTTCAGTGCAAAATAGAATCGTGTGGTCTATGAACGATGCAAACAACATGGTAATTATAATGAAAATGAATTTATCACATAATTAACCCACAAAACCAACTTCATAATTAGTGGTAAGACACACGTGTAATATTAGCGCGTGCGATGACGTCACGCCATTATTTAAATGACTTGCGATTGCTGAAGTTTATAATTGTTGTTTTCGATGAATATTTCGCGTTGCTTCAGGGGGGGGTGAAAAAATTTCTTCCGGCACATATGCCGGGGTGGGTGGGTGGTCAAAGCCACCAACAAGCAATTTTTTCCGCAACTAAAAACAAAAATTCCTGCTTGTTTTTAGTGTTTTGGCAATGAGTTGGGCTTCAAAACCACTTTGAATCAGTTTGAATGAGAGAAATAATGTAATTCTAACTGGTAAACTGACTGCAGGCAGTTATCGTGTTGTATTTTGTTGCAAATTTTGAAATCCAAGATGGCCGCTGGCAGCCATGTTTTTTTGGCCGAATGACCTCAAAATTACTCATTCCTATTTACATGTCCATGTTAACATCCATGATAAATAGTATGCACAGAAATTCATATACAGCTGTTTACAGTGAATTTCCCCCCGCAAATCTCTGTTTTAGTGTTAAAAGGGGGGGTGGGTGTCAAAAAATGGTCGGAAAAAACTGCCGAAAACGGAAAAAAAATTGGCGGTGGGGGTGGGTGGGTACAAAAAATGATCGAAAGGGAAAAAATGCCATACGTGCCTGAAATTTTTTTCCGACCCCCCCCCCCTGGTTGCTTCTCGTTTATTTGATCATGTGATAAAAGGTATCTCAAACTCGTGATATTTTATACGTAATTTATGTACCTCGTCCACTAAATTCTATTTGAGCCTCGGTAAACCTCGGCTCAAATCGAATTTAGTGAACTCGGTTGATAAATTCCGTATAAAATAGAAACTCATGTGAGATTCTCTATTTATGACTCCAGCCGGACCTACTAGGGTACAGTCCCCCTTTAAAATCAACTATAAAACTAATAATTGAGAATGTTTTTTATGGGGGATCATGGGTACGATCATGGGTACGACCCAACTATGTATCTGTCATAGAAAAAAACCTACCAATGGTAGTTCATATTGTAAATCTGGAATCTTTAATTTTAAGAATGAGTTCGGTCCAAACCAATTATCATGACTGTAGTTGTTGATATTCTCCGTGGTAAAGTCGTGCAAACACCCTATAGTAATCTTAAAGCACATTGTTGTAATTGATTTCTAACAGTAAGAATTCAAACGGGAATTCTTGAATGTGTAGTCCTTTCAGAATAACAATGCATGGGCGTTGACACTTTCAACAGCTCAATGTTCGATAGGTTGAAGTACGATCATCTCACGAGATATTGCCATTGAAACGTAGGTATAGGGGAAAACATAACCGTGCGGCTCATTTCTCCCGATAGACCGATATCGAATGAAACATGGCCGTGAAAGCAAATAGCATCAGGATGTGTTTCTCTCTTCTCGTCGGCATGTGCATACAGATTCTAACTGGATTGGTCGAAGGTGAGTGTTCAGTTGCTTGTAAGTGTAAGTGTAGAACATGTACTTGTTTGTCTCCGTGGATTCCCACGAACACTTAAAGCGGCTAGCAATTTCTGATCTCAAAGTAAACTGCGTAATAATTGTTTGGTTTCTTCGCACGACGCCCTCTAAATTACTTGGTCATGAAACAATAAAGGAATTATTAGTAGTATACGATTGATTGATTGGGGTTATTGTCGCTTTCAGCAACTAAGGCGGTATCACGACATTGCCAGTTTTAGTGGTGAAGCAAATCTATAGTATAACTGTATAAGACATTTCTTGCAACGTTCTAATATAGCATTTGTTTAAATGAACCTAGTTTATAATTGACACGGAATACCCCGATGAGGTGATCTAATGGGAATATAGAATAAAGTACTTATTAAAAAAAAAATTATATCCATATTGGCAACGCGTACTTTATCACTTCATGCATATGTATACATTAGATGTCAGCGACACTTGTCTCAAAGGCAATGACATTGAACTTTACTTTAATCACATTTTAGTGTATCTGGAAAATATATCTACAAATACAACTGAAATTGAGGCAGAAGCTTTTGCAAGTTACATGGAGCCTCGACCCCGAATCATTTGAAACAAATACACAGAACTTACAAGATAGGAGACATGTTTAGCAATGCATGGATATGGACTAAGGACCCTCCCTGATCTCTGAGTTTTGATTATTTGAGTTTGAGCGCTATCTGCGCTACTTAATATTCAGTAAACATGTACTGTCAGCAACACACTCTTTATTTACCATAAAAATACAGTCACAGCCAAAATATACTGTAAAAGCCACAAATCGGTTAGCAACTATACAGTACAATTTGTCTGAATAGCATTCATAATTTTCAGGTCCCCTATATTTGACATGGCATTGATCTCGTGTAAAGCCCGCCGCACACGTCGCAACAATGTTGTACAACATTGTTGTACAGCATTGTTGGGACGTGTGCGGGGCCCCCATTTTTTGTTGCACGCAACAATGTTTTGTTGCACAACATTGTCGGCAGTGATCAAATTATTTTGATTGTGTTGCTTGTTGTAGCCAATGGATGGACAGCGTTCTATTGTTTGTCTATTACGTACAGCGTCAAATCAAATGACTCAATGTGAAGAGAAAAATGGCAGCTTCCACTTCGATATTTATTAGTTGATATTCTGAACTAACATTGAAAACTGAAGCATACTTTCAAACAAAATAGGCGCAGACATTGATAAATTATATAGTATGACCGAGCGGAGTGGTTCCTGGGTTCGAAATGTGATTTGATTTGATTTACCAGCACATGGCATTCTGAGAAAAAATTTCCTGTTCACAATCGGCGAATCATAGGTTCAGAATTCAGTTCAGTTCTCCAGTACTGTACTGGTGTGTATAATGTAGGTCTTGGTGAATACATTTTCTATCCATTGTTGTTCCACTTCCCATGTCTTGACAATATTGTAATTTGTACAAACTACACTGTCTACAGCCTGTACAGGTCTGAAAATTAAAATTGACTAAATCTGTAAATCTGAATTCTGTCTGATTGAATTTGAACCACCACTGGCACCAGCACCGATTCCGCCATTGAGCTATAATAGCCAAACTTGACTATAAATTATATGCCGGTTCCTATTTACACCTAGAATTGATGGATGTTTACCATGAACATTTATAGTTAAATTATACCGATTGAGAAATAACAAATATTTTAGAGAGCGAAACATCTGTTATGCAACCGTTATGGCTGTGAAAGATCAATCAGTCGATTATTACCCGATCTGGCTATTGTCGATCAATATGCCCTGTCTCTGACTCATGCGAGTCATGTCCATATTGTAACCACCATGACCTGTTCCGTGGTTTTGGTACTATAGGTCGCGGGTTCTGGAGTGGTATTCTCTCTGTGGAAGTCATGAATTATTCATGACTTCCACATATGGAAATGCTGCTCAAGAACGTTGACCTGAGCCCTATAGAGCCACACAACCGGACGGCGTAGTTGGATGAATCTCTGAAACCATGGGTCAGAGCTGGATGAATCCAATATCGCCACGACTCAGTGATCCCGCTTAGTGTTGATTCACCCAGACCTGTACAAGTTTCAAGATGTGGGTGTGTCATTCCCTTGGATAGGAAATTAATTCACCAAGACTATTGAAGACATAGAAGTGAAAAAAACAATATATTCAACACAGAAGTTGGCTATCGCTCAAGCGGCTGGTAAATACAATTACATCATATTTTGAACCTAATAACCTGTTCCGCTCGGTCATGTATCATTGGTCTAAGCCTGCGCCGATTAAAAAAAAAGTTAATATGCACAAAGGTTCGAAATCAAGGTCCACGACTTACACGCTCCTACCAAAATTCCCATAAATAATGAAAGGACATGAGATATATTTATAAACACTTGTAAGAGTAAGTCTGTCCAAATAAAACAAAACAACAAGGTCCATGTTTGGCCTATATTATGCCCTCACCCACCATGGAGTTTTACTGATAACTCCATATAATTTAATAAAGGAGATATAATAATATCTCCTGATATCCCCTCCCCAATAACACAGGAGGTACAAAATAACCAAATTATATATGGCCTGGAGGTTTAATGATAACTCCATATAACCTATCCTATAAAAAAGGTACTAAATTGGTCAAAATCGGTTCAGTGTATATATATAACGGGCGTTAGCCAGGCCCAGGGTAGAGATTCGTGGCAAAATCGAGCCTGATGTATGCTTTCCGCATCTATCAACTTGGAGAAAAACCCAGAGCCGAAATTAGTATGCAGCAAACACGTGACTTGATGACGTTTTATCACGTGACTTGTTGTACAACAAATTCGCCGTGTGCGGTTAGTCACAACATTGTTGTATAACATTTGTTGTGTCATTTTGTTGTAGCGTGTGCGGACGCTCACAACAATGTTGTACGACACATACAACAATGTTGCACAACATTGTTGCGACGTGTGCGCCCGGCTTAATAATAAAATATTAATGACGTGACCCGAATATCTTTGGTAATCTGGATTGAGTAGCAGATTGTATTGTATGTAATGAAAAATTTCCATAAGCTAGATAATTCAGTGCGTTTGTTACAGAGCGCATACCCTAGTTTGGTCTATACGCTACATGTAGATAATTCAGAGTGTTTGTTACTGAGCGCATACCCTAGTTTGGACCATAAGCTACATGTAGATAATTCAGTGCGTTTGTTACTGAGCGCATACCCTAGTTTGGTCCATAAGCTACATGTAGATCATTCAGAGCGTTTGTTTCTGAGCGCATTCCCTAGTTTGGTCCATAATCTACATGTATATAATTCAATGCGTTTGTTACTGAGCACACACCCTAGTTTGGTCCATAAGCTACACATAGATAATTCAATGCGTTTATTACTGAGCACATACCCTAGTTTGGTCCATAAGCTACATGTAGATAATTCAATGCGTTGGTTACTGAGCACATACCCTAGTTTAGTCCATAAGCTACACGTAGATAATTCAGTGCGTTTGTTACTGAGCGCATACCAGAGTTTGGTCCATAAGCTACATGTAGATCATTCAGTGCGTTCGTTACTGAGCGCATACCCTAGTTTGGTCCATAAGCTATATGTGGATAATTCAGTGCGTTTGTTACTGAGCGCATATCCTAGTTTGGTCCATAAGCTACATGTAGATAATTCAGTGCGTTTGTTACTGAGCGCATACTATTGTTTGGTCCATAAGCTACATGTAGATAATTCAGTGCGTTTGTTACTGAGCACATACCCTAGTTTGGTCCATATGCTACATGTAGATAATCCAGTGCGTTTGTTACTGAGCACATACCCTAGTTTGGTCCATAAGCTACATGTAGATAATTCAGTGCGTTTGTTACTGAGCACACACCCTGGTTTAGTCCATAAGCTACATGTTGATAATTCAGAGCGTTTGTCACTGAGCACATACCCTAGTTTGGTCCATAAGCTACATGTAGATAATTCAGTGCGTTTGTTACTGAGCACACAACCTAGTTTGGTCCATAAGCTACATGTAGATAATTCAGTGCGTTTGTTACTGAGCACACGCCCTAGTTCAATCCATAAGCTACAGGTAGATAATTCAGTGCGTTTGTTACTGAGCACATACCCTAGTTTGGTCCATAAGCTACATGTAGATAATTCAGTGTGTTTGTTACTGAGCACATACCCTAGTTTAACCCATAAGCTACACGTAGATAATTCAGTGCGTTTTTTAATGAGTACATACCCTAGTTTAGTCCATAAGCTACATGTAGATAATTCAGTGCGTTTGTTACTGAGCACTTCTCTAGTTTGGTCTATAAGCTACATGTAGATAATTCAGTGCGTTTGTTACTGAGCACATACCCTAGTTTAGTCCATAAGCTACATGTAGATAATTCAGTGCGTTTGTTACTGAGCACATACCCTAGTTTAGTCCATAAGCTACATGTAGATAATTCAGTGCGTTTGTTACTTAGCACATACCCTAGTTTGGTCTATACAATAGATAATTCAGTGCGTTTGTTACTGAGCACATACCCTAGTTTAGTCCATAAGCTACATGTAGATAATTCAGTGCGTTTCTTACTGAGCACATACCCTAGTTTAGTCCATAAGCTACATGTAGATAATTCAGTGAGTTTGTTACTGAGCACATACCCTTGTTTGGTCTATACGCTAGATAATTCAGTGCGTTTGTTACTGAGCACATACCCTAGTTTAGTCCATAAGCTACATGTAGATAATTCAGTGAGTTTGTTACTGAGCACATACCCTAGTTTGGACCATAAGCTAGATAATTCAGTGTGTTTGTTACTGAGCACATACCCTAGTTTAGTCCATAAGCTACATGTAGATAATTCAGTGCGTTTGTTACTGAGCACATACCCTAGTTTAGTCCATAAGTTACATGTAGATAATTCAGTGCGTTTGTTACTGAGCACATACCTTATTGAGATCATAAACTAGATAAATCAGTGCGTTTATTACGAATATTTCCTGTCAAACTCTCCAATGACTAGCTTTGAACATTGTTGTTTTTATTTTGATTAAACCACTTCTTTCTTGTTTTACATAATTAGAACGTATAATTCAGATAATTCAGTGCGTGTGTTACTGAGCGCATACCCTACTTTGGTCCATAAGCTACGTGTAGATCATTCGGTGCGTTTGTTACTGAGCGCATATCCTAGTTTAGTCCATAGGCTACCTGTAGATAATTCAGTGCGTTTGTTACTGAGCGCATACCCTAGTTTAGTCCATAAGCTACATGTAGATAATTCAGTGCGTTTGTTACTGAGCACTTCTCTAGTTTGGTCTATAAGCTACATGTAGATAAGTCAGTGCGTTTGTTACTGAGAACATACCCTAGTTTAGTCCATAATCTACATGTAGATAATTCAGTGCGTTTGTTACTGAGCACATACCCTAGTTTGGTCTATAAGCTGCATGTAGATAATTCAGTGCGTTTGTTACTAAGCACATACCCTAGTTTAGTCCATAAGCTACATGTAGATAATTCAGTGAGTTTGTTACTGAGCACATACCCTAGTTTGGACCATAAGCTAGATAATTCAGTGTGTTTGTTACTGAGCACATACCCTAGTTTAGTCCATAAGCTACATGTAGATAATTCAGTGCGTTTGTTACTGAGCACATACCCTAGTTTAGTCCATAAGCTACATGTAGATAATTCAGTGCGTTTGTTACTGAGCACATACCTTATTGAGATCATAAACTAGATAAATCAGTGCGTCTATTACGAATATTTCCTGTCAAACTCTCCAATGACTAGCTTTGAACATTGTTGTTTTTATTTTGTTTAAACCACGTCTTTCTTGTTTTACATAATTAGAACGTATAATTCAGATAATTCAGTGCGTTTGTTACTGAGCGCATACCCTAGTTTGGTCCATAAGCTACGTGTAGATCATTCGGTTCGTTTGTTCCTGAGCGTATATCCTAGTTTAGTCCATAGGCTACCTGTAGATAATTCAGTGCGTTTGTTACTGAGCACATACCCTAGTTTGGTCTATACGCTAGATAATTCAGTGCGTTTGTTACTGAGCACATACCCTAGTTTAGTCCATAAGCTACATGTAGATAATTCAGTGCGTTTGTTACTGAGCACATACCCTAGTTTGGTCTATAAGCTGCATGTAGATAATTCAGTGCGTTTGTTACTGAGCACATACCCTAGTTTAGTCCATAAGCTACATGTAGATAATTCAGTGAGTTTGTTACTGAGCACATACCCTAGTTTGGACCATAAGCTAGATAATTCAGTGTGTTTGTTACTGAGCACATACCATAGTTTAGTCCATAAGCTACATGTAGATAATTCAGTGCGTTTGTCACTGAGCACATACCCTAGTTTGGTCCATAAGCTACATGTAGATAATTCATTGCGTTTGTTACTGAGCACACAACCTAGTTTGGTCCATAAGCTACATGTAGATAATTCAGTGCGTTTGTTACTGAGCACACGCCCTAGTTCAATCCATAAGCTACATGTAGATAATTCAGTGCGTTTGTTACTGAGCACATACCCTAGTTTGGTCCATAAGCTACATGTAGATAATTCATTGTGTTTGTTACTGAGCACATACCCTAGTTTAACCCATAAGCTACACGTATATAACTCAGTTCGTTTTTTAATGAGTACATACCCTAGTTTAGTCCATAAGCTACATGTAGATAATTCAGTGCGTTTGTTACTGAGCACTTCTCTAGTTTGGTCTATAAGCTACATGTAGATAATTCAGTGCGTTTGTTACTGAGCACATACCCTAGTTTAGTCCATAAACTACATGTAGATAATTCTGTGCGTTTGTTACTGAGCACATACCCTAGTTTGGTCTATAAGCTACATGTAGATAATTCAGTGCGTTTGTTACTGAGCACATACCCTAGTTTAGTCCATAAGCTACATGTAGATAATTCAGTGCGTTTGTTACTGAGCACATACCCTAGTTTAGTCCATAAGCTACATGTAGATAATTCAGTGCGTTTGTTACTTAGCACATACCCTAGTTTGGTCTATACAATAGATAATTCAGTGCGTTTGTTACTGAGCACATACCCTAGTTTAGTCCATAAGCTACATGTAGATAATTCAGTGCGTTTCTTACTGAGCACATACCCTAGTTTAGTCCATAAGCTACATGTAGATAATTCAGTGAGTTTGTTACTGAGCACATACCCTTGTTTGGTCTATACGCTAGATAATTCAGTGCGTTTGTTACTGAGCACATACCCTAGTTTAGTCCATAAGCTACATGTAGATAATTCAGTGAGTTTTTACTGAGCACATACCCTAGTTTGGACCATAAGCTAGATAATTCAGTGTGTTTGTTACTGAGCACATACCCTAGTTTAGTCCATAAGCTACATGTAGATAATTCAGTGCGTTTGTTACTGAGCACATACTCTAGTTTAGTCCATAAGCTACATGTAGATAATTCAGTGCGTTTGTTACTGAGCACATACCTTATTGAGATCATAAACTAGATAAATCAGTGCGTTCATTACGAATATTTCCTGTCAAACTCTCCAATGACTAGCTTTGAACATTGTTGTTTTTATTTTGTTTAAACCACTTCTTTCTTGTTTTACATAATTAGAACGTATAATTCAGATAATTCAGTGCGTTTGTTACTGAGCGCATACCCTAGTTTGGTCCATAAGCTACGTGTAGATCATTCGGTGCGTTTGTTACTGAGCGCATATCCTAGTTTAGTCCATAGGCTACCTGTAGATAATTCAGTGCGTTTGTTACTGAGCGCATACCAGAGTTTGGTCCATAAGCTACATGTAGATCATTCAGTGCGTTCGTTACTGAGCGCATACCCTACTTTGGTCCATAAGCTATATGTGGATAATTATGTGCGTTTGTTACTGAGCGCATATCCTAGTTTGGTCCATAAGCTACATGTAGATAATTCAGTGCGTTTGTTACTGAGCGCATACTATTGTTTGGTCCATAAGCTACATGTAGATAATTCAGTGCGTTTGTTACTGAGCACATACCCTAGTTTGGTCCATATGCTACATGTAGATAATCCAGTGCGTTTGTTACTGAGCACACACCCTGGTTCAGTCCATAAGCTACATGTTGATAATTCAGAGCGTTTGTCACTGAGCACATACCCTAGTTTGTTCCATAAGCGACATGTAGATAATTCAGTGCGTTTGTTACTGAGCACACAACCTAGTTTGGTCCATAAGCTACATGTAGATAATTCAGTGCGTGTGTTACTGAGCACACGCCCTAGTTCAATCCATAAGCTACAGGTAGATAATTCAGTGCGTTTGTTACTGAGCACATACCCTAGTTTGGTCCATAAGCTACATGTAGATAATTCAGTGTGTTTGTTACTGAGCACATACACTAGTTTAACCCATAAGCTACACGTAGATAACTCAGTGCGTTTTTTAATGAGTACATACCCTAGTTTAGTCCATAAGCTACATGTAGATAATTCAGTGCGTTTGTTACTGAGCACTTCTCTAGTTTGGTCTATAAGCTACATGTAGATAATTCAGTGCGTTTGTTACTGAGCACATACCCTAGTTTAGTCTATAAGCTACATGTAGATAATTCAGTGCGTTTGTTACTGAGCACATACCCTAGTTTAGTCCATAAGCTACATGTAGATAATTCAGTGCGTTTGTTACTGAGCACATACCCTAGTTTAGTCCATAAGCTACATGTAGATAATTCAGTGCGTTTGTTACTTAGCACATACCCTAGTTTGGTCTATACAATAGATAATTCAGTGCGTTTGTTACTGAGCACATACCCTAGTTTAGTCCATAAGCTACATGTAGATAATTCAGTGCGTTTCTTACTGAGCACATACCCTAGTTTAGTCCATAAGCTACATGTAGATAATTCAGTGAGTTTGTTACTGAGCACATACCCTTGTTTGGACCATAAGCTAGATAATTCAGTGTGTTTGTTACTGAGCACATACCCTAGTTTAGTCCATAAGCTACATGTAGATAATTCAGTGCGTTTGTTACTGAGCACATACCCTAGTTTAGTCCATAAGCTACATGTAGATAATTCAGTGCGTTTGTTACTGAGCACATACCTTATTGAGATCATAAACTAGATAAATCAGTGCGTTTATTACGAATATTTCCTGTCAAACTCTCCAATGACTAGCTTTGAACATTGTTGTTTTTATTTTGATTAAACCACTTCTTTCTTGTTTTACATAATTAGAACGTATAATTCAGATAATTCAGTGCGTGTGTTACTGAGCGCATATCCTAGTTTGGTCCATAAGCTACGTGTAGATCATTCGGTGCGTTTGTTACTGAGCGCATATCCTAGTTTAGTCCATAGGCTACCTGTAGATAATTCAGTGCGTTTGTTACTGAGCGCATACCCTAGTTTAGTCCATAAGCTACATGTAGATAATTCAGTGCGTTTGTTACTGAGCACTTCTCTAGTTTGGTCTATAAGCTACATGTAGATAAGTCAGTGCGTTTGTTACTGAGAACATACCCTAGTTTAGTCCATAATCTACATGTAGATAATTCAGTGCGTTTGTTACTGAGCACATACCCTAGTTTGGTCTATAAGCTGCATGTAGATAATTCAGTGCGTTTGTTACTGAGCACATACCCTAGTTTAGTCCATAAGCTACATGTAGATAATTCAGTGAGTTTGTTACTGAGCACATACCCTAGTTTGGACCATAAGCTAGATAATTCAGTGTGTTTGTTACTGAGCACATACCCTAGTTTAGTCCATAAGCTACATGTAGATAATTCAGTGCGTTTGTTACTGAGCACATACCCTAGTTTAGTCCATAATCTACATGTAGATAATTCAGTGCGTTTGTTACTGAGCACATACCTTATTGAGATCATAAACTAGATAAATCAGTGCGTCTATTACGAATATTTCCTGTCAAACTCTCCAATGACTAGCTTTGAACATTGTTGTTTTTATTTTGTTTAAACCACGTCTTTCTTGTTTTACATAATTAGAACGTATAATTCAGATAATTCAGTGCGTTTGTTACTGAGCGCATACCCTAGTTTGGTCCATAAGCTACGTGTAGATCATTCGGTTCGTTTGTTACTGAGCGCATATCCTAGTTTAGTCCATAGGCTACCTGTAGATAATTCAGTGCGTTTGTTACTGAGCACATACCCTAGTTTAGTCCATAAGCTACATGTAGATAATTCAGTGAGTTTGTTACTGAGCACATACCCTTGTTTGGTCTATACGCTAGATAATTCAGTGCGTTTGTTACTGAGCACATACCCTAGTTTAGTCCATAAGCTACATGTAGATAATTCAGTGAGTTTTTACTGAGCACATACCCTAGTTTGGACCATAAGCTAGATAATTCAGTGTGTTTGTTACTGAGCACATACCCTAGTTTAGTCCATAAGCTACATGTAGATAATTCAGTGCGTTTGTTACTGAGCACATACCCTAGTTTAGTCCATAAGCTACATGTAGATAATTCAGTGCGTTTGTTACTGAGCACATACCTTATTGAGATCATAAACTAGATAAATCAGTGCGTTTATTACGAATATTTCCTGTCAAACTCTCCAATGACTAGCTTTGAACATTGTTGTTTTTATTTTGTTTAAACCACTTCTTTCTTGTTTTACATAATTAGAACGTATAATTCAGATAATTCAGTGCGTTTGTTACTGAGCGCATACCCTAGTTTGGTCCATAAGCTACGTGTAGATCATTCGGTGCGTTTGTTACTGAGCGCATATCCTAGTTTAGTCCATAGGCTACCTGTAGATAATTCAGTGCGTTTGTTACTGAGCGCATACCAGAGTTTGGTCCATAAGCTACATGTAGATCATTCAGTGCGTTCGTTACTGAGCGCATACCCTAGTTTGGTCCATAAGCTATATGTGGATAATTATGTGCGTTTGTTACTGAGCGCATATCCTAGTTTGGTCCATAAGCTACATGTAGATAATTCAGTGCGTTTGTTACTGAGCGCATACTATTGTTTGGTCCATAAGCTACATGTAGATAATTCAGTGCGTTTGTTACTGAGCACATACCCTAGTTTGGTCCATATGCTACATGTAGATAATCCAGTGCGTTTGTTACTGAGCACACACCCTGGTTCAGTCCATAAGCTACATGTTGATAATTCAGAGCGTTTGTCACTGAGCACATACCCTAGTTTGTTCCATAAGCGACATGTAGATAATTCAGTGCGTTTGTTACTGAGCACACAACCTAGTTTGGTCCATAAGCTACATGTAGATAATTCAGTGCGTGTGTTACTGAGCACACGCCCTAGTTCAATCCATAAGCTACAGGTAGATAATTCAGTGCGTTTGTTACTGAGCACATACCCTAGTTTGGTCCATAAGCTACATGTAGATAATTCAGTGTGTTTGTTACTGAGCACATACACTAGTTTAACCCATAAGCTACACGTAGATAACTCAGTGCGTTTTTTAATGAGTACATACCCTAGTTTAGTCCATAAGCTACATGTAGATAATTCAGTCCGTTTGTTACTGAGCACTTCTCTAGTTTGGTCTATAAGCTACATGTAGATAATTCAGTGCGTTTGTTACTGAGCACATACCCTAGTTTAGTCTATAAGCTACATGTAGATAATTCAGTGCGTTTGTTACTGAGCACATACCCTAGTTTAGTCCATAAGCTACATGTAGATAATTCAGTGCGTTTGTTACTGAGCACATACCCTAGTTTAGTCCATAAGCTACATGTAGATAATTCAGTGCGTTTGTTACTTAGCACATACCCTAGTTTGGTCTATACAATAGATAATTCAGTGCGTTTGTTACTGAGCACATACCCTAGTTTAGTCCATAAGCTACATGTAGATAATTCAGTGCGTTTCTTACTGAGCACATACCCTAGTTTAGTCCATAAGCTACATGTAGATAATTCAGTGAGTTTGTTACTGAGCACATACCCTTGTTTGGTCTATACGCTAGATAATTCAGTGCGTTTGTTACTGAGCACATACCCTAGTTTAGTCCATAAGCTACATGTAGATAATTCAGTGAGTTTGTTACTGAGCACATACCCTAGTTTGGACCATAAGCTAGATAATTCAGTGTGTTTGTTACTGAGCACATACCCTAGTTTAGTCCATAAGCTACATGTAGATAATTCAGTGCGTTTGTTACTGAGCACATACCCTAGTTTAGTCCATAAGCTACATGTAGATAATTCAGTGCGTTTGTTACTGAGCACTTCTCTAGTTTGGTTTATAAGCTACATGTAGATAGGTCAGTGCGTTTGTTACTGAGAACATACCCTAGTTTAGTCCATAATCTACATGTAGATAATTCAGTGCGTTTGTTACTGAGCACATACCCTAGTTTGGTCTATAAGCTGCATGTAGATAATTCAGTGCGTTTGTTACTGAGCACATACCCTAGTTTAGTCCATAAGCTACATGTAGATAATTCAGTGAGTTTGTTACTGAGCACATACCCTAGTTTGGACCATAAGCTAGATAATTCAGTGTGTTTGTTACTGAGCACATACCCTAGTTTAGTCCATAAGCTACATGTAGATAATTCAGTGCGTTTGTTACTGAGCACATACCCTAGTTTAGTCCATAAGCTACATGTAGATAATTCAGTGCGTTTGTTACTGAGCACATACCTTATTGAGATCATAAACTAGATAAATCAGTGCGTCTATTACGAATATTTCCTGTCAAACTCTCCAATGACTAGCTTTGGACATTGTTGTTTTTATTTTGTTTAAACCACGTCTTTCTTGTTTTACATAATTAGAACGTATAATTCAGATAATTCAGTGCGTTTGTTACTGAGCGCATACCCTAGTTTGGTCCATAAGCTACGTGTAGATCATTCGGTTCGTTTGTTACTGAGCGCATATCCTAGTTTAGTCCATAGGCTACCTGTAGATAATTCAGTGCGTTTGTTACTGAGCACATACCCTAGTTTAGTCCATAAGCTACATGTAGATAATTCAGTGAGTTTGTTAATGAGCACATACCCTAGTTTGGTCTATACGCTAGATAATTCAGTGCGTTTGTTACTGAGCACATACCCTAGTTTAGTCCATAAGCTACATGTAGATAATTCAGTGCGTTTGTTACTGAGCACATACCCTAGTTTGGTCTATAAGCTGCATGTAGATAATTCAGTGCGTTTGTTACTGAGCACATACCCTAGTTTAGTCCATAAGCTACATGTAGATAATTCAGTGAGTTTGTTACTGAGCACATACCCTAGTTTGGACCATAAGCTAGATAATTCAGTGTGTTTGTTACTGAGCACATACCATAGTTTAGTCCATAAGCTACATGTAGATAATTCAGTGCGTTTGTCACTGAGCACATACCTTAGTTTGGTCCATAAGCTACATGTAGATAATTCATTGCGTTTGTTACTGAGCACACAACCTAGTTTGGTCCATAAGCTACATGTAGATAATTCAGTGTGTTTGTTACTGAGCACACGCCCTAGTTCAATCCATAAGCTACATGTAGATAATTCAGTGCGTTTGTTACTGAGCACATACCCTAGTTTGGTCCATAAGCTACATGTAGATAATTCAGTGTGTTTGTTACTGAGCACATACCCTAGTTTAACCCATAAGCTACACGTAGATAACTCAGTGCGTTTTTTAATGAGTACATACCCTAGTTTAGTCCATAAGCTACATGTAGATAATTCAGTGCGTTTGTTACTGAGCACTTCTCTAGTTTGGTCTATAAGCTACATGTAGATAATTCAGTGCGTTTGTTACTGAGCACATACCCTAGTTTAGTCCATAAACTACATGTAGATAATTCAGTGCGTTTGTTACTGAGCACATACCCTAGTTTGGTCTATAAGCTACATGTAGATAATTCAGTGCGTTTGTTACTGAGCACATACCCTAGTTTAGTCCATAAGATACATGTAGATAATTCAGTGCGTTTGTTACTGAGCACATACCCTAGTTTAGTCCATAAGCTACATGTAGATAATTCAGTGCGTTTGTTACTTAGCACATACCCTAGTTTGGTCTATACAATAGATAATTCAGTGCGTTTGTTACTGAGCACATACCCTAGTTTAGTCCATAAGCTACATGTAGATAATTCAGTGCGTTTCTTACTGAGCACATACCCTAGTTTAGTCCATAAGCTACATGTAGATAATTCAGTGAGTTTGTTACTGAGCACATACCCTTGTTTGGTCTATACGCTAGATAATTCAGTGCGTTTGTTACTGAGCACATACCCTAGTTTAGTCCATAAGCTACATGTAGATAATTCAGTGAGTTTGTTACTGAGCACATACCCTAGTTTGGACCATAAGCTAGATAATTCAGTGTGTTTGTTACTGAGCGCATACCCTAGTTTAGTCCATAAGCTACATGTAGATAATTCAGTGCGTTTGTTACTGAGCACATACCCTAGTTTAGTCCATAAGCTACATGTAGATAATTCAGTGCGTTTTTTACTGAGCACATACCTTATTGAGATCATAAACTAGATAAATCAGTGCGTTTATTACGAATATTTCCTGTCAAACTCTCCAATGACTAGCTTTGAACATTGTTGTTTTTATTTTGTTTAAACCACTTCTTTCTTGTTTTACATAATTAGAACGTATAATTCAGATAATTCAGTGCGTTTGTTACTGAGCGCATATCCTAGTTTAGTCCATAGGCTACCTGTAGATAATTCAGTGCGTTTGTTACTGAGCGCATACCAGAGTTTGGTCCATAAGCTACATGTAGATCATTCAGTGCGTTCGTTACTGAGCGCATACCCTAGTTTGGTCCATAAGCTATATATGGATAATTATGTGCGTTTGTTACTGAGCGCATATCCTAGTTTGGTCCATAAGCTACATGTAGATAATTCAGTGCGTTTGTTACTGAGCGCATACTATTGTTTGGTCCATAAGCTACATGTAGATAATTCAGTGCGTTTGTTACTGAGCACATACCCTAGTTTGGTCCATATGCTACATGTAGATAATCCAGTGCGTTTGTTACTGAGCACACACCCTGGTTCAGTCCATAAGCTACATGTTGATAATTCAGAGCGTTTTTCACTGAGCACATACCCTAGTTTGTTCCATAAGCGACATGTAGATAATTCAGTGCGTTTGTTACTGAGCACACAACCTAGTTTGGTCCATAAGCTACATGTAGATAATTCAGTGCGTTTGTTACTGAGCACACGCCCTAGTTCAATCCATAAGCTACAGGTAGATAATTCAGTGCGTTTGTTACTGAGCACATACCCTAGTTTGGTCCATAAGCTACATGTAGATAATTCAGTGTGTTTGTTACTGAGCACACACCCTGGTTCAGTCCATAAGCTACATGTTGATAATTCAGAGCGTTTGTCACTGAGCACATACCCTAGTTTGGTCCATAAGCTACATGTAGATAATTCAGTGCGTTTGTTACTGAGCACACAACCTAGTTTGGTCCATAAGCTACATGTAGATAATTCAGTGCGTTTGTTACTGAGCACACGCCCTAGTTCAATCCATAAGCTACATGTAGATAATTCAGTGCGTTTGTTACTGAGCACATACCCTAGTTTGGTCTGTAAGCTACATGTAGATAATGCAGTGCGTTTGTTACTGAGCACATACCCTAGTTTAGTCCATAAGCTACATGTAGATAATTCAGTGCGTTTGTTACTGACCACATACCCTAGTTTAGTTCATAAGCTACATGTAGATAATTCAGTGCGTTTGTTACTTAGCACATACCCTAGTTTGGTCTATACAATAGATAATTCAGTGCGTTTCTTACTGAGCACATACCCTAGTTTAGTCCATAAGCTACATGTAGATAATTCAGTGAGTTTGTTACTGAGCACATACTCTAGTTTGGATCATAAGCTAGATAATTCAGTGTGTTTGTTACTGAGCACATACCATAGTTAAGTCCATAAGCTATATGTAGATAATTCAGTGCGTTTGTCACTGAGCACATACCCTAGTTTGGTCCATAAGCTACATGTAGATAATTCAGTGCGTTTGTTACTGAGCACACAATCTAGTTTGGTCCATAAGCTACATGTAGATAATTCAGTGCGTTTGTTACTGAGCACACGCCCTAGTTCAATCCATAAGCTACATGTAGATAATTCAGTGCGTTTGTTACTGAGCACACAACCTAGTTTGGTCCATAAGCTACATGTAGATTATTCAGTGCGTTTGTTACTGAGCACACAACCTAGTTTGGTCCATAAGCTACATGTAGATAATTCAGTGCGTTTGTTACTGAGCACACAACCTACTTTGGTCCATAAGCTACATGTAGATAATTCAGTGCGTTTGTTACTGAGCACACGCCCTAGTTCAATCCATAAGCTACATGTAGATAATTCAGTGCGTTCGTTACTGGGCACATACCCTAGTTTGGTCCATAAGCTACATGTAGATAATTCAGTGCGTTTGTTACTGAGCACATACCCTAGTTTGGTCTATAAGCTACATGTAGATAATTCAGTGCGTTTGTTACTGAGCACATACCCTAGTTTGGTCTATAAGCGACATGTAGATAATTCAGTGCGTTTGTTACTGAGCACACAACCTAGTTTGGTCCATAACCTACATGTAGATAATTCAGTGCGTTTGTTACTGAGCACACGCCCTAGTTCAATCCATAAGCTACAGGTAGATAATTCAGTGCGTTTGTTACTGAGCACATACCCTAGTTTGGTCCATAAGCTACATGTAGATAATTCAGTGTGTTTGTTACTGAGCACATACCCTAGTTTAACCCATAAGCTACACGTAGATAACTCAGTGCGTTTTTTAATGAGTACATACCCTAGTTTAGTCCATAAGCTACATGTAGATAATTCAGTGCGTTTGTTACTGAGCACTTCTCTAGTTTGGTCTATAAGCTACATGTAGATAATTCAGTGCGTTTGTTACTGAGCACATACCCTAGTTTAGTCCATAAACTACATGTAGATAATTCAGTGCGTTTGTTACTGAGCACATACCCTAGTTTGGTCTATAAGCTACATGTAGATAATTCAGTGCGTTTGTTACTGAGCACATACCCTAGTTTAGTCCATAAGCTACATGTAGATAATTCAGTGCGTTTGTTACTGAGCACATACCCTAGTTTAGTCCATAAGCTACATGTAGATAATTCAGTTCGTTTGTTACTTAGCACATACCCTAGTTTGGTCTATACAATAGATAATTCAGTGCGTTTGTTACTGAGCACATACCCTAGTTTAGTCCATAAGCTACATGTAGATAATTCAGTGCGTTTCTTACTGAGCACATACCCTAGTTTAGTCCATAAGCTACATGTAGATAATTCAGTGAGTTTGTTACTGAGCACATACCCTTGTTTGGTCTATACGCTAGATAATTCAGTGCGTTTGTTACTGAGCACATACCCTAGTTTAGTCCATAAGCTACATGTAGATAATTCAGTGTGTTTGTTACTGAGCACATACCCTAGTTTAGTCCATAAGCTACATGTAGATAATTCAGTGCGTTTGTTACTGAGCACATACCCTAGTTTAGTCCATAAGCTACATGTAGATAATTCAGTGCGTTTGTTACTGAGCACACGCCCTAGTTCAATCCATAAGCTACATGTAGATAATTCAGTGCGTTTGTTACTGAGCACACAACCTAGTTTGGTCCATAAGCTACATGTAGATAATTCAGTGCGTTTGTTACTGAGCACACAACCTAGTTTGGTCCATAAGCTACATGTAGATAATTCAGTGCGTTTGTTACTGAGCACACAACCTACTTTGGTCCATAAGCTACATGTAGATAATTCAGTGCGTTTGTTACTGAGCACACGCCCTAGTTCAATCCATAAGCTACATGTAGATAATTCAGTGCGTTCGTTACTGGGCACATACCCTAGTTTGGTCCATAAGCTACATGTAGATAATTCAGTGCGTTTGTTACTGAGCACATACCCTAGTTTGGTCTATAAGCTACATGTAGATAATTCAGTGCGTTTTTTACTGAGCACATACCCTAGTTTGGTCTATAAGCGACATGTAGATAATTCAGTGCGTTTGTTACTGAGCACACAACCTAGTTTGGTCCATAACCTACATGTAGATAATTCAGTGCGTTTGTAACTGAGCACACGCCCTAGTTCAATCCATAAGCTACAGGTAGATAATTCAGTGCGTTTGTTACTGAGCACATACCCTAGTTTGGTCCATAAGCTACATGTAGATAATTCAGTGTGTTTGTTACTGAGCACATACCCTAGTTTAACCCATAAGCTACACGTAGATAACTCAGTGCGTTTTTTAATGAGTACATACCCTAGTTTAGTCCATAAGCTACATGTAGATAATTCAGTGCGTTTGTTACTGAGCACTTCTCTAGTTTGGTCTATAAGCTACATGTAGATAATTCAGTGCGTTTGTTACTGAGCACATACCCTAGTTTAGTCCATAAACTACATGTAGATAATTCAGTGCGTTTGTTACTGAGCACATACCCTAGTTTGGTCTATAAGCTACATGTAGATAATTCAGTGCGTTTGTTACTGAGCACATACCCTAGTTTAGTCCATAAGCTACATGTAGATAATTCAGTGCGTTTGTTACTGAGCACATACCCTAGTTTGGTCTGTAAGCTACATGTAGATAATGCAGTGCGTTTGTTACTGAGCACATACCCTAGTTTAGTCCATAAGCTACATGTAGATAATTCAGTGCGTTTGTTACTGACCACATACCCTAGTTTAGTTCATAAGCTACATGTAGATAATTCAGTGCGTTTGTTACTTAGCACATACCCTAGTTTGGTCTATACAATAGATAATTCAGTGCGTTTCTTACTGAGCACATACCCTAGTTTGGTCTATAAGCTACATGTAGATAATTCAGTGCGTTTGTTACTGAGCACATACCCTAGTTTAGTCCATAAGCTACATGTAGATAATTCAGTGCGTTTGTTACTGAGCACATACCCTAGTTTAGTCCATAAGCTACATGTAGATAATTCAGTTCGTTTGTTACTTAGCACATACCCTAGTTTGGTCTATACAATAGATAATTCAGTGCGTTTGTTACTGAGCACATACCCTAGTTTAGTCCATAAGCTACATGTAGATAATTCAGTGCGTTTCTTACTGAGCACATACCCTAGTTTAGTCCATAAGCTACATGTAGATAATTCAGTGAGTTTGTTACTGAGCACATACCCTTGTTTGGTCTATACGCTAGATAATTCAGTGCGTTTGTTACTGAGCACATACCCTAGTTTAGTCCATAAGCTACATGTAGATAATTCAGTGTGTTTGTTACTTACTGAGCACATACCCTAGTTTAGTCCATAAGCTACATGTAGATAATTCAGTGCGTTTGTTACTGAGCACATACCCTAGTTTAGTCCATAAGCTACATGTAGATAATTCAGTGCGTTTGTTACTGAGCACATACCTTATTGAGATCATAAACTAGATAAATCAGTGCGTTTATTACGAATATTTCCTGTCAAACTCTCCAATGACTAGCTTTGAACATTGGTGTTTTTATTTTGTTTAAACCACTTCTTTCTTGTTTTACATAATTAGAACGTATAATTCAGATAATTCAGTGCGTGTGTTACTGAGCGCATACCCTAGTTTGGTCCATAAGCTACGTGTAGATCATTCGGTGCGTTTGTTACTGAGCGCATATCCAAGTTTAGTCCATAGGCTACCTGTAGATAATTCAGTGCGTTTGTTACTGAGCGCATACCCTAGTTTAGTCCATAAGCTACATGTAGATAATTCAGTGCGTTTGTTACTGAGCACTTCTCTAGTTTGGTCTATAAGCTACATGTAGATAAGTCAGTGCGTTTGTTACTGAGCACATACCCTAGTTTAGTCCATAATCTACATGTAGATAATTCAGTGCGTTTGTTACTGAGCACATACCCTAGTTTGGTCTATAAGCTGCATGTAGATAATTCAGTGCGTTTGTTACTGAGCACATACCCTAGTTTAGTCCATAAGCTACATGTAGATAATTCAGTGAGTTTGTTACTGAGCACATACCCTAGTTTGGACCATAAGCTAAATAATTCAGTGTGTTTGTTACTGAGCACATACCCTAGTTTAGTCCATAAGCTACATGTAGATAATTCAGTGCGTTTGTTACTGAGCACATACCCTAGTTTAGTCCATAAGCTACATGTAGATAATTCAGTGCGTTTGTTACTGAGCACATACCTTATTGAGATCATAAACTAGATAAATCAGTGCGTCTATTACGAATATTTCCTGTCAAACTCTCCAATGACTAGGTTTGAACATTGTTGTTTTTATTTTGTTTAAACCACGTCTTTCTTGTTTTACATAATTAGTACGTATAATTCAGATAATTCAGTGCGTTTGTTACTGAGCGCATACCCTAGTTTGGTCCATAAGCTACGTGTAGATCATTCGGTTCGTTTGTTACTGAGCGCATATCCTAGTTTAGTCCATAGGCTACCTGTAGATAATTCAGTGCGTTTGTTACTGAGCACATACCCTAGTTTAGTCCATAAGCTACATGTAGATAATTCAGTGAGTTTGTTACTGAGCACTTCTCTAGTTTGGTCCATATGCTACATGTAGATAATTCAGTGCGTTTGTTACTGAGCACATACCCTAGTTTGGACCATAAGCTAGATAATTCAGTGTGTTTGTTACTGAGCACATACCATAGTTTAGTCCATAAGCTACAAGTAGATAATTCAGTGCGTTTGTCACTGAGCACATACCCTAGTTTGGTCTATACGCTAGATAATTCAGTGCGTTTGTTACTGAGCACATACCCTAGTTTATCCATAAGCTACATGTAGATAATTCAGTGCGTTTGTCACTGAGCACATACCCTAGTTTGGTCCATAAGCTACATGTAGATAATTCAGTGCGTTTGTTACTGAGCACACAACCTAGTTTGGTCCATAAGCTACATGTAGATAATTCAGTGCGTTTGTTACTGAGCACACGCCCTAGTTCAATCCATAAGCTACATGTAGATAATTCAGTGCGTTTGTTACTGAGCACATACCCTAGTTTGGTCTGTAAGCTACATGTAGATAATGCAGTGCGTTTGTTACTGAGCACATACCCTAGTTTAGTCCATAAGCTACATGTAGATAATTCAGTGCGTTTGTTACTGAGCACATACCCTA
Source organism: Siphonodentalium dalli (assembly GCA_032622095.1). Classification (NCBI taxonomy): domain Eukaryota; kingdom Metazoa; phylum Mollusca; class Scaphopoda; order Gadilida; family Siphonodentaliidae; genus Siphonodentalium; species Siphonodentalium dalli. Next base: position 154,921,695 of record CP136068.1, on the reverse strand, counting down.
GTTTAGTCCATAAGCTACATGTAGATAATTCAGTGCGTTTGTTACTTAGCACATACCCTAGTTTGGTCTATACAATAGATAATTCAGTGCGTTTCTTACTGAGCACATACCCTAGTTTAGTCCATAAGCTACATGTAGATAATTCAGTGAGTTTGTTACTGAGCACATACTCTAGTTTGGATCATAAGCTAGATAATTCAGTGTGTTTGTTACTGAGCACATACCATAGTTAAGTCCATAAGCTATATGTAGATAATTCAGTGCGTTTGTCACTGAGCACATACCCTAGTTTGGTCCATAAGCTACATGTAGATAATTCAGTGCGTTTGTTACTGAGCACACAACCTAGTTTGGTCCATAAGCTACATGTAGATAATTCAGTGCGTTTGTTACTGAGCACACGCCCTAGTTCAATCCATAAGCTACATGTAGATAATTCAGTGCGTTTGTTACTGAGCACACAACATAGTTTGGTCCATAAGCTACATGTAGATAATTCAGTGCGTTTGTTACTGAGCACACAACCTAGTTTGGTCCATAAGCTACATGTAGATAATTCAGTGCGTTTGTTACTGAGCACACAACCTACTTTGGTCCATAAGCTACATGTAGATAATTCAGTGCGTTTGTTACTGAGCACACGCCCTAGTTCAATCCATAAGCTACATGTAGATAATTCAGTGCGTTCGTTACTGGGCACATACCCTAGTTTGGTCCATAAGCTACATGTAGATAATTCAGTGCGTTTGTTACTGAGCACATACCCTAGTTTGGTCTATAAGCTACATGTAGATAATTCAGTGCGTTTGTTACTGAGCACATACCCTAGTTTGGTCTATAAGCTACATGTAGATAATTCAGTGCGTTTGTTACTGAGCACATACCCTAGTTTGGTCTATAAGCTACATGTAGATAATTCAGTGCGTTTGTTACTGAGCACATACTCTAGTTTAGTCCATAAGCTACATGTAGATAATTCAGTGCGTTTGTTACTTAGCACATACCCTAGTTTGGTATATACAATAGATAATTCAGTGCGTTTGTTACTGAGCACATACCCTAGTTTAGTCCATAAGCTACATGTAGATAATTCAGTGCGTTTCTTACTGAGCACATACCCTAGTTTAGTCCATAAGCTACATGTAGATAATTCAGTGAGTTTGTTACTGAGCACATACCCTTGTTTGGTCTATACGCTAGATAATTCAGTGCGTTTGTTACTGAGCACATACCCTAGTTTAGTCCATAAGCTACATGTAGATAATTCAGTGAGTTTGTTACTGAGCACATACCCTAGTTTGGACCATAAGCTAGATAATTCAGTGTGTTTGTTACTGAGCACATACCCTAGTTTAGTCCATAAGCCACATGTGGATAATTCAGTGCGTTTGTTACTGAGCACATACCCTAGTTTAGTCCATAAGCTACATGTAGATAATTCAGTGCGTTTGTTACTGAGCACATACCTTATTGAGATCATAAACTAGATAAATCAGTGCGTTTATTACGAATATTTCCTGTCAAACTCTCCAATGACTAGCTTTGAACATTGGTGTTTTTATTTTGTTTAAACCACTTCTTTCTTGTTTTACATAATTAGAACGTATAATTCAGATAATTCAGTGCGTGTGTTACTGAGCGCATACCCTAGTTTGGTCCATAAGCTACGTGTAGATCATTCGGTGCGTTTGTTACTGAGCGCATATCCTAGTTTAGTCCATAGGCTACCTGTAGATAATTCAGTGCGTTTGTTACTGAGCGCATACCCTAGTTTAGTCCATAAGCTACATGTAGATAATTCAGTGCGTTTGTTACTGAGCACTTCTCTAGTTTGGTCTATAAGCTACATGTAGATAAGTCAGTGCGTTTGTTACTGAGCACATACCCTAGTTTAGTCCATAATCTACATGTAGATAATTCAGTGCGTTTGTTACTGAGCACATACCCTAGTTTGGTCTATAAGCTGCATGTAGATAATTCAGTGCGTTTGTTACTGAGCACATACCCTAGTTTAGTCCATAAGCTACATGTAGATAATTCAGTGAGTTTGTTACTGAGCACATACCCTAGTTTGGACCATAAGCTAAATAATTCAGTGTGTTTGTTACTGAGCACATACCCTAGTTTAGTCCATAAGCTACATGTAGATAATTCAGTGCGTTTGTTACTGAGCACATACCCTAGTTTAGTCCATAAGCTACATGTAGATAATTCAGTGCGTTTGTTACTGAGCACATACCTTATTGAGATCATAAACTAGATAAATCAGTGCGTCTATTACGAATATTTCCTGTCAAACTCTCCAATGACTAGCTTTGAACATTGTTGTTTTTATTTTGTTTAAACCACGTCTTTCTTGTTTTACATAATTAGTACGTATAATTCAGATAATTCAGTGCGTTTGTTACTGAGCGCATACCCTAGTTTGGTCCATAAGCTACGTGTAGATCATTCGGTTCGTTTGTTACTGAGCGCATATCCTAGTTTAGTCCATAGGCTACCTGTAGATAATTCAGTGCGTTTGTTACTGAGCACATACCCTAGTTTAGTCCATAAGCTACATGTAGATAATTCAGTGAGTTTGTTACTGAGCACTTCTCTAGTTTGGTCCATATGCTACATGTAGATAATTCAGTGCGTTTGTTACTGAGCACATACCCTAGTTTGGACCATAAGCTAGATAATTCAGTGTGTTTGTTACTGAGCACATACCATAGTTTAGTCCATAAGCTACAAGTAGATAATTCAGTGCGTTTGTCACTGAGCACATACCCTAGTTTGGTCTATACGCTAGATAATTCAGTGCGTTTGTTACTGAGCACATACCCTAGTTTAGTCCATAAGCTACATGTAGATAATTCAGTGCGTTTGTCACTGAGCACATACCCTAGTTTGGTCCATAAGCTACATGTAGATAATTCAGTGCGTTTGTTACTGAGCACACAACCTAGTTTGGTCCATAAGCTACATGTAGATAATTCAGTGCGTTTGTTACTGAGCACACGCCCTAGTTCAATCCATAAGCTACATGTAGATAATTCAGTGCGTTTGTTACTGAGCACATACCCTAGTTTGGTCTGTAAGCTACATGTAGATAATGCAGTGCGTTTGTTACTGAGCACATACCCTAGTTTAGTCCATAAGCTACATGTAGATAATTCAGTGCGTTTGTTACTGAGCACATACCCTAGTTTAGTCCATAAGCTACATGTAGATAATTCAGTGCGTTTGTTACTTAGCACATACCCTAGTTTGGTCTATACAATAGATAATTCAGTGCGTTTCTTACTGAGCACATACCCTAGTTTAGTCCATAAGCTACATGTAGATAATTCAGTGAGTTTGTTACTGAGCACATACTCTAGTTTGGATCATAAGCTAGATAATTCAGTGTGTTTGTTACTGAGCACATACCATAGTTAAGTCCATAAGCTATATGTAGATAATTCAGTGCGTTTGTCACTGAGCACATACCCTAGTTTGGTCCATAAGCTACATGTAGATAATTCAGTGCGTTTGTTACTGAGCACACAACCTAGTTTGGTCCATAAGCTACATGTAGATAATTCAGTGCGTTTGTTACTGAGCACACGCCCTAGTTCAATCCATAAGCTACATGTAGATAATTCAGTGCGTTTGTTACTGAGCACACAACATAGTTTGGTCCATAAGCTACATGTAGATAATTCAGTGCGTTTGTTACTGAGCACACAACCTAGTTTGGTCCATAAGCTACATGTAGATAATTCAGTGCGTTTGTTACTGAGCACACAACCTACTTTGGTCCATAAGCTACATGTAGATAATTCAGTGCGTTTGTTACTGAGCACACGCCCTAGTTCAATCCATAAGCTACATGTAGATAATTCAGTGCGTTCGTTACTGGGCACATACCCTAGTTTGGTCCATAAGCTACATGTAGATAATTCAGTGCGTTTGTTACTGAGCACATACCCTAGTTTGGTCTATAAGCTACATGTAGATAATTCAGTGCGTTTGTTACTGAGCACATACCCTAGTTTGGTCTATAAGCTACATGTAGATAATTCAGTGCGTTTGTTACTGAGCACATACCCTAGTTTGGTCTATAAGCTACATGTAGATAATTCAGTGCGTTTGTTACTGAGCACATACTCTAGTTTAGTCCATAAGCTACATGTAGATAATTCAGTGCGTTTGTTACTTAGCACATACCCTAGTTTGGTATATACAATAGATAATTCAGTGCGTTTGTTACTGAGCACATACCCTAGTTTAGTCCATAAGCTACATGTAGATAATTCAGTGCGTTTCTTACTGAGCACATACCCTAGTTTAGTCCATAAGCTACATGTAGATAATTCAGTGAGTTTGTTACTGAGCACATACCCTTGTTTGGTCTATACGCTAGATAATTCAGTGCGTTTGTTACTGAGCACATACCCTAGTTTAGTCCATAAGCTACATGTAGATAATTCAGTGAGTTTGTTACTGAGCACATACCCTAGTTTGGACCATAAGCTAGATAATTCAGTGTGTTTGTTACTGAGCACATACCCTAGTTTAGTCCATAAGCCACATGTGGATAATTCAGTGCGTTTGTTACTGAGCACATACCCTAGTTTAGTCCATAAGCTACATGTAGATAATTCAGTGCGTTTGTTACTGAGCACATACCTTATTGAGATCATAAACTAGATAAATCAGTGCGTTTATTACGAATATTTCCTGTCAAACTCTCCAATGAGTAGCTTTGAACATTGTTGTTTTTATTTTGTTTAAACCACTTCTTTCTTGTTTTACATAATTAGAACGTATAATTCAGATAATTCAGTGCGTTTGTTACTGAGCGCATACCCTAGTTTGGTCCATAAGCTACGTGTAGATCATTCGGTGCGTTTGTTACTGAGCGCATATCCTAGTTTAGTCCATAGGCTACCTGTAGATAATTCAGTGCGTTTGTTACTGAGCGCATACCAGAGTTTGGTCCATAAGCTACATGTAGATCATTCAGTGCGTTCGTTACTGAGCGCATACCCTAGTTTGGTCCATAAGCTATATGTGGATAATTATGTGCGTTTGTTACTGAGCGCATATCCTAGTTTGGTCCATAAGCTACATGTAGATAATTCAGTGCGTTTGTTACTGAGCGCATACTATTGTTTGGTCCATAAGCTACATGTAGATAATTCAGTGCGTTTGTTACTGAGCACATACCCTAGTTTGGTCCATATGCTACATGTAGATAATCCAGTGCGTTTGTTACTGAGCACATACCCTAGTTTGGTCCATAAGCTACATGTAGATAATTCAGTGCGTTTGTTACTGAGCACACACCCTGGTTTAGTCCATAAGCTACATGTTGATAATTCAGAGCGTTTGTCACTGAGCACATACCCTAGTTTGGTCCATAAGCTACATGTAGATAATTCAGTGCATTTGTTACTGAGCACACAACCTAGTTTGGTCCATAAGCTACATGTAGATAATTCAGTGCGTTTGTTACTGAGCACACGCCCTAGTTCAATCCATAAGCTACAGGTAGATAATTCAGTGCGTTTGTTACTGAGCACATACCCTAGTTTGGTCCATAAGCTACATGTAGATAATTCAGTGTGTTTGTCACTGAGCACATACCCTAGTTTAACCCATAAGCTACACGTAGATAATTCAGTGCGTTTTTTAATGAGTACATACCCTAGTTTAGTCCATAAGCTACATGTAGATAATTCAGTGCGTTTGTTACTGAGCACTTCTCTAGTTTGGTCTATAAGCTACATGTAGATAATTCAGTGCGTTTGTTACTGAGCACATACCCTAGTTTAGTCCATAAGCTACATGTAGATAATTCAGTGCGTTTGTTACTGAGCACATACCCTAGTTTGGTCTATAAGCTACATGTAGATAATTCAGTGCGTTTGTTACTGAGCACATACCCTAGTTTAGTCCATAAGCTACATGTAGATAATTCAGTGCGTTTGTTACTGAGCACATACCCTAGTTTAGTCCATAAGCTACATGTAGATAATTCAGTGCGTTTGTTACTTAGCACATACCCTAGTTTGGTATATACAATAGATAATTCAGTGCGTTTGTTACTGAGCACATACCCTAGTTTAGTCCATAAGCTACATGTAGATAATTCAGTGCGTTTCTTACTGAGCACATACCCTAGTTTAGTCCATAAGCTACATGTAGATAATTCAGTGAGTTTGTTACTGAGCACATACCCTTGTTTGGTCTATACGCTAGATAATTCAGTGCGTTTGTTACTGAGCACATACCCTAGTTTAGTCCATAAGCTACATGTAGATAATTCAGTGAGTTTGTTACTGAGCACATACCCTAGTTTGGACCATAAGCTAGATAATTCAGTGTGTTTGTTACTGAGCACATACCCTAGTTTAGTCCATAAGCTACATGTATATAATTCAGTGAGTTTGTTACTGAGCACATACCCTAGTTTAGTCCATAAGCTACATGTAGATAATTCAGTGCGTTTGTTACTGAGCACATTCCTTATTGAGATCATAAACTAGATAAATCAGTGCGTTTATTACGAATATTTCCTGTCAAAATCTCCAATGACTAGCTTTGAACATTGTTGTTTTTATTTTGTTTAAACCACTTCTTTCTTGTTTTACATAATTAGAACGTATAATTCAGATAATTCAGTGCGTTTGTTACTGAGCGCATACCCTAGTTTGGTCCATAAGCTACGTGTAGATCATTCGGTGCGTTTGTTACTGAGCGCATATCCTAGTTTAGTCCATAGGCTACCTGTAGATAATTCAGTGCGTTTGTTACTGAGCGCATACCCTAGTTTAGTCCATAAGCTACATGTAGATAATTCAGTGCGTTTGTTACTGAGCACTTCTCTAGTTTGGTCTATAAGCTACATGTAGATAATTCAGTGCGTTTGTTACAGAGCACATACCCTAGTTTGGTCTATAAGCTGCATGTAGATAATTCAGTGCGTTTGTTACTGAGCACATACCCTAGTTTAGTCCATAAGCTACATGTAGATAATTCAGTGCGTTTGTTACTGAGCACATACCCTAGTTTGGTCTATAAGCTACATGTAGATAATTCAGTGCGTTTGCTACTGAGCACATACCCTAGTTTAGTCCATAAGCTACATGTAGATAATTCAGTGCGATTGTTACTGAGCACATACCCTAGTTTAGTCCATAAGCTACATGTAGATAATTCAGTGCGTTTGTTACTTAGCACATACCCTAGTTTGGTCTATACAATAGATAATTCAGTGCGTTTGTTACTGAGCACATACCCTAGTTTAGTCCATAAGCTACATGTAGATAATTCAGTGCGTTTCTTACTGAGCACATACCCTAGTTTAGTCCATAAGCTACATGTAGATAATTCAGTGAGTTTGTTACTGAGCACATACCCTTGTTTGGTCTATACGCTAGATAATTCAGTGCGTTTGTTACTGAGCACATACCCTAGTTTAGTCCATAAGCTACATGTAGATAATTCAGTGAGTTTGTTACTGAGCACATACCCTAGTTTGGACCATAAGCTAGATAATTCAGTGTGTTTGTTACTGAGCACATACCCTAGTTTAGTCCATAAGCTACATGTAGATAATTCAGTGCGTTTGTTACTGAGCACATACCCTAGTTTAGTCCATAAGCTACATGTAGATAATTCAGTGCGTTTGTTACTGAGCACATACCTTATTGAGATCATAAACTAGATAAATCAGTGCGTTTATTACGAATATTTCCTGTCAAACTCTCCAATGACTAGCTTTGAACATTGTTGTTTTTATTTTGTTTAAACCACTTCTTTCTTGTTTTACATAATTAGAACGTATAATTCAGATAATTCAGTGCGTGTGTTACTGAGCGCATACCCTAGTTTGGTCCATAAGCTACGTGTAGATCATTCGGTGCGTTTGTTACTGAGCGCATATCCTAGTTTAGTCCATAGGCTACCTGTAGATAATTCAGTGCGTTTGTTACTGAGCGCATACCCTAGTTTAGTCCATAAGCTACATGTAGATAATTCAGTGCGTTTGTTACTGAGCACTTCTCTAGTTTGGTCTATAAGCTACATGTAGATAAGTCAGTGCGTTTGTTACTGAGCACATACCCTAGTTTAGTCCATAATCTACATGTAGATAATTCAGTGCGTTTGTTACTGAGCACATACCCTAGTTTGGTCTATAAGCTGCATGTAGATAATTCAGTGCGTTTGTTACTGAGCACATACCCTAGTTTAGTCCATAAGCTACATGTAGATAATTCAGTGAGTTTGTTACTGAGCACATACCCTAGTTTGGACCATAAGCTAGATAATTCAGTGTGTTTGTTACTGAGCACATACCGTAGTTTAGTCCATAAGCTACATGTAGATAATTCAGTGCGTTTGTTACTGAGCACATACCCTAGTTTAGTCCATAAGCTACATGTAGATAATTCAGTGCGTTTGTTACTGAGCACATACCTTATTGAGATCACAAACTAGATAAATCAGTGCATCTATTACGAATATTTCCTGTCAAACTCTCCAATGACTAGCTTTGAACATTGTTGTTTTTATTTTGTTTAAACCACGTCTTTCTTGTTTTACATAATTAGAACGTATAATTCAGATAATTCAGTGCGTTTGTTACTGAGCGCATACCCTAGTTTGGTCCATAAGCTACGTGTAGATCATTCGGTTCGTTTGTTACTGAGGGCATATCCTAGTTTAGTCCATAGGCTACCTGTAGATAATTCAGTGCGTTTGTTACTGAGCACATACCCTAGTTTAGTCCATAAGCTACATGTAGATAATTCAGTGAGTTTGTTAATGAGCACATACCCTAGTTTGGTCTATACGCTAGATAATTCAGTGCGTTTGTTACTGAGCACATACCCTAGTTTAGTCCATAAGCTACATGTAGATAATTCAGTGCGTTTGTTACTGAGCACATACCCTAGTTTGGTCTATAAGCTGCATGTAGATAATTCAGTGCGTTTGTTACTGAGCACATACCCTAGTTTAGTCCATAAGCTACATGTAGATAATTCAGTGAGTTTGTTACTGAGCACATACCCTAGTTTGGACCATAAGCTAGATAATTCAGTGTGTTTGTTACTGAGCACATACCCTAGTTTAGTCCATAAGCTACATGTAGATAATTCAGTGCGTTGGTTACTGAGCACATACCCTAGTTTAGTCCATAAGCTACATGTAGATAATTCAGTGCGTTTGTTACTGAGCACATACCTTATTGAGATCATAAACTAGATATATCAGTGCGTTTATTACGAATATTTCCTGTCAAACTCTCCAATGACTAGCTTTGAACATTGTTGTTTTTATTTTGTTTAAACCACTTCTTTCTTGTTTTACATAATTAGAACGTATAATTCAGATAATTCAGTGCGTTTGTTACTGAGCGCATACCCTAGTTTGGTCCATAAGCTACGTGTAGATCATTCGGTGCGTTTGTTACTGAGCGCATATCCTAGTTTAGTCCATAGGTTACCTGTAGATAATTCAGTGCGTTTGTTACTGCGCGCATACCATTGTTTGGTCCATAAGCTACATGTAGATAATTCAGTGAGTTTGTTAATGACCACATACCCTAGTTTGGTCTATACGCTAGATAATTCAGTGCGTATGTTACTGAGCACATACCCTAGTTTAGTCCATAAGCTACATGTAGATAATTCAGTGCGTTTCTTACTGAACACTTACCATAGTTTGGTCTATAAGTTAGATAATTCAGTGCGTTTGTTACTGAGCACATCCCCTAGTTTAGTCCATAAGTTACATGTAGATAATTCAGTGCGTTTGTTACTGAGCACATAACCTATTGGGATCATAAACTAGATAAATCAGTGCGTTTGTTACGAATATTTCCTGTCAAACTTTCCAATGACTAGCCTTGAACATTGTTGTTTTTATTTTGTTTAAACCACTTCTTTCTTGTTTTACATAATTAGAACGTAAATCTCGTATTGTGGGTGTTAACAGGTGTTTTTTTAAATTTCACGAATGGGGTGCCTAATTAAACAACTCGAATCACTTCTTTACAAATCTTTTCGAATTCGAATATATATAGGGACTGCATAAAAAGATAATTCTTGTGTCAACATTATGGTCTGAAAATGGTAAATATAAGAACCTGTATAACGTCTATGAAAATAACTTGGGTTAGAGTCATTGAACTCGAACTGGATTACTCAAACGGATCTCCCTGTTGCCGAGGACTCCCGTTTTTTTTATGACAGCACGCACTTTCGGAAATACTCCAACAAATATATTAAATCCATTTTGTCGTGATTTACTCATCGCATGGAGCTATTTCAGCGACAAGAACGAGTCAAATGGGAATATATGTACGTGCGTATTATGGAATAACCCAAACATAAAGTACCACGACAACTTTGCTATAGGGAGAAGACATGGCATATTTGTCTCAATGACTTGATACATACAAATGGTAAATTGCACACACCCAGAAATATTTACTAGTCTTTTAATGTATCAACTGACATTATCACGTATGGGAATTCGTTGACAAATTATTTCATTCGCCAAAAAATATTCGGCCAATAAATTTGATTTGCACATTTTCGAAAATAAATATGACCTTTGACCTCACAGAGCGTGAACACTACATAATGAATGTAATTCGGAAGCGATTTGATTAATAAGACGTTTGTTAAAGGGAGACTGTACGCTACAAATCCCAAAAGTAACAACGATCTGTTATCCATAATATATATAGAAATCATTAGTAACAACGATCTGTTATCCATAATATATATAGAAATCATTAATAGTAACAACGATCTGTTATCCATAATATATATAGAAATCATTAATAGTAACAACGATCTGTTATCCATAATATATATAGAAATCATTAATAGTAACAACGATCTGTTATCCATAATATATATAGAAATTATTAATAGTAACAACGATCTGTTATCCATAATATATATAGAAATCATTAGTAACAACGATCTGTTATCCATAATATATATAGAAATCATTAATAGTAACAACGATCTGTTATCCATAATATATATAGAAATCAATAGTAACAACGATCTGTTATCGATAATATATATAGAAATCATTAATAGTAACAACGATCTGTTATCCATAATATATATAGAAATCAATAGTAACAACGATCTGTTATCGATAATATATATAGAAATCATTAATAGTAACAACGATCTGTTATCCATAATATATATAGAAATCATTAATAGTAACAACGATCTGTTATCCATAATATATATAGAAATCATTAATAGTAACAACGATCTGTTATCCATAATATATATAGAAATCATTAATAGTAACAACGATCTGTTATCCATAATATATATAGAAATCATTAGTAACAACGATCTGTTATCCATAATATATATAGAAATCATTAATAGTAACAACGATCTGTTATCCACAATATATATAGAAATCAATAGTAACAACGATCTGTTATCGATAATATATATAGAAATCATTAATAGTAACAACGATCTGTTATCCATAATATATATAGAAATCAATAGTAACAACGATCTGTTATCGATAATATATATAGAAATCATTAATAGTAACAACGATCTGTTATCCATAATATATATAGAAATCATTAGTAACAACGATCTGTTATCCATAATATATATAGAAATCATTAGTAACAACGATCTGTTATCCATAATATATATAGAAATCATTAGTAACAACGATCTGTTATCCATAATATATATAGAAATCATTAATAGTAACAACGATCTGTTATCCATAATATATATAGAAATCATTAATAGTAACAACGATCTGTTATCCATAATATATATAGAAATCATTAATAGTAACAACGATCTGTTATCCATAATATATATAGAAATCATTAATAGTAACAACGATCTGTTATCCATAATATATATAGAAATCATTAATAGTAACAACGATCTGTTATCCATAATATATATAGAAATCATTAATAGTAACAACGATCTGTTATCCATAATATATATAGAAATCATTAATAGTAACAACGATCTGTTATCCATAATATATATAGAAATCATTAGTAACAACGATCTGTTATCCATAATATATATAGAAATCATTAATAGTAACAACGATCTGTTATCCATAATATATATAGAAATCAATAGTAACAACGATCTGTTATCGATAATATATATAGAAATCATTAATAGTAACAACGATCTGTTATCCATAATATATATAGAAACCAATAATAACAACGATCTGTTGTCCATAATATATATAGAAATCATTAGTAACAACGATCTGTTATCCATAATATATATAGAAATCATTAGTAACAACGATCTGTTATCCATAATATATATAGAAATCATTAATAGTAACAACGATCTGTTATCCATAATATATATAGAAATCATTAATAGTAACAACGATCTGTTATCCATAATATATATAGAAATCATTAATAGTAACAACGATCTGTTATCCATAATATATATAGAAACCAATAATAACAACGATCTGTTATCCATAATATATATAGAAATCATTAGTAACAACGATCTGTTATCCATAATATATATAGAAATCATTAGTAACAACGATCTGTTATCCATAATATATATAGAAATCATTAATAGTAACAACGATCTGTTATCCATAATATATATAGAAATCATTAATAGTAACAACGATCTGTTATCCATAATATATATAGAAATCATTAATAGTAACAACGATCTGTTATCCATAATATATATAGAAATCATTAATAGTAACAACGATCTGTTATCCATAATATATATAGAAATCATTAATAGTAACAACGATCTGTTATCCATAATATATATAGAAATCATTAATAGTAACAACGATCTGTTATCCATAATATATATAGAAATCATTAATAGTAACAACGATCTGTTATCCATAATATATATAGAAATCATTAGTAACAACGATCTGTTATCCATAATATATATAGAAATCATTAATAGTAACAACGATCTGTTATCCATAATATATATAGAAACCAATAATAACAACGATCTGTTATCCATAATATATATAGAAATCAATAGTAACAACGATCTGTTATCCATAATATATATAGAAATCATTAATAGTAACAACGATCTGTTATCCATAATATATATAGAAATCATTAGTAACAACGATCTGTTATCCATAATATATATAGAAATCATTAGTAACAACGATCTGTTATCCATAATATATATAGAAATCATTAGTAACAACGATCTGTTATCCATAATATATATAGAAATCATTAGTAACAACGATCTGTTATCCATAATATATATAGAAATCATTAGTAACAACGATCTGTTATCCATAATATATATAGAAATCATTAATAGTAACAACGATCTGTTATCCATAATATATATAGAAATCATTAGTAACAACGATCTGTTATCCATAATATATATAGAAATCATTAGTAACAACGATCTGTTATCCATAATATATATAGAAATCATTAATCAATAGTAACAACGATCTGTTATCCATAATATATATAGAAATCATTAGTAACAACGATCTGTTATCCATAATATATATAGAAATCATCAATAGTAACAACGATCTGTTATCCATAATATATATAGAAATCATTAATAGTAACAACGATCTGTTATCCATAATATATATAGAAATCATTAATAGTAACAACGATCTGTTATCCATAATATATATAGAAATCATTAATAGTAACAACGATCTGTTATCCATAATATATATAGAAATCATTAGTAACAACGATCTGTTATCCATAATATATATAGAAATCATTAGTAACAACGATCTGTTATCCATAATATATATAGAAATCATTAGTAACAACGATCTGTTATCCATAATATATATAGAAATCATTAATAGTAACAACGATCTGTTATCCATAATATATATAGAAATCATTAGTAACAACGATCTGTTATCCATAATATATATAGAAATCATTAGTAACAACGATCTGTTATCCATAATATATATAGAAATCATTAGTAACAACGATCTGTTATCCATAATATATATAGAAATCATTAGTAACAACGATCTGTTATCCATAATATATATAGAAATCATTAATCAATAGTAACAACGATCTGTTATCCATAATATATATAGAAATCATTAGTAACAACGATCTGTTATCCATAATATATATATAGAAATCATCAATAGTAACAACGATCTGTTATCCATAATATATATAGAAATCATTAATAGTAACAACGATCTGTTATCCATAATATATATAGAAATCATTAATAGTAACAACGATCTGTTATCCATAATATATATAGAAATCATTAATAGTAACAACGATCTGTTATCCATAATATATATAGAAATCATTAATAGTAACAACGATCTGTTATCCATAATATATATAGAAATCATTAATAGTAACAACGATCTGTTATCCATAATATATATAGAAATCATTAATAGTAACAACGATCTGTTATCTATAATATATATAGAAATCATTAATAGTAACAACGATCTGTTATCCATAATATATATAGAAATCATTAATTGGAATCAAAGATGTCCTTTGTAAACGTTAACATGTTACCTTATTAGGTAACGTATTTCCATCTACTTGACGCAACCAAATTAATTAACGGAAAGCAACAGCACGATGCGTGTGGTGGAACAAATCGTGTACAAAATATGTTGATATGGAGCATGAACGCAAGCTACTCACTGACTATATAATTAATTTACTGTACATCTGGGACTATTATGCATATGCTACAGCATAAACTATTCATTTATTTGATACATTTGCCTGAAAACTACAAAAATACATCGATGAATCGTTCTACACTCTAAATCGTGTTGGGCAACTTTTTTTTACCCAACACAATGGTGCATATATTAAAACCACGTGGACGTTCAGTAACTTTTAATTTTTTGTTGGGTAAATTATTTTTCTCAAATTGGGTCAATTCTACCCAATGTTGGGAAATTTTATTACTCAACGCAGGGTAACAATTTAACTAATATTAATTTCCCTTCTGCGTTGGGCGATTCTTTTACCTGTCATTGGGTGAATAATTACTTAATTATGGGGTCAAATCAATAATGTTGGGGAATTTATTACCACTATCGTAGGGTTAAAAATTTATATTTTCGTCACAGTATATTCAGATATATCTGGATAAAACATACATGTAGCTCAATTATTTCGATGGACAGAAATGTTACATATTTAAAATAACGTGAGTTAAAAGTCACGTATATTCGCCATATTTATAAACCTTACGTTTCGTCCAGTTATGTCAGCATGGACCCCCCCCCCCAAATTTGGTATACATGTAGGTTATCTATTGCAGGACTTCTCAAGGCTATCTTCATGGTCAGGGTCCGCATTTTTGGGTTGATGTCGGTTGCCGGGGTCCAGGTGATGTTCCTATGTATCCCAGGTTAGTATGTATATATATGCATTCAGCCTATAACATATTGTATTACCGTCGTCACAGTGATCTTCGGTACACACGCGTGCTATAACAGTATAGTATACCGTGGACACAATGCATTGATAATCTCGTTGACTATAATTTTATTGAACTTTACTTTACTCAACGCCGGTGTAATTATAGCCCCAAGCAATGTCGACTAAATAAACGGTGCGGTAGGGTGGCCCACCCAAAATATACCATAAAAAACGAAAACCGCACCCTCTACTCCGCGCGTTTGCCACAGGAGGTGGCCAAAATGGCAACCATTTATGGTATATATCAACCGATTTTGACCACATAAACGAAGCGGTAGCCCACCCCAAATTATACTACAAGAGCCGAAAACTGCAACCTCTAGCCCCTGCGGTTGCCACAGGAGGTGGCCAAAACGGCACCTATAGTCGTTTTGGTATTTATCAACCGATTTTGACCAAATAAACGAAGCGGTAAGGTGGCCCACCCAAACTATACTATAAAAACCGGAAACCTCACTCCTCTAGCCCGTGTGGTTGCCACAGCAAGTGGCCAAAATGGCAACCATGGCCGTTTTGGTATTTATCAACTGATTTTGACCAAATACACGAAGCGGTAGGGTGGCCCACCCTAAATTATACTATAAAACCCGAAAACCACACCCCTCTAGTCCGTGCGGTTGCCACATGAGGTGGCCAAAATGGCAACCATTTTTGGTATATGTCAACCGATTTTGACGAAATAAACGAAGCGGTAGGGTGTCCCACCCCAAATTATAATAAAAGAGCCGAAACTACACCCCTCTACCCCCTGCGGTTGCCACAGAAGGTGGCCTAAATGGCAACCATAGCAGTTTTGGTATTTATGAACCGATTTTGACCAAATAAGCGAAGTGGTAGGGTTACCCACCCCAAACTATACTATAAAAATCGGAAACGCACCCTCCAGCCCGTGCGGTTGCCACATGAGGTGGCCAAAATGGCAACCATAGCAGTTTTGGTATTTATCAACCGGTTTTGACCAATTAAACGAAACGGTAGGATGGCCCACACCAAATTATACTAAAACAGCCGAAAACCCCACCCCTCTAGCCCGCGCGTTTGCCACAGGAGGTGGCAAAACAGGCAACCATAGCCTTTATGGTATTTATGAACCGATTTTGACCAAACAAAATGTGCGATTGCCACATGAGGTAACCATAGCCGTTTTAGTATTTATGAACTTATTTTGACCAATTCAAAGGTGCGGTAACCTGGGCAACCCTACCGCATATTATACTATAAAAACCGAACATTGCACCCCTCTAGCCCGAGCGGTTTCCAAAGGAGATTGTCAATTGGCAACCATAGCCGTTTTTGTATTTATGAACTGATTTTGACCAAATAAACGATGTGGTAGGGTGGCCCACCCCAAAATATACAATCAAAACCGAAAACCGCACCCATTAACCCGTGCTGTTTGTCAAAATTGGTTCATAAATATCAAAACGGCTATGGTTGCCATGTTGGCCCCCTCGCGTGGAATCCACACGGAATTGAGGGGTGCAGTTTGCGTTATTTACAAGTTTAATTTGGGGTGGCCCACCCTATCGCACCTTTATTTGGTCAAATTCGCTTCATAGACACCAAAACGGCTATGGTTGACATTTTTGCCACTGCTGTGGCAACCACACGGGCTAGAGTGTGCCGTTTTCGGCTTTTAAAGTATAATTTGGGGTGATTTACCCTACCGCACCTTTTATCTGGCCAGATTTGGTTCATAAATACCAAAACGACTATGGTGCCATTTTGGCCACCTCATGTGGCAACCTCACAGAATAAAAGGCTGCGGTTTTCGGTTTTAATAGTATAATTTGGGGTGGGACACCCTACCGCTTCGTTCATTTGGTTAAAATCGGTTGATAAATACCAAAACGACTATGGTTACCTTTTGGGCCACCTCATGCGGCAACCGTACGAACTAGGGTGCCGATTTCTGTTTTTATAGTATAATTTTGGGTGGGCCACCCTACCGCTTCGTTTATTTGGTCAAAATCGGTTGTTCATAAATACAAAAGCGGCTATGATTGCCATGTTGGCCACCTCCTGTGGCAACCGCACGGGCTAGAGAGGTGCGGTTTTCAGTTTTTATAGTATAGTTTGGGGTGGGCCACCTTACCGCTTCGTTTATTTGATCAAAATCGGTTCATAAATACCAAAACGGCTGTGGTTGAAATTTTGGCCACCTACTGTGGCAACCGCACGGGCTCGAGGTGCGCTGTTTCGGTTTTTATAGTATAGTTTGGGGTGGGCCACCATTCCGCTTCGTACATTTGGTCAAAATCGTTTCATAAATACCAAAACGGCTATGGTTGCCATTTTGGTCTCCTTAAGTGACAACCGCACGGGCTAGAGGGGTGCGGTTTCTGTTTTTAAGAATAGTTTGGGTGGGCCATCCTACCGCTTCGTTTATTTGGTCAAAATCGGTTGATAAAAACCAAAACGGTTATGGTTGACATTTTGGCCACCTCCTGTGGCAACCGCACGGGCTCGTTGGGTGCTGTTTCGGTTTTTATAGTACAGTTTTGGATGGGCACAATACCGCTTCGTTATTTGGTCAAAATCGGTTCATAAATATCAAAACGGCTATGGTGCCATATTGGCCACCTTCTGTGGCAACCTCACGGACTAGAAGGGTGCGGTTTTTTTGTTTTTATAGTATAATTTGTGGTGGACCACCCTTACCACTTCCTTCATTTGTTCAAAATCGTTTCATGAATACCAAAAAGGCTATGTTGCCATTTTAACCTCCTCAAGTGGAAACCGCACGGGCTAGAATTCAGTTCGGTTTTCTGTTTTTAAAGGATAATTTGGGTGGGCCACCCTACCGCACCTTTTGTTTTGTCAGAATCGGTTTATAAATACCAAAACGGCTCTGGTTGCTATTTTGGTCACCTCTTGTGGCAAACGCACGGGCTAGTGGGGTGCGTATTTTTTGCTTTTATAGTATAATGTGTGGTGGGACACCCTACCGCTTCGTTAGTCGGTCAAAATCGGTTGATAAATACCAAAACGGCCATGGTTGCCATTTTGACCACCTCCTGTGGCAACCACACGGGCTCTCTAGAGGGGTGCGGTTTTCGGTTTTTATAGTATAATTTGAGTGCGCCACCATACCGCACCTTTTATTTGGTCAAAATCGGTTCATAACTACCAAAACGGCTATGGTTGCCATTTTGGCCACCTCATGTGGCAACCGCACGGTATAGAGGTTTGCGGTTTTCTGTTTTATAGGATAATTTGGGGTGGGCCACCCTACCGCACCTTTTATTCGGTCAGAGTCGGTTCATAAATACCAAAACGGCTATGGTTGCTATTTTGGCCACCTCCTGTGGCAACCGCACGGACTAGAGGGATGCGGTTTTCGGTTTTTATAGTATATTTTTGGGTGCGCCACCCTACCGCAGCGTTTATTTGGTCAAGATTGAATGTTTCCGAATGAGGATTAAGGAACTGGGAATGAGTAACCGATGTCACCATAGTTGTAAACGTTAGATGCTATAAGCTATAATGTACGGCAAATTTCAAATCACAATATATTTACTGTCTTGCGAATTTGCGCTGTCGCCTTCCAGAAAGAAACAAATTTGTAGCCCAGAAATCGACACGTACTGTGTTTTTTCTCTCGATAAAGGTCAACACACGAGATAAATACGACTGACTATATTTTAGATGAACTAACTTGTAATCAGGTCCCCTGGTAGTTATTCGCTACAATGATGTGATTGTTTTAAACGAAGTCAGGCAAGGATTTGTCAATTGTTTCAGTGGTAATTGCTCTAAGGCACGGGTTACATATTTGGCTCCTCTCAATTGATATTTCAATGTAAGTATAATTGTTGCCTTCACAGTATAGATGCTGGCCTACTAATATATGCACCTTTACAGCCTCTTGGTACACATTTGCTCAAATAATAAACAATATAGTTTTCTTTTTTCAATAAATTTAGTCGAATCCGTTGATATTTTTAAAGTCGAAAAAGGGCGATAGCTCCGTCAACAAACGTCAGATCTGAACCATATTCAAACTTAACTTCTAACAATGTGATGGATATTCCTGATGTCAAGTTTAGTTGGGATTAGTTGATATTAACTGGAATTATCCGGACAACACGAACCTGGCAATGTTTAGGTATAGGAAAAGGACCATAGCGCTAATAAAACTCATTTGACCGGAACGATATTGGCACTCGACCTCAATAATGTAATCTTTATTACTTATAGCAAGTTTCGTTCCGATCGGATATTATTCACCGGAGTTATTATCCGGGCAACATGAACATAGCAATTTCTTTGTAAAAAAAAGGGTCATAAATCCGAGAAAAAAAATCATTGGACTGGAACCATAATTGAAATTGACCCCATTATGCAATGGTCATTCCTCGTACGAAGTGTTGTTTCGATCGGAAATTTTGAACTGCAGTTAACAGTCTGACAAGGAATCGGACGGACGGATGAACGGGCGCGCGGACGAAATGGATGCCGCTCATTATAATAGTTCTTTGAAAATATCAGGGGTGGGGGCAATAAATAAAACTTGAAAGTGAGGTTTTATCACAAATATCTATGTTTTGCATTATCGCTTTCTCTCCCCATGCAGGTAATAGATACTTTTAAACTGAACATCTATTCTTGCTACTTTTATCGAGCTACATTTAGATTCAGATGTTACAATGATGAAATTTATAATGACACCAAGACATAATTCCCATAGTTCGCAGATCATTTTATTTTACATTTATAAAACCATTGTTGGCATGCAGTTACTAACCAGTGTTGTTGTGTGAAGTCAAGCTGGTGTAAACTAAGAATGACTTCGAATTTTTTTTCATGGGAGGTCTATAATCATTTATGCTCATTTCATTGTTTGACGTTTCGGGGAAAGATGTATCATAACCATCGAGTACAATCCGTTATTCCGAAGTTCCTATTCCGAAGTTCCGCTATTCCAAATGTCCGTTTTTCCGAAGGTCCGCTATTCCGAAGGTCCCCCATTCTCTTATTTATGTGAGTCTCCCATAGGTCTTAAGCCAGTGTATTCGATGGGAGACTCGCATATATAAGATAATGCACTGGCACACGATCATTAATCCTGCGCTAACGTAGCCGTCTTGGAAGGGATAATTGACGTTCCGCCGGAGTTACTTCGGCTCCAGCGACTGGCAGCGATCCAAGCTGCAAGGCAGAGTTCAGTCGCCTCACAACGCAAGCTCTGCCAACTAACCAATCACTGCTATGCGTTCCTCGACCAGAGTTCCGGAGCGCGGAATGCAGCAAAGGGATGCAAATGTATGGGGACTGATCACATAAATGCATGGCCGAAATGGTTACAAGCATCTATGTATATAGAGTTACGATTCTTGAATTCCATGTAGCAACAAACGTCATTGGCAAATTCAAGGTCAAATTGAAATCGCCGTAAAGTTGCTTAATTGGGGTGATCATTAATTGTTCTTGCTTTACTTTCAATGTATCATTGCCAAAAAGTATCAATTTGCATTGACCATAATCATGCATGCTATCACAGAAACACAATAACGGACATTCGGGATTACGAACCTTCGGAATAATGGACCCAAGTCATAACTCCCGCAGGTGTCGTTGCGAGAGTCCGCTATTCCGAAAGTTTATATATTATATATTCCGCCGATAGTTCCCAGCAGTATTTCGTTATGTCCATAATGCGTGTACATGGGCGATTTTTAATGTTGTCCAGCACACGGGTTGTGCTCGTAAAGTGCAATTTCGGAATAGCGGACCTTCGGAATAACGGACCTTCGGAATAGCGGACTTTCAGAATACCGATCCGTCCCATAACCATCGGCAAATAGGATAAGTTGTGTTAAATTTCAAAGAGGACCTTCAAATTTATCATGCCAACTAGATTGCTGGTAGATAGCACCCTTGTTTTGGGCTTGCAGTATGCCGTACGGTAACAAAACATGCGAATTGCAATTTGCACGACAGTGCTCCGGAAATTCTTCGTACACCAAATAAGCCGAAAAACTCATATTTGATGCTATATAAGTCATTATGGGCCTTTCTTACGTCATGTGTATAGCAATATTTAAACATACAGACGTTTTATATATAAGAAAATCGATGTTTATCAGACCAAGTTGCAGACGATCCGCAGAATTTCACATAATAATCGTGATTTCCGAAGACGTAATATATATGCAACATTATAGATAGTATTTCCTGGATATAATGTAACATATCAACTTATGTTCAAGCTCGGAGGGTTGCTATACTATTTATGTATTGAATAACATATTACATGGTTACATCATCACAAATAACAAACATGGCATCAATAATATATATGAAAGAATATTAATATATGCCATCTTAGCTGTGTCATGGTCGTTAAGGGTCGTCTTCCTGATATGACATCGCTCAGGATATGCATGTAGATTGGCGACAATGACTGTATGTATAAGTACACATACCACTGATATCCAATTGCAGGTACACTCAGTGCTGCTCCTGGACCGGCACGTGAGTATATTATTAGCCATGCGAGTTCGTGCATACGTACACTCTAAAAAAAACTGCTCCAAATTTTGGTTTCCAAATATCAACATACAACCAAATAGTTTGGATCCACACTGCTTGGTTCCATCTGGAACCAATTAAATGTAGCTTTTCAATGAACTCACCGAAGTCAAGGTTTATGGGAACACGGCCTGGCTTAATTGTCCTAGTCTAAAACTTAACAATGTCCACGCGTTTAGGGGTTAAGGGGATATGGGGAACACTAAATCAAGCGTGGTTCCTTTGAAATACCAATGAAATACATATAGACTGTTTCGAGTCATATGTCATATGTATAGACTATGATAATTTAATTGATGGCGGGGGGGGGGGGGGGGGGTAACACTATTGATCATATCACAAATAGGATGGGAAATATGGAACACTAACTTTATTAATATAATTCGACATCGGATTCATAACATCTTCCTATCTGCGGGGTATATTCGGTGAACCAACGTGTGATAGCAATTTTAAACGGTATAACGTTAAGGGAACGTTCATACGCTGGCAAGTTTGCACGGTATGTTTTGGTGGGCATTTCTTCATAGCAAACCACATGGTGACATAATATGAAAGTAAACGTGCATATATAACATGCATATGTACCAAAGTGAACGACATGAGAAGTAAAATTTATGTAGTGGCAGTTGTATGTAACGGTGCTACAGTAATTTGCCTTCAAATGCCTGTAGGATAATTGCATGATATTTACAGGCAAATTCCGGTAGCATCGCTATTATAATGGAACTACAGAGATTTTACTTTGCACGTAGTTAGCTTAGCACAGATGAACATTATATGCTCGTTTCCATTAATATTCTGGTACCATATCGTTTTCTAAGACAAAATGCCTGCAAACCATACCGTGCAAATTTGCCAGCGTATGAACGTACCCGTAATAGGGAAAGTCTCCAAACGAGAGACCACCCAACCAACCATAACATAAACACACAATGTAAACATCCTCCAACGCATCCGAATTACGATAATCATTATGCGTGATCAATTGACCCTTCCGCAGATCTCGTTATTATCCAATCAGATAACGGCATCTATTCACTAAGAGCCTGTGTTATTTCCGGTAAGACATCGTCGTTTGTTTAATAGCGTAGCTATGGCAATATCGGTGGATCTTTGTTCAAATTAAACAGCATATTTTTGTAATTAAAAATATTATTAAATTTCATACAAAGAATCCGTGCATCTCCTTATCGTTTGGTGAAATATATATTGGTGTTAATTATGTTTTGTTTATGCCAGATTGTGACATTTGCGATTTTGATTTAAAATATATGTCATTCCAAGTGAATAGTTATTGTGTTATTATATCTGATTAATTGAAAATTGGAGTAGGCAGCTCATATGAGGTGTGTTCACAGTTTGTGATCTGCAACTGATTATCGGATTACATGATAAGGTAATGATGTGCAAATGGAGTCTCAGTCCCGGTTCAATAAAACTTTGTTTAACAGGACCCATGTCATGCTAATCACCTTGGTTACTGAGTCTGGCACACTGAGTGTCACTTACATCCTTGCTGCATTATCAATGGCGTGTGAACTGATTTATAATATGTGTTGTCTTAATGACAGTTATACCTAGAATCAACAAGGCTGATCGCACTTGGCTTCTTTCTTTGTCGATCAGTTGGAAGCTTGTCTTTTATTACACATTAATTTGTTATCGTCACATGCCTGCTCGATCTTATCACCGCGTGGAACAAACCATTGATGAGAAACGGTGTACATATCAGTTCTGATGGAATTTTTTGCACTCTATGTATAGTTGCCATTGTTGTAACACCCACCGCATGTGAACAACAACCACTTCACGTGTATGGGGGATCCATAGATGACAAGCGTGAAGATAGATAAGATAAATTTTATTTAAGAGTTGGAGGTATTTAAACATATTACAAACAAAAGCTCTGAAGAGCTTTTGACCGACTGTAAAACAAATACATATATAAATAAACACATACATAGCACAGGGTTGGTTTTTATTCTTAAAATAATGTATTATAGTAGCTTAACGAATACAAACATATGTGGATCCATAAATCGATAATGCATGACGTAACTTTAGAACGTCTAAAAGTTATATAAATAATAATAAATAACAACAGACTCAGTATTTATCCGCACGAATGTGTATCAAGTCGAGTGGTGGGTACAGACAGTAAATATGAGCCCGTTTAAGTCGGATTCGAAATGCGATTATGTGACTCAACCAGACTTGATGCTAATTTGTGTTTACAAACATAATGCAAGTGGTGATAATAAATGTTCTTAAGATTAAATCGTCATTTTAACTCGTTATTAATAATCAGAGGAATTTACGGATCGGATATTCGGCAAAATGTGCAGTGGATTACACAGTCCAGCAGAGTATATTCACAAACTAACGCAGCATTAGAATATAATGATATGATTATTGCACTCAACGAGCTTGACAAGAGCGGTGAACATCGAAAATAGTCGATGAATCAAACTCGAAATCGACCTGGTGGGAACTTTCATTTTCCCTCTGGCTTCGGTGACATTTCGCTCAAACAAACAGTTTCCAATTTATTTATTGACACGTTGTGGACATGACCTTCGCTATGGTATCTGAAACTTTACTGATGGGATTTTAAAGATGTATCAACTGAATTAAAAAAGAATTTATAGAAATTGTCAGGCAAATCCAACAGAGCTCATATACGCGGATACATAGTTTCACTCATATTTACCATTTATTTGTCTTACCGCAGCTAACTCTAAAAGGTGAATTACTATCACACCAATCGAGAGTACAGTTACAAGCAAAACAATACACACTGAGCTAATATAGGCGGAGAGTATGTCTTCATTTAGAGCTTCTGTATAGCAACAATGGGCAGGGGTTTTGCTCATATTATATATGTTGACAACTGTGTTGACTTGGGATCTATAGTCGTGACTTGGGCACATGGAAGGGAATTTGAGCTAAGGGGGATATATGTTTTTTTTAATTTAAATTTAAATTTAAGGAGACAGCCCAGCACCCATAGCACCATGATAAAACAATACAGCACCCGTGCCTATACAATCATATTTTGGGGTCAGTGCTCTATCAAAATGTAGTCATTATGAAAAGTATTCCAAGTTTGACTTCAGAATACAGCCATGCACTGAACAAAATTTATTTGGACACCAGAAATGATTTTGTGCTCAGGGGAGGTGAATATTTGTGTTTGTAATAGTCAAATGCCCAGTATGTGTTTAACCCAATTACTTTAAGTGCTTTGGATAGGTCTGCATCTATGTAAATATTACTACAACATCCGTGCCTATGAAATCATGTTTCGGGTTCAGTGTTCTCTCAGACTTTACTTATTATGAAAATTATGCCACATTTGACTTTAGAATATAGGCAGGTACTGAACAAAAACAATTTGGGCACCTAAAGGGATTTTGGGCTCAGTGCAGAGGTGAATAGTTCAGTTTTTAAATTGTAAAATTGGTATTTTTAACTTGCATTGAGCCATGTAGCACATTATATGTGTTGAACTCCAGTATTTTAAGTGTTTTCGGATTTGCCTGCATCTATATAAAATACATTCAAGACTGGGCTCCTCGGAGGGATTTAATGGCAAGCAGCCGGCACATCACCAAACGCACCAATGAAAAAAGCACACAGTACCCATACCTTTAAAATCATATTTCAGGGTCAATGTTCTCTAAGACAACTCATTCTGGAAATTATTCCACATTTGGCTTTAAAATATAGGCAGGCATTGGACAAAAGATATATGGGCACATGGAAGGGATTTTTGGCTCAGGTGGCGGGGGACTACTTGTGTTTTTACTCGTCAAATTGGTATTTTTAACTTTAATTTGGCCCTGTAAATCATTGGAGTACTTTTAGGTTTTTGGATAGTTATGCATCTATGTAAAAAGATTTGAAAAAGTTTGGGCTCCTCGGTGGGATTTTAGGTTATGGAGCCGGCCCAACACACACAGTACCCATGTAAAACCATACAGCAACCGTGCCTATAAAATCATATTTCTGGGTCAGTATTCTCTCAGACTGTAGCCATTCTGAAAATTATTCCACATTTGACTTTAGAATATATAGAGGCAATGGGGGAAAATATCTGGAAGGGATTGTGGGTTCTGGTCAGGGGAGGGGAGTATTTGTATTTTTTGATAGTCAAGTTGGTATATTTAAATTGAATTGGGCCCTGTATCCTATTATTGGTGCATATTTCTAGCACTTTTAGTGTTTTTGGATAAGGAGGCATCTATATAAAATATTTGCAAAAGTTTGGGCTTCTGTATGGGATTTAAGTGTGCGCACCCATGATAAATCCATAAAACAACTGTGCCTATAAAACCATTTTGGGGGTCAGTGTTTTATAAGACTATACCAATTCTGATCTGGCCTCGGGTCAGGGGGGTAATATTTGTGTTTTATAAATAGTCAAATTGGTACATTTAACTTGAATTGGGCCATGTAACCGATAGTTGGGGTTTCCCTCAAAGGGCAAGCAGTCGGCCCAATACCCAAAGCAACCATGATAAATCACACAGCACCCGTGGCTATAAATTATATTTCTGGGTCAGTGTTCTCCCAGACTATACTCATTCTGGAAATTATTTCACATTTTACGTAAGAATGTAGGCAGACACTGAATACAATGCTTTGGGCACATGGTAGGCATTTTTGGTTCAATTCAGGAGGAGGAGGTAAATATTTGTGGGGTTTTTTTTACCAATTATATGTTTTTACCGCCAGCACTTTTAGTGTTTTTGGATAGGTCTGCATCTATATAAGACATGGTTTTTGGCTCCTGTTGTGTTTTAAGGGTATGGAGACGGCCCACACACACAGCACCAATGATACATCCATACATCACCCGTACCTATAAAATTATATTTCTGGGTTGACATTGTTCTCTTAGACTATACTCTTTCTGAAAATTATTCCATATTTGACTTTATGATATAGTCAAATATGGAATAATTTTCAGAACGAGGCAATTGGAAAATTATATGGGCCCCTGAAGGTGTGTTGGGCTGAAGTGGAAGGTATGTTTTTAATATTAATATCGGTATATCTAACTTGAATTGGGTCATTTAACCCCGCGTACTCTATACACTCAGGGGGGTACACTGGGTACTCTATACACTC
The DNA here is from genome assembly GCA_032622095.1 of Siphonodentalium dalli. Lineage (NCBI taxonomy): Eukaryota > Metazoa > Mollusca > Scaphopoda > Gadilida > Siphonodentaliidae > Siphonodentalium > Siphonodentalium dalli. The sequence continues at coordinate 154,894,508 of CP136068.1, read as the reverse complement.
AGGGTGTTACAATCGGTACTCTATGCGTTTCGGCTCATATAGAGCGTATTTGATTTTTCAAATATTCCAATATGAGCTTATTTCGCGCAATTTTAAAATAAGCTCGTATTGTACTTAATTTCACGAGAACAGACTGGCTACTTGATGTTAACCCTTTACCCAACAGAAGGGCCCTGTGCCAATGCATTCTTATATATGCGAGTCGACCATAGGTCGCCTCGCATATATAAGAGAATGCATTGGCACAGGGCATAACTGTAACTATCACAATGTGATCAAGGAGCCGGTTCCAATGATATCCATATTTGTATGGTTCTATTGAGACAGACCGAAGATATTTTAGGCTGTTGAAGCTTTATTTGGCCGGTTTTGGCCGTTTTGTTGGGTAAAGGGTTAATATTCAGATAGTTCTCAGGTGTTCAAACCGAGATACCAACCTCGTCGCCATCGCTATCCGCATACAACCGATTACGTCGACAAAACGTTGTCAAACAATTTGAAATATATGTTATTATAACATATTGGTATAAACATCGAGTAATATAGTCGTGTTTTAAAATATAAAAATAAAATTTTGAAGAAAATATAAAGAAAATAGAAGTGACTATGGCAACAAATATTTAATTAAAACGTGAGACAATCAGCCCCAGAAAATATGGACAACCCACCCAAGATACGCACGGGGCGAGTTGTCCATGGGGTCACGCTTCCGTCTATATATTCAGCTGGTTATATCCACATGTATATGTATGTATATACAGGATCGTGACCACGCGGCACAGGAACAACCAACACAAATTGAACCGGGACAACCGACCGAAATAAGGGTGGATTCACACGTGTATGTAATGTCTGTATGTAAACTCCATGTATTCCATGTATTTTACATGGTCACCCAAATCATTGCTAGTCGATGATGAACTGAAAATGAGGGCGTTTTAGTCACACTATCAACTCATGAGGTTCATTATGGCGAACAATGACACAAATAAGCCAACTTGTGACTTATCAGGTGTACGCTCTTCAACATGTGTTTTCACCGTGGTCCGGTCCATTATCTGCTTGTTTCAGAATTAAATAGTCACACTGTATTTTGCTTTGCGTCGCTTACAATTATGGAAAATCTACCGAGTAATTAATTCAATGTTTATTGAGACATTACTACGTGACGTGCACACATATTGATTAATAATAACTAACAAACAAAAGGATATACACTCAGGAATAATATAATCAGGAACACGATTATGGTGGACAAAACAGCAATAACATAAGTTGAATGTAGTAAGTGTGTTGGTAGGTTTCGTTCTGCTAGAACCAGTACCGGAAAGTTGCACTGATATTTCCCGGCTGCCAACAACACTAAACACCAGATTGGTGTTTTCAGGCTGATTTCGAATCATCGATAGGTGGCACCGAATCGCAAGGTTTATCAATTATACAACACAAATTAGAGTTTGATACTTCCATGAACATTCCTATTCCTATTCCCAAATCCAAACCCCACTCTCAATCTTAACCGTGTCCATAACCCAAACCCTATAACCATAACCATACATATCTGCAACCCCAACCACAACCATTGCTCTAGTCGTAACCATAACCACATCCACAATTATAACTTTATCTGTAACCATAGCCAACCATAACCCATTACCATACCCCTGACTACAACCAATAACATTAGTCATCGTTATAGCCCTAACCCTGACGAAGCACTAACACTAGGCATAACTTTAAGCCTATTCACAACACCGACACACTCCATAACGCTAACCAAATACTAACCAAAACCCAAACCCTAATTCATCCTCTAACCCTAACCATATCCCTAAGCCAAAGCATGCAGTAGATGGGGTATATTTGCTCAATTTTAAACATCGACTAGAAAATATTTGATGTTAACATGGTCTACATACAAACACTCCCCGTGTCAAATGACCCCGTGTACCAACGTTCAGCCCCTATAGGCTTCAACCGTTTAGTCGCCTATGCAGATGTGTCACTTAAACTAACTGCCAGTGCCCAGTTGCTATCTAATCCCATGGGGATCATGAGTTGAAAGAATTTACAAATATGGTGCATATTCTATAACATTGATATGTTGTGTACTTAATTTGGTTCTTTAATTTGGTTCTTCGATGAACCAAACCATACTTGGTTCGTCATTTAGTTCTTTAGTTTGGTTCTTCGCGAAGAACCAAAACATGTTTGTTTGGTTCTTCGTTTGGTTCGTCTGCTGGGACAAACCTTGGAACCAATTTTGGTTCCCAGATGAACCAAATTTTCGCTGTATATACGTGCAACTTGTAACGTGTGTTATTAAGTTATTGATATGGATATGCACACGACCGAAAGAGTCACGTAATTCTACGGCGTCAAACCTACAAGTTTATATATCTCGACCTTGCTAGTCTAGCGAAACGTGTCATATATAGTCGGCGGTGAGGAGCTGACACACTGCTACCACCAATAGCTTCATTCAAAATAAAATATTTCCGCGCCTAAAAATTATAGATTCGTTTGCTGCACGTTGGCAACTAACATTCTAAACGGTTTAACCGTGTACATGTACGTGCTGACGTCCGTTGGCAGTGGCAACACACGTTATAATTTTAAGTTAAACGTAAAAGCAGCAGAAACTGACTCTTATGTGATAAATTCAAGAGACACACAACGTTTTCAAAGTTTCGTAATAACTTATTCGTTCATGTCTGCAAACGCACATAACTGCGTACAACTCAAAAGACACACAACGTTTTCAAAGTTTCGTAATAACTTATTCGTTCATGTCTGCAAACGCACATAATTGCGTATAATATTGCATCGAACATATGCAATTGTAGCATATGGTGTCAATTCACGAAATACTAGTACTTTGAAATAACCTCGATCAATAACCATTACGAATCATAACGTGTCAATCACAGCAAACTGAAAAGCATTGGTTGTCCCTGAATTAGTCATCAACCTTGTACGTCAATAAACCTAATCGCGATCAATTGAAAATCCACAAATTTGATGATTTGACTAAATTTAAAACAAATTAATTAACAAAATTAACCAATTTCCCTTTTATTTATTCTTGCTGATTTTTGAGTATGTTGTCTATACATGGTTTATGTACATAATATACTTACTCATGTACAGAAACATTGTGTTGCAGTTAGTTCCGGGTATATATGCATATCCTCATAAATATACTACATGCATGGACTTTATTAGTCTGGCCGACGAGACTCGACTGTGATGTAAATATAAACAAATTGGTATCAAGCTAATTTTTCGTACTTTGGCATGGAAATGTTAGTAGAAGAACATATCCAAAATCCGCTAAATATTTTAGAGTTCTAACGGCCGATTACGTTTGCTATGGTCGCAGTTTGGTCTGTATGGCGTATGGTCTAGACGAAATGGACAATAGGACGATTTATGTGTCATTATGTGCACGAGGATAACATATACAAATTCAGCTAAAATTATCCGTATGAAAACATGGCGTCCAAGTTGGTCGTCAAGAACTGTGTGTCAAAATATATCTGACACATTCCACATTAGATCAGAACTGTTATTGTAAACATATACCACACACTTGACTGTGTTCAAGTTCATAACATAGAGTATCCCATGCTGATCCCATTACAACATGGCTGTCGGGCCTCCAATTTTCAGAAATGTCCGGTATTTTGCAAAAACAATAGTGTAAACCAAACATTATATTTTCTCTTGAAATGTATTAACAAAAACAATAGCATAGATATACATGGAACCAAAATGTAGTTATTAGAGAGGACCAATAGGGCCGTAAATTCCAAGATGACTGTCCGAATTGACTAACATGCAATGGTAAATGTTTGTCATACCGCGCATACAAATGTGGTAGATATACATATGTTAAAATCACAAATAAGATAATCTGTTTACATGTGGACAAAGGGCGGTAGGAAGACACTATGTAAAAGTTATTTTCAAAAAAATTATCAATGGTCGCTATAGTGACGGCGAATACGCTAAGACATATCTAGCTCATGTGGACATTGGGACCGTCTCAATATTGTAATACGTATATAATTAAACACAGCCATGCAAGTACAGGCAATATGATGACAGTAACACAGTTCTCACTATCCATCTTGAAACTCATATTGAATCTTGAGTTTTCCAATAAGCGGATTTAGGATGTTTTCCTAAGATACTTCCAAACTTGATGACCTCCCTTATTACAGCATTCGTCTATATGCCCTACGTTCCATAGGCCAGAATACGAGACTCGCAAAAAAACTAAACAATCGGCCATTAAGAGTAAACTCTTACTAAGTTTGAAAAGCCTTAAAGTATTTTTCCAAAAGCGGATTTGAGTGGAGTTTGGATATATTGGTACAGATAGCTTGGTACTTATTTGTTTTACGCCCTACGCTCCATCGACCAGACTATATGGCAACACTACAACTGATAGAAATAGCACAACAGGAACGTAGTACCCTGCTCGTAAGTATGATCAGTAATGGTGTTTTCGAATCCGTGTTTTTTCTACGTTCGTGAACGTGTTCTCCGATGATCTCGAGCGTTTAGAATTGTGTGTAGATGCGAATAGAGCTGTCCACGCGTACTACTGGGAGGAGCTTACGGTTGTTGGGGGTAATGTTTGTGCAGAAATAGTTTAGTTTGTCAGCGCTTGCCATTATGCTATAACTAGATTGAACAGACTCCCTTGCGTGCTTCGAGCACAATTTGATAGTTTAAATCTTTTTATTTAGTTTATTTTAAATTACTAAAAAAAAAAAAATTAAGTTACAATTTGTATTTGTTTGGATTGAACTTTTTGCTCAATTTGACATTTTATTTTAAATTTAATTTTTAATTTAATTTTTTTAATTTTATTTCAGATTGAACTTCTTGCTTAATTTAACAATAAAACAAATTAAAATAAATAAGACAAATTAAAATAACGCCGATATAAAATCGGCCGGGATACCACGAGGCAGCGCGCCTAATTTGGTTGAAATCGGTCCAGGGGTATGGGAGATCAATCGCAAACAGATCTTGCAATGCTCTTTAACCCTTTACCCAACAGAAGGGCCCTGTGCCAATGCATTCTCTTATATATGCGAGTCGACCATAGGTCGCCTTGCATATATAAGAGAATGCATTGGCTTAACACATTAAAAATTATAAAATTGTTAAAGAATGTAAGAAAAAATGGTAAAAAGTGTTAAAAAAAGATTTTTTTTAGGCCAATGCATTCTCTTATATATGCGAGGCGACCTATGGTCGACTCGCATATATAAGAGAATGCATTGGCACAGGGCATAACTGTAACTATCACAATGTGGTCAAGGAGCCGGTTCCAATGATATCCATATTTGTATGGTTCTATTGAGACAGACCGAAGATATTTTAGGCTGTTGAAGCTTTATTTGGCCGGTTTTGGCCGGTTTGTTGGGTAAAGGGTTAATATATATAGATACACCGGAGAACAAACATTTATGAGGCTCCACCGTGGAAATTCCTTGTTCGTGATCTTTACTCCCCACAAGACGGGGAGTGAAAACACAAACCCGCGAACTCACGATGCGATGTTTTTGTGTCTGTTCCTGGTGTTCGCATCCCCAAGAACAGGTTGAACCTGTTCAGGAACATAGAATAACACGGATTCGAATACACCCTATTATTTCATTGTGTGAAAGGTGTCCATTGACACAGCGTTATCCATACACATTCTCTCGGGCAGATTGATTTCGTCATGCATGTTAAACTGTGGATACAGCTGGCAGTAAACAGAAATATCCGAATATATTTCTTAATGTGGACCTTACACCTTTTATTGACAGCAGAGGGTTGTATGTACAGTGGAGTGATATTCCCAGGAGACGGGAGATGCATTTGGTATGTTGATGCAATGGCCCAAGTGACGAGATTGAGGGAGGCGCAGAATGAATGCATAGTTATGGGCGGAGATCTTCTTATAGTCGACAGTATTGCACTGAACGATTTCATCAAGTTAGTGTTTATAAACTCTATGTCAACATTATATATATATAGGTAAAGTAGTGTAGCCGCATAGGTCTGATTGATAGTTGGGTTGAAATAAATGGTAACACATTTAAGACCTATTGTATAATTTTTTCGAAATTCTTGATCTAGCAGTCTGGAAACATGGCAATGCACTTCCTCCGAAATTTCATCTGTGACCATACGATTACTGGTACTGGCGTATATCTATATATATATGTCAGAGTTAACGAGGCACGGACTCAGTATGAGTGTTCATTGCTTCATATTTTCCGTGAACAAATTCTCATTTCTTATCGAAATATATATATATATATATATTATATATATGTGTATCTGGCGCGATGTTCAGTGCGCAGATAACCGGTCACTAAAGTTATATGCGCGGCCAATAAGAAAACATTTACCTGGTATGGTTCGTTGTGGTTCGTCAGTGTTTTGGTGTAGATGATTGGCGTGGAGATGGTAACTACAATATGGTTTGTTGTAATTGTTGGTAACATATAGCTGAATTTGTTTAGTGCGTACGGTCCCTGTGTACACACTTATCAGTTTGATGAAGTATACCAGCCAATGAACTGGTGTGTACATGCAGGGACTGTTCATATCTGTAGATACACTCAATGCAATGAGTCCACTAACAAGAGTCGCAACATATAATTCATAATTATGCGGCCAATACGAGCATATCATTTACATGGTTTGGTTCGTTTTGGGTCGTAAATTGTACTGATAGAGGAAATTCGGTAGAGATGCACTGTTAGAAATTACCGTCGTTTCGACGGTTTCGGGCCGTCATAATCGACGGTCCCATACCGTTTCAACGGTTTGACGGTCCCATACAGTTATTTTATGTGCCCATGAAAATTGTCTAAATTAAATATATTTCGTGATTCAAAGTCATGCCGTCAAAATTCAATAGTATGTTTATCGGCGACCATATTATGTACGGCAATTACTTCATACGGTATGACTGAATCTTACTCTGCTGATATTTAATATATTTAATATATATTATTTATCCGGCATTCATTATGTGTTATGCGGATCCGTACGAATTATCAAGAGTACGGTACGTTATTCTCATTCCGGGGTTAAGTTCCCGCTTTAGCACAGCTCATTTCTTCTCCATTTTCTTTGGCAATGCATATTTGATCCTAAACTGTTGTTTTTGGGAAACTGTTACTTTTCGATTGTGGACAGTTGTTAAGACGGTCTGATTTCGGTTCCTTTGATAACCGGACAAGTTTAAATTCTGCGAAAATCGGCTTAATCATTGACAATTTCCACTAAATTCGAGAGCAGAGATTCATGCCAATCGATTCATGCCAATCATGGCATGATCCAATCATGGCATGATCCATGGTCTAACTTCATTTCACTCAGTGCTGTGTTGTGACTTAGTATCAAAACACTGGCACATTTACTAACACAAGAGGATACAGGTACAATTAACACGAGCTTCGATGTCAACCAATAGTGACAATAATAACAACGACTCAACGAGCAGCTGTTACTATTAGAATGTTGAAAATCCAGTTGACAGTGTTCAGAATCTGATTGTTTCAAAGCACATGCATGTACATTTACAAGAGAGGATATACATGTACATGTACTGTGCGAACCAGTGTAATTTACAAGAGCTTCAATGTCAACAACAACACTATAAACAGTGAACTGACGCCGCGCTGTGATGGATGATCACATATCTACAATTCCAACTTTACAATTACACGGACCAATTCATCCCGTGTTCATCAATTTTCATTTAAACGTGTGGATATGAGACATTGTCATCATTCGCCATGTTCTCGTCAAGTTATTACGACAATTTACCGGGAGTACACTATTGGTTGGATGTTTTTATCAAACTATCTTTGGCTGACTGACTGAAATTGATACTAAGTGTTGTGATACCAGTATACAGTTTGATGCATCATGCTTTAAAATTTCATGGAAAATGTACGACTACAGGAGAACATTGTCGCCAAGTCATTGCGCACAGTTATTATGGGATCTGCTGTTGTCTTGAAGGTTCCAATCCCAACTAGCTGTTATTGATATACAGTACCAGTCAAAAGAAGTGGTATATTAAGCGCGCTATTTTTGCGCCCAATATCGCAATAATATTACAAGTGGAAACGCTTATAAGCATGTCGCTTGTGATATTATTGCAATATTTTGCAATTAATATCTCAATATTTTGCGCTTAATATTTCGACATCTTGCGCTCAAAATTGTGACATTTAAATCAAATTATTGCTTCTTCTATATTGTTTCTTGTATAAATAGAGACAAAGTTTTAGATATGTATATACGTATAGTTGTAAATGCTATATGTACACTATATGTACACTATATGCACAGTATTTATCTAATATATATAACACTATCAGGTCTGTATCAAATTTAGCGCGCTTAGTATCGCAATATTTCGCTCTCAATATTGCAATAATAAGCACGACAGATTTTTGGTATTGTGCTATAATCACGCGTTTTTCTAAATTAAGCAGGCTCAATATCGCAATAAAGGTGCGCCTAAAAGTACCACTTCTTCTGACTGGTACTGTATTGTCATTATGTACGGATTCACCTGTTAAAACAAAAACTGTGTTTACAAGTGACTGGACAATTTCACGCCTTACATGTTACCAAACAGTATGCCATTAAGATATATTACTTTTACATGTACATAAATTTGAGTTTTAACTGTGAAACATTTAGATTTTTTCTTTTTATGGCTTAAAAGGGCATGCATGCCGATTCATGTTTTAGAATGGTCGAAATTAGTATTACTCATAGGTGAATAGTGATGGGTTGGCTTATCAGCTATTACTAGTTTCGTTTTTTATTTACAGCCATATTTATACAGTAGTTAGTGAAAGAAGAACACATTACGCGTGCGCAGCCTTTTCCGGATTAAATTCTACGAGGCAGATAACAAGCAAAGTTTCATAATATTGTCTATCACTTTATGCATGGAGGATTTACATTTCATCAAAACTATGATCGTAACATAAGAACTAAGATGTATTTTTCAGTTACGAATAATACTAGTTTCAACCATTCCAAAACATATGAATCGTAATGCCTACCATATTGTCACCATGGGAACCTGGCTAATTATATGGTAAATTAGAAAATTAAGAGCAAAAAAATGGTGTTGACCCATGAAAATACCATTGGTCTGACCTTTATTAGTTACGGTCTTGATATTAATTAAACGGTGTTGAACCATACACAAATACAACGGTCTGACAGTTACTGGTTACGGTATGCCAGTTACTTAAACGGTTTTATACCGTGGAACATGCTACGACCTGACCGTATGTTTAACGGTCAAATGTTGGCAGCGATGTTGCGCGGTCTCACACCGTTAAAGCGACGGTCTTTTTACGGTCTTAATACTAATTAAACGGTGTTGAACCTTAAAACATACAACGGTCTGACAGTTACTGGTTATGGTCTGCCAGTTACTTAAACGGTTTTATACCGTGAAACATGCTACGGCCTGACCGTATGTTTAACGGTCAAATGTTGGCAGCGATGTTGCGCGGTCTCAGACCGTTAAAGCGACGGTCTTTTTTCTAACAGTGTGGTTTAATCCACTAGAAATGTTTCTGCTACGATCAGCAACTCACACGTATGCCAATCCATGTATACCAATCAGATTACACTTAATATGTCTGGATCATCAGCGGATATCGATACTATATTGGACTAGCTTCACCATCGATAATCGGCCTGTGATGGTTATGTGAGCTGAGCACCATGCAGTATGAAACAACAATATCGGGACTGTTGTTTTTATATGCATATATATGGTTTTATCGGGCAGATAGGAAATAAAATATGTTTACGATATAACAACTAATGCAGTGGAGTCAGTGTTCCACACTTAATTCAACCAAGTGGAGTCTCCGCTTCATGTAGGTGTCTTCATTACTTATTCCGCAATTTTGTATTCCGGTCAAACAACATTATTGGTGTTGATGATTGTCTCACGAGACACCCTGACCACTCCACTCGATCCAAAATCGCGACCACCAGATGGTTAATAAGCCCATTGGAACAATTTATGTCAAACAATGTTGTTGTATGGCGGCCCTAACACACGCTTTAGAAACACACTGATAATCCATTTGGGGTTCAAAATGGCCGCCGACAAGATGATTCCGAACAGGGAACCTTGTTACCCCTTAGCAGCCCCTCGAAAGATTTCGGTCGAACAGAATCTTGTAGGATGAACCCTATGAAATCCTTTAGAAAAACCCGAGGAATAACTATAATCGAGAGTCACTTTCGCCGTCGCTTCGCAGTGCCCTTAATTGCATTACGTTGTAAAGGATCGTCGTGGCGATGATGGCATTGCTGATGGTCACGAGAGGCTGCACGTCGACCGATTTGGGTTGGTCTCTTGACTGCCGATTGCGACATTAATGCTGCAAGCCCACCGTTTTACTTTGCGACAAAAGTGCTCGCATCATTAAACAATTCTCCTCGTATGATGTAGAAAATTGGTGACGCCACAAAATCAGATAGCCTATGTACGAAACAAAGCTTTGTTTCGTTAATATACACTATGAATTACGGTCAATATAATAATAACTAGGGGGTTGCCCTTCACAAAATGACGTGTATACAAATGTTCTTTGTTACTTTCTAGTGTCTTCGGTCATGAACAAATTCTCGTTTCTATATAAGAAATACAATAGTCATGCTTCTCTTTTTTGTCACTGGATGCGCGAGGGAACATTTTATTTCACTAAAACTGTATTTCTACACATACCCACCCCACATATACGCATGCACATATTGAACGAAACAAAATCAGCATATTACTTTAAGTATTACTATATATACTAACTAAAACAATTCGGGAGCATTTATTCAGCGACGAAGGGGGCTTGTGGCACATTTTGATCTTAAACGGATCCCCTTGGGAGCCTTTATTCAGCATGTAGCCTAAGGATCACAGGCCCATTTGTGAGAACACTTTATTTGAAATAAAACTGTATTTTCTCCCCCTCTCCCCAACCCACATATATGCATGTAGGCCTATATAGGCCTATGCGTGCACATATATAGACAGAACGCAACACTCAAGATATTTTACTTTATTACTATATTCTAACTGAAACAGGCTCCATTCGAGCGCCTTTATTTAGCGATGGCGGGGCCTGCTGCCCCTTTGTGCGCTTTTTGCACATTATATGACCTTAAACAGCGTGAGCTTCGCGCACATTTTGATCTTTTAAACTATTCATTCATCAGATTTACACTCAACTGAAACATTAAAATAGCATTAATTTGCGTGGGCAGTATTGTTTACACTGTATTTAGTCCCGGCTCGGGAATGTGGTTTTTCTAACCATATTAGCACCCATTCCCAATACTTCTATTCACACTCAACCTGGACTGACAAATTCTCTGTTAGCGCGCATGGAAGTTTCGTCGACAATAGCAAAGCTAATGTGGTTTGCGTGCGACGTCACATGACATCATTTCGACAAACATCATAAGAAATAATGTCTATACTTGAGTGCAAATACTGCATTTGGGACCATGTTAGATCTCAGGTTTGCTTTGACCAATCGAAATTTGGTGAATGTGGTTTTTCTAACCGAGTTCCGGCGAATCTACTGAACGGTATACCCACTCACGGGAGGTCAGACTGTGTCCATTCGCCATCTTCCGCACAACTTTCATAACAAAGACAGCATTCTTTACTTATGTTCGCACCGAACTGGCAAATTAAAATACCATATTAGCACCCATTCCCAATGATGGTATCTAGAGCGTTCGAGTCTCGACTCTACACCCACTACATGCACTTTCATGACAAATTCAACATTTTTTACTTCTATTCACACTCAACCTGAACTGACAAAGCTTATCACAACCAAAAATAAACATTATTGACATAATGTAAACGCCAATACTCGAAATTGAAATTCTAAACTACACCTTTTACCGGGCTCGGTCTCGGGGTCGCACTACAGCTCGGCCTCGGGGTAGCACTACAACTTTTAATATGTCCCAATAATTAACATTCTATAAATAGAACCCCCATGCGCTATGGCAGCTCCCAGGCGAAAGCATAATTTGTACATTAGTATACACGCGGCGCGCGTAATAAGGTGTTTAGTTGTCGTTCTAGTGCATTGTCATAGTCATACACCTGACGGCCCGTGCAAGTTTGGAGTACGATATAATCAACTCGAGTTGTATACCATTATGGCCACAAGCGTATATACATGTATGAGGGGAAATCAGGTTCCGTCGAATTAAGATGACGAGGATTTTATTACTGTCATACTACACAAATTTAAACTATGTATATCACAATAACAATCATCGCATTCCCATGCACCAGCATGTTGGCTTAGCTGATCGGGAGAGGAAAAGCGTCAAGTCTTCTGTCCAAGCCACATTATGAGGGCCCCTCCCCCCCCCTTGAGTCCGGAATCCAGTTTTAAAATGACGCTGGAATCCGGAATCCAGCTTCAAATTGACCGGAATCCGGAATCCAGTTTAAGAAACAAATACCGATTTCACGTTCAGTTTACATGATATTATAGATCTTATATTCAATACAATGGAACCATGATCACCATGGAAACAAGACTTTGGCTTTATGGTGTTATGGTAAGAATACACAGTCTGACCCCCCGCTGGCGCTATAGTATCTTATGCGCCGCAGGCGCCCCTAGATCATTAGGGTATTGATGTAGTACCCACCCACCACCCCAGCCCGCCACCCATAGTATCTTGTGCGCCGCAGGCGCTCGTATATAGGTAGTACCCACCCACCACCCCACCCCGCCACCCATAGTATCTTATGTGCCGCAGGCGCTCGTATATAGGTATCATTCCCTGCTCGCTTCGCTCGCTCGCCCCTAATTCGACCCCTAATCTGTCTCAGGGTACATATACATGACCGTCAATGATGACGTTCCAAGCTCCCGTGGTACCGTGACTGCGTGAGTACGACAGTAAACAGTACTGTGGGTGGTCGGAGTGTTCGAAAGTAATCCCCGGACGTTGGTCCATTCCGTTTCCGTGTCGGCAAGAAGAAACCGACCACTGGGGTAATCTTCGTCTCTTTGCATTTGGTACAGGCTGACCCCCCCCCCCCCCCTGGCCTTCACCCAGGAGTCAATAGCATATTTATCCTTTAACATCGATTTCAGCTCAGACAGTTTTACAGTGTTGCTCAGTTCAGCAACAAAACTCCTCATCTCGGGGCGAGTTCCGTCCCGAAATGACAACATACACGCTGTTGCTAGCAGCATACCGGTAAACAGGCGAAATTTATGGGAATCCAATTTCGATGCAATGGCCTTGACACTAATTAGGAACCGTAACGCTTGCCGGTTCCAGTAAATCTACACTTCGGACAACCGCCGCAAATAATGACCGGAAAGATAAAGAGCACCGTATACAAACGAATATATACGGACTAAGTCCTATAAGAGTGTGCATCAGATTGGATCTCATATAAAATTCATGATATTATGATCTATTATGACCAAATGAGGAACCAAATCGCAATATTTCACCCGAAATGGAATCCGTTTATATAAATACATGAATCCGGAATCCAGCTTAATTTGTGTCTTGAATCCGGCGTACGGGTCCAAAATGGGTCGAATCCGGCGTACGAAAAGGTGGGGGGAGGGGCCCTCCATTATCACAAACTCATCTAGCGCGTCCTCGGATGATCTCATTGTCCGATCCCCATCTGGTGTTTATTGATCGCAAGATGAACCATCCTTGATGTGTCCTTCGCTGAGATGACCAAAGGTGCACAGGGCCATACATCGGAGTATTAAGGTTGAACATTTGAACAGGTATGTTCTGAATTACGTTTGCCAACTTGTACTAAATTTATTTTGCTCAAATAACTGAATTCAATGATATTACGTTTCTAATGTTTATTTTGAGCAAAGTTTTTAATTACAACAACCCGTTCTGATATAGTAGAGCGTATCCAACTTAATTAGTTAACAGGCATGTTCCCACGAACAAACATACATACATACATGCATATGCCACATGCATGTATGCCATGTCGAGACAAACCCAGCAGCATATAAGCTGGTAAATTCACCATTTCATGAGTACTCTGGCATAACTTCCTATATTCTCGTATATATTCATTGACTGTTCTGCCCAAATTGAATACAAAGAAAGTGACAATAGCGTACAACTATTAATTTATATCTGAAGGCCACACAAAAATCCGTAGAAAGAGTAACATTAGCAGTGGGGACTATATGTATGGGGCGTCAGCAATTGGCCGGATGAGTGAACAAGCTGGGTGAGATTAATGTGGCATCCGACCTTTTTCTGGTCTACCTCATACCATCAACAACGGAAACACTGTCAACATGCCTTTTGTGAAAATATTGTTTTTTTTTCATTTTGAATCCCGAAATATACCACTTTAAAAAAAAACAAATGCGCATATATAGTCCAAAGACATCACACGATCAATTAGTGACTGCAATGCACGTTCCTTGATCTTCGTTTCAAATGTTTGTTTGGAAGATATTTTTAATGTTGAAATTAAAGGATTGCTCAATCGACCAGTGGAATGATTGATTTCAATTCCTCGTGAAACACATTGTCTCGTCTACTTCTTGGCTGACGATCCACATGCGTGCCATAACTGACATACTGTTGATAACACATAAATCCGATCAGCCAAATACAATATCCTCACATGGAATTATCAGTACCGGAAACAGTACGGAAACCGCCATACCACCCTGGACCCGTCCTGGTAGCGATTGGTCTGGTATCCAACCTGTACTATAAGAAGCCTGGTTCAACATAATATCAGTTTATTACAACCTGTGTGTATTCCATGTCATCACCACAGGGGCAATATTATCAAAGGTGCTAGTAGATATGCTTGGATTGGCATAAAGGTATTGAATGATGACCCAGTAACATTGGAGTCAATACTCGGTGAGCCTGTCGTGAGCGACCCATCTTACTGGGCAAATGGATTTCCAGTCAAACCCGGCGCTAACAAGTATTGCAGTTACTATAAAGGGAATGGTTGGGAAAACGATGTCTGTGTTCATACCTACGACTTCATTTGTGAAGAAGGTATGTATTAATGGTCTAGCATGTAATCACCTGTTCGAATTAGATTATGATGACCGTTGTTTTGTTTTGCTTCTTCAAAAACCAGCGTTCGTCTTAAGTTATGTTTACAATACACGTACATTTAATCCGGACACTATTCATCATTACATGTGTTGCGCATGAGAGTAAACATTGACTGCAAACACTAAGCAACATGATGCATCGTTAGTTGTGGTAAAAAAAATTCTAACATTGGGCTGAATTCCTACGCGGCACATGATAATCACAATGGTGACAGCAATACACACACACACTTTATTCAGCGTCGGAGAGAGTAGGACTTTAGGACATACGTGATGTCATCCACTATGTCATCCAATATGTCAACTATGTCATCCACTATGTCATCCACTATGTCACCCACTATGTCATCCAATTTGTCAACTATGTCATCCACAGTGTTCACGCTGGACCGAAAAAAACTTTAGCCAAAAGTTTAGCCAAATGAAATTTTTATTAGCCAAATTCGAAAAAGATTAGCCATTGGCTAATTTGGCTACCGACAGCGTGAACACTGGTCATCCACTTTTAAATTCTGAATACACCTTTGTACAGTCAATGTTTACCAATGATCGTATGTGCCAATAGAGACGATGTACTTAAATACGGGGTTGTTGACTTAAATCACACATCAATCTTGTATTTGTTTTCCTTATATTTATGGGAAGAAGTAACTATAGGCAATGGCAACAATTTAATTCTTCAATCATTAACACACCATTCCGCTAAGTCCAACCCTAGGGCACAACCTTATCCACTGATCAACATGGCCCTGCATTTCACAAATCTCCATTCCGTAATAAAAGAGCGTTAACTATGTATTATACAATCTGCTCGAGAGTTATTCCACCACATCATATATCCTATTGGAATTTGATCAATCCCAATACTGCTTTCGAAGTTAAGTATAAAGTTTGCTACGGTAATATCATGTTAACAATGTACAAAGATCCAGGCTGTTCTGTCATAGACGACAAAATAGCTCTAACCCTGCATATAGCTATTCTGATATAGGCGGTATCATATCCTCGCTGGCTATTATACTGTATACAGCAGAATAGCCAACGAGGCTATTCTGCCGTAAACGGTAGAATGGCCATAACCCGATATATGGCAGCAATGTATTAATATTGGGAGCTTGTAATTAAGACATCGATTTAACTCATACATTTAAGTGCTTTCAATTACGCGATCGTGTTTGCTTTAAATATATGCAGAACGACATCCCTGAGAGTAATTGTAATTGATTTATTCATTCTTTCAAATCACTTTCATATCCGTCCAATTGAGTTTCAAACTGAGACTAGCGGACCTCTACTTAGGAACTTCTTTGTAATACGAAACCTTATTACTTGTTGATTTTGTTCCGATTTTATACAACCTTTATCAGTGTTCTACATAAATAATAATTATGAAAATCTTGTATTGAACACTCAGTAGTTGTGAAGGAGGTTTGGTGGGTCAGATTTGATATTGGAAGTGTGAGAACAAAGTTAGAGGTGGTACTGCTCTAACAATCATCTAAGCTCGATTAATTGATATTAAGTAATGCTTCATTTATGAAATCAACCAATCAGTATGATCCCCGGTGTTCAAATTTTACTGTAATAACATATATCTTCTTCATTAAATACATGTGTATCCCTCCCAGTTTATGGAGCTAAATTACTATTATTCGAATATTAATATTTTAATGATATAAGTAGCATGCTACCACATAAATAAAATACTATTAATGATGAATAGAATAATGACCATATGCTAATAAATCAATGCCATTTTCTAAATAGAAATTCTTGTCACAATATTTAGACAAAACTTTTCTCTAAGATGAATACATTGTAGTTCATGTTTGATTGCTCAATATTGTTAGAACAACTCACAAAATTCTTGCATTGTGACAAAAGACATTTCTCGTAACGATCATATTTCAGTTTCTCACTGTATTTGAGCAATTCCTTTTGCCATTTCCATATTGGAAGACATAAATCTTCGGTCTTAATCCCACAAACTTTGATATAGGTATACTATTTGTCTCGTCTTTGAACTTTCCAACAGTATATATGTTGTGATCTGAAAACAAAGCATGTGTCTTAGGATAATTACTGAAGTCAAATAATTCTGTCTTCCCACTTATCTTTATATAAAGCTTCAGTCTGTATTTGTAGTACAAAACTATCGGTGTCAGTCATTAGAAGTTTAGCATTTTGTTTATATTTCTTTTTAACATAATTATAAAAAAGTCATACATATGGTACTTGGATATTTCTAAAACTGCAAAACCATCATAGATTGGTTTTCATTGAGAACTAGCTTAATTTTCGAACACTCTACCCCAACAAAGTACTTGTTCAAAATTTCAAATCTTTTAAATGAAGGTTTATATATATACAAAGATATCGATTTACGTAAACGAAGGTTCTCGAAAAAATTTCCATAGACCAAGTTCCTCATTGTTTTCCAATAGTCCCGCTCAAATTTGTTATTACCCTTAATCCTCTGTTCATTATTGAATGAGATATAATCGTACAGCCATTTTTTCTGTTCAAATTGTAATACCCTGTGTATGCATGTTACTTGGAGACAAAGATCTATACACTGCTTCAAATTCATATAATGAATAATATATTTAATAGCTTTTCTGTAGGAGTATAAATACAAGTGTTATCATCATTCCATAGTTTTTGACAATATGGTGATAATTCTTCAAATTTACAGTTTCGTCGCTCTGGAGCCAATGGGAACAATTGTGCTCATTATATAAACCATCTGGATAAATCAGACCAACTCATAATATATAACCAATAATACTATCCCAGTAAACATTACTTGTAATTAACTGATCAATTTCATTTGTATCTAAAAATTAAAAGGATATGTATGGTAAGGTCCTTGACATTGCAAAAGAATATAATGAATTTGCATCAAAATTAACTATACAACTATTTTCTACCAAAGGGTCATAATTTTCTGTATTTGGATTGTTAGCCAGTTCAAATCTGTGAAATATTCCACATATTCCACCTCTCAAAGATCCCTCAAGGAATAGGTATTTTCTGGATCGCTCAATAGTTATAGACATATTCCAGTTTTCTTCAACATAGCAGTCGATGAAAGCCCAGAACTTGAATAAAAATTAAGAATATCAAGTTCATAATGCTGGTAATAAAATGTTCAAAAAAACATGCATCTGTTCTAAATATCATGATATTCGCCAAATGTTTCCCAGTGAGTTTGTTGTAAACATGTTCTTTGCTGGTTAGGCTTCTTTCTGTAAAAACATCACTTGATAATCATAAGGGAACACACCTGTATGCTTAATTAAACTGCATTGTTCTTCTGTAAAACCTTCATCTTCATAACCTTCACAACCCTCTACTTCGCGCACAGTTTGCACCAGATTATCCAATGAAGAATGGAGAAATTGATAGCTATCAATACAACACAGATTGTCTATTCTGAATGATATATAACATTCCATACTATTCTGAATGATATATAACATTCCATACTATTCTGAATGATATATAACATTCCATACTATTCTGAATGATATATAACATTCCATACTATTTGGAATGCAAGTTATAGGCTTGTCCTTATACAATCCCATGGCTTTACAAATTAAGTGGGAATCAAAATTTCCAAAATCATAAAACAACAATCATCTTGATTTTGATTTAAAATGTAAATTACAACGACCACAAGCTGACAATCTATAGCAGCCCAAAAGGTGGCAATATTTGTTTTCTTCTGGTCTGAAAATAATGTTTTACAATATAGCAATTTTCCTGTAATAAATTTCTTTGGTTTCTTGAGCTGAGATATTCATTGACTTAGGTTTACTAAGTTATTCCTTTATTTCTTTTTCCTTCTCAGTTTATTGGTTCTCTTTGTGATGTGAATATGACTGTAAGAGCATTTAATGCATCAAGTCCTGCCTTGCGCTTGATATGTTGGAAGAAAATATGTTTTGAGAATATATCAATACAAACTAAAAGGTATTGGTAGTTGTCATTATGCGTCTATTACTGGATGTTAGATATTCATAATTCTTATCAGTGGTACTTCATTATGCGACTACTATAACATTTTCTTAGTTTCTATCAATAGTAGTTCATTAGGCGATTACTATTAACTATCCATAATTCTCACCAGTGTCAGTTTACTATGCGACTAATATAAGCTAATCGTAATTACTATCAGTAGTAGTTAATTATGGACTACTATTAACTATTCAAAATTCTTAACAGTGGTAGTTCATTATTCAACTACTATTAAATATTCGTAATTCTTATCAATAGTAGTTCCTTAAGCAACTTTGTAATTGAAAGCTACTAACAATGATACACTTACTCAATCTGCGCCCGTCCAGGTTTGAGCATACACGGGTGTGCATACATAGTGCAACGTATGTCGTAGTCACATATGTAATAGGTATGCCAGAAGTGAATATTGGAAACGTTTCGTAATATGGGTGTATATGCAGACAAAACCAATTTAAGATACATTACTTAGATTAACACTTATATGACTAGAGTTCCCTGAGATTCTGCGAAAACCATGTGCTAATATATTATCTTATATACGCGAGTTTCCCACATGGAGCATCGCATATATTAGATAATACATTGGCCTGACAATATTTGCACTGACCTTGTAAGCCAGTGCATTCTGTTATTCGAGGCCAACCATGTGAGGCTCGCATAAAAAAGATAGTACAATAGCACAGGGATGTGCATTCATACAGTATCGTATATCCCGTCATTGAATGGTTAACTCTCGGTTTGGCAGGTGCGAAGACTACGAACACCGGCAACAGCAGTGCCACAACAACCACAACCACAGTGATGACAACAGGAGCCAGCATCACTGCAACCGCCGCAACTTCAACATCAACAACAACCGCCACACCAACGACTGCCGTATCATCAACAACAACCGCCACACTGAATGTCGGAACAACAACAACCGCCACACCAACGTCTGTCGCATCAACAACAACAACAACCGCCACACTGAATGTCGGAACAACAATAACCGCCACACCAACGACTGCCGCAACACCAACAACCGCCACACCAATGACTGTCGCATCATCAACAACAACTGCCACACTGAATGTCGGAACAACAACAACCGCCACACCAACGACTGCCACAACACCAATAACCACCACACCAACGACTACCGCTACACCAACGACTGATTCAACAATAACATCTGCCGCCACCGCGCCAACAACCACCAGAGGTAACGAGCCGAAACGAAACGTGACATACGCTTAGTATGGCACATAGTCGAAATATTTTGTCATCTTTTCAACTAATTGAGAGTCAATTTCCAAAAATGTCTAATTTATACTTTTGGCATAAAATCAAATTGACTTTTTGGGGGTATATTCTGAAACTCGTTTCCAAAAAAATTATTTTATAATCTTTATAATGTGTTTTCATTGTGGTCCGCGTCAGTCAACAAACTTACTTGTATAAGCTTATTTCAGAATCCATCAAGTCGAATATGAACCTATGTGAATATTTAGGTCCAGTATGGACCTATGTGAACACAAAGGTCCAATATGAACATATTTGCACGAGGATATGTTACATTATGAGTTAAATGACACCAGGCTGTTGTATCACGTTTCAAATGTGGTACATATGAATGAACAACACATCTGTGTTTTCCCTATCTCGTCAACCACCCTAAATTGGCTCACATTAAAACGGTTTATGACTGATTTAGTTCAATTGTTAAGGCACTGTTGTCAAAAAAACAGTTTACACTTCATGGTGACTTTACTATCACCCACCTTGATGATTTCATAAACAAAGACATTATTAAGTTCCCAGGCAAACTCATTAATTTGGCATCAAGCAACATGTGTCGTCCCCAACGCATACGAAAAATCACACTCTTGATATGATTATCACACGTTCATCAGATGAGCTAGTCAAAACAGTTGTTGCATTTGACTAGGTTTAGCCGACCACTTTCCAGTCTTAAATGGCGTGATAGCTGGAAGATCAGAAACAATCAAGCATGTAGTTTCATATCGTAGACCCAGCCGTGTACATGCAATCCAGTTAAAAGGTTATATCTGGCTTCTGTTGTATACTGCTGTCTTCTAGTTGATACTACAATCAGCGCTTATCGACTCAATAGCACAAACGCGTACCTGTTAAATCACGTGGTGTGTTATATACTACGAAATTTAGTGTTGGATTAATTTAGTACAATCAAATCGTGTTAAAATTCACACGATATCGGGTTAAATTAAACTCGCTACGAAAAGATGAATACAATACTAAATAGTGTGAAATATTACCCAGTATCCTAGTTGAATGTAACACCGGATAGTGCTGATGGTACCCCATATATAGTTAAAAATGACACTGCATGGTGTGAACTGTTACCCAGTATCCTATTTGAATGTGCCACTGAATATTGCTGAAGGGAACCCCTTATATAGTTAAATATAACACTGAATAGTGTGAACTGTTACCCAGTATCCTAGTGGAATGTAACACCAAATAGTGCTGAAGGGTACCCATTATATAGTTAAATATAACACTGAATAGTGTGAACTGTTACCCTATCCTAGTTGAATGTAACACCGAATAGTGCTGAATGGTACCCATACATATGTAAATATAACACGGAATAGTGTGAACTGTTACCCAGTAACATAGTGGTATGTAACACTGCTGAAGGGGGTACCCATAAATAGGTCAATATAACACTGAATAGTGTGAACTGTTACCCAGTAACCTAGTTTAATGTAACACTGAATAGTGCTGAAGGGTACTCATAAATAGGTAAATATAACACTGAATGGTATGAACTGTTACCCAGTATCCTAGTTGAATATACCACATAATAGTGCTGAAGGGAACCCCTAAATAGTTAAATATAACACCGAATAGTGTGAACTGTTACATAGTAACAGAGTTGATTGTATATCTGAATAGTGTTAAACGTCATCGAGCCGGGGCGAAAGTTGATATATAACGAACTATAACGAAATAACGAACTATTTATGCTGTAATGATTCCAATATAACGATTTATCACATAATTTGGCCATAAAAGCAGTTTCATAATTATCGGTAATAGACACGTTTAATATCAGCGCGTGCGATGACGTCACGGCGTTCTTCAAATAACTTGCGATCGCTGTAGTTTATGATTGTTGTTTTCGATGAATATTTCGCGTTGCTTCGGGTTTATTTGATCATGTGATAAAAGGTATCTCACACTCGTCCTATTTTATACGTAATTTATCAACCTCGTCCTCTAAATTCTATTTGGGCCTCGGTAAACCTCGGCTCAAATCGAATTTAGTGAACTCGGTTGATAAATTCCGTATAAAATAGAAACTCATGTGAGATCCTCTATATATCATTACAGTTTTCTATACTCACCGAAAATAAGAAAACATACAAACAAATGCATTTTCCAGGTCGGAATGACGTCGCGTAGACAGCATTTCTCGCACATTTCGTCCGCCACTTAAATCTTGTGCGAGTTATTGCTGTGTTAAAAGTTGAAAGATCCCTTATGTGTAAGTCAACTCTTATTGGGCAAAATAGTTAACGCTATGAAAGTGTTAGTTTTGCATTTAGTATGCGCACTGGATTGCGTAGTTATTTTTAACATGGAGTGTAATCTGAGTCTTGTGTTATAACGACTCTTTTATCGTGTTATAACAACTTGGTAAAGTCTAACACGATATATCAAGTTAAATGTATCGCACTCAGTTTTAGAGTGTAAGTGGCGGGCAAAGTTGCAGCATTCCGTCAACTGCAAGGAACTGTCAGATCATGTTTGTCCTAAATAATGGAAACAGAAGAAGTTCATTTTCAGTAAGCGGAACAAATTTATATTGACAATTTCCAAATTTTCAATTAGTTAACTGACTTTTAAGTTATAAACTTGTTGAGGAACAGAGTATCGCTTTCTATGGTATTCGCTTGAACATCATAGGAGATCATACGTAATGTACAATGTACACTTCCTACTGCTCATGAGAGATGATATATAAACAAAGGATGGCTGGTGATTTTAAAATTATAGTCAAGGTTCGAGAGCTCTAGGCAGAGCAACATTATATGTCATTTTTTTTTTATAAAAAGCCAGTAGATTTGTGTGACCGAAAATTGTTACTAGAATCAGTAGACAACACATTATCACCAGGTTATACACATACCAAACACAATTATTTCTGTCACTTCAATTGTCATTCAAGTGTTCATTTAAAACTCATGAATACTACACTTAGATATGTTATCCAGCCTAAACGTGATCTTTTATTCATTCTGGTGATTATCAGAAGCAAAACTGATCCACAATAGCAATAACTCCGAATGGGCGATTTTAGATGCAGCTTCTGCCAATTATATGAGGTTCAATACTGTTCCCAGATCAGTACACTAAGTTGTTATTTGTAATCATAACACTATGACGTCGTAATTGTGTGGCTGCTACCACTATTTGGTGTTATGAGGTTGTGTCGTTACGTGACATAAAATTGGCCGCCAGTTTATTAGCTACGATATAATATGACCACTCGTGACACGCAGTATAGCAAACACACCATTATTAAAAAGTTCATTAGATATTGGATGTGGACATGTAGTTCCATAGATATTGGCTGGTGGTACATATTCTTTATTTCTACCGTATCTGGAACAGACTAACACCAAATGTTCTTTTCTGTCCCACGCCGTGAACATATGTGTTTTGTTTGGAACCCAAACATCGTGTTCAATGTTGTATATGTTATGACTTCAATGCGTCTTACCGGGACATATAATGCTCGTTGAAAGGTAGTTTAAGTATTTATCGACCTATTTTGAAACCGTGAAAACATCAAAAGCGACTATTATTAGGCATATTTTGGAGCGCAAACCGACAATTGGCTCATTATTACGTATTAACCGCATGTAGCTCGTCCGTAATTGTATCACACATAATATATGTTAAATATTCATGTTATAGGTTAATGTTATAAGGTAATGTTATTAAAACAAATAACAATGTATGGTACGAATCGTTCACATAATTCATGTACGAACGTCCAGCTGGTATATACACGACACATCTTTTTACGAAACTTACATGGTACGGAACGTACAACAACCAAGATGATAGAGCCGCTTCCAACCACTGCGTGTAAATCAATAAGAGAATAATGTTATTAAATGTAACTGTTGTCCTTTTTTGTCTCCACAAACAACGACAACAGTGATCAACAGAAGGACAACTCTGCAACTCACACGCGAGAACGGACCAGAAACCTCAGTCATTGGGATGATGCCGGACATATCTGCTCTCAAATGCGGCCGACTCTGCAAGAACACGGATGGATGCACCAAGATTACGATCACAGCCAACGTTTGCACCATGTACAGCTCCACCATCGTCGGTCCAACTGATCAATGCGCTGCTACTGACAAGGAATGTTACGCTGTTGTCAGCTAACCTTAGACATGAGCTCGAATGATCATTCCTACTCACAGTAATTTAGTACAGCCTCGATGTTGGTTGATCCGCTATCATGGTCTTTATGTATAGTCAATAGGAACAATACTGTATCGCAATGTTTTCAATATCAGGCCACAGTTTAGTAAGCAATACCAGTACAATTCGACCATAACCATTTCTTTTCTAATTTATAATTGACGGGTAATTCCCTTAGGAAATGTTCAGACACCTGGTTCAACAATCGGTCATATGCCGTTTGTTGGACATATTATATGAGTATTTCACATACATGAGCAGGAATCTGTCGTCCGTTTGTATGTCCCACCCAGACGAATAATAGACCAATCCAGTATATACTTTTATAACTGATATGAGAATCAATTGAGTAAAGAAAGGGCGAACAATTTATGTTTAACTGTCAAATGCGGATCCCACTGTTTGCCTGATGATTGATTGGAATAAACATACACGGCCTGTAATCAGTGGATTGGCGAACACACTGGGCTATCAATAGCTCTACGGTAAACGTACACTGCTAAATTCGGCGCGACCAGACGCACACGTATCTGTAGATATGAATACACCCTAACTTGGGCAGATTTGTCTGGTTATTAAACACAGATGTGAGTAAATTTTGTAGTTTGTTA
The DNA here is from genome assembly GCA_032622095.1 of Siphonodentalium dalli. Classification (NCBI taxonomy): domain Eukaryota; kingdom Metazoa; phylum Mollusca; class Scaphopoda; order Gadilida; family Siphonodentaliidae; genus Siphonodentalium; species Siphonodentalium dalli. The sequence continues at coordinate 154,869,205 of CP136068.1, read as the reverse complement.
ACAGAAAAAATATCTGGATGGAATTTATCTAATAAGCGCAACCAGAGCATTGATGCATTTATTTGTCGTTAGTCTATAGGAGGCCATTTTCACATTTATTAAATAATCGGAAGTAAGCGCAATTAGTTGAATATGCACGTAATTTAGTTGCGTATACATGTATTCTCAATTATTAAATGTCTGAAACAGCCCCACCTAATTGTTATATAAAAGTCTGACTATCATGTGAACTTTTTATATTAATAGTTCGGTTATTTTTCTGAAAAATTGAAATTGTAACACATAAATCAACGAGAACACCCGATTAGGGACCTAATTTTATCGTCGAGGTGAAAGCTTGTTAAGGCTATTGCGCTTAAGCACAATTATATTACATTTAAGCTGAATGTATAATAACTGTAAAAATGGCCTCCTATATTAATTTAAATATCTGATTTAATTGGCTGGAAAATTGAGAGAGTGGGAATGATCATTCTAGTATTCGAGAGAGAGAGAGAGAGAGAGAGAGAGAGAGAGAGAGAGAGAGAGAGAGAGAGAGTGTGTGTGTGTGTGTGTAATGGAGCATTGAAACAAGCACCACGCCATGCACGAAAGAAGGGGTATCGAAACAATGACAAAAACATCACACCGTGGCTAATTCATCACAGATACCATGTGCTCTGATGTCATCTAGTTGGATGATAAAAACAATCCATATATAAAATAAAACAAAACATAAGAAAAGCAAAAAGTGAAAAGAAAAGAAAAACAATACACAAAACACTCGCACACACAAAAACCCTCACAAGAATACAAATATAAATTTAAAACTGATTTATATTCTGACCATGATATATATTATGGAGCTTGATGGTCAAAACATGAATACATACTTATATATTAAACTAAACATAACATATGAAAAGTTTTAATACGTTAAAACACACACAACGGCCAGCATTACAACAATAAGGTCCCGTTGTCAATTTTGTCTAATGAATGCGTTAGGGTCAGTATAATATCGGTACCACACAGTGCAAGTAGGGCATATCATACATTGAACAGGACACAAAGGATTTATACCTTTCCACACATATTTATGGAGTTTCTATTCATACCTCCATGAAAAAGCAACATGAAATACATAGACCGGGGTTCGAGCCTTTCCACACATATTTGTAGAGTATTATACATATACCAGAATACAAATGTATTCATGAATTTCCAAACATTGTATAGAGTATAATACATATACCACAATACAAATGTCTTCATGACTTTCCACACATATTTTATAGATTACAATACATGTACCAGAACACGACTGTCTTCATGACTTTCCAAACATAATTTACAGATTATAATACATGTACCAGAACACAAAGAGTTTCGAGCCTATCCACACATAGTTGATAGAGTATTATACATAGACCAGAACATAAATGGCCTCATGATTTTCCACACATTGTACAGCGCATAATACATCTACCAGAACACAAATGTATTCATGACTTTCCACACAAATTTAATAGAGTATTATACATATACCAGAACACAAATGTATTCATGACTTTCCACACATATTTTATAGAGTATAATACATAGACCAGAACACAAATGGCTCAGAGCATAATACATACACCAGAAATAATACATACACCAGAACACAAATGTATTCACGACAATCCACACATTGTACAACGCATAATACATCCACCAGAGCCAAATGTATTCATGACTTTCCACACATATGCTATAGAGTAAATACATATACCAGAACACAAAGTTCTTCATCCGTTTACACATATTTTGTAGCGTATAATACATATACCAGAACACAAATGCAATCATGACTTTCGACACATATTTTATAGAATATAATACATATACCAGAACACAAATGTATACGTGACTTTCCACACATATTTTATAGATTATAATACATATACCAGAACACAAGTCTTCATGACTTTCCACACATATTTATAGAGTATATTCATATACCAGACCACAAAGGTCTTCGTGACCGTCCACACATATTTGGTAGAGTATAACACATACACCACAACACAAAAGGCTTCATGCCTATCCATAAAATTTTCATAGAATTGTTTTCGTGTCTTTATTGTCATTTCTATTTTGTGAGTTTTCTCTAAATTATAAAGTATATAATATAACATCATTTTACATTATTCGTGAAATTAGATAGTATGCTATGCGGTGTCGTGACATTTCTAAAGGCACATAGAGGCATGGCAAAACGATGTTGATTGCTTATATAAAACTGTCGAGACATCATGTTGAGGAATGGGATGTCATTTGGTTTGTGGTATTTGGTGGTGGTTAATTTCCCCGAATTGAATGGTCTGAAATAGATCCATATTTAAAAATAAATTTAAATGAAAAGGAAAACAAACATGAACACAAACAAAAACAAAATGAACACAAACAATAAAGAATAACCACCACACGCATGTCAACAAAAAAATCGATTAGGGCCCCACATTGTAAAATGTACGATTTAAGGTTCAATGCCAGGCGGGTCGGATGGATGAAGGTTTAATCAGTATAACCTTAGTACCCTTCAGGTTCACGCACGAGCACAGTTGTGCAGACCTGAACACATCGGGGTTTATGCCTTTCCACACATATTGTATAGAGTTGGGGTTGATATTTCCATTGTTTCTCTAGATTATAAATTATGTAATATTTTATGAGAATCATCTTATCTCCTAGTGCCATATGTTCGATCCCCTTTGATCAACAATTTGAGATTTGAAGTAAAGTTTCGATGGTGTAATTATAAGCAATCAACGTCGTTTCTGATGAATTATCTGACCGATGATCCAGTAAATACATAAAACTAGAAAAAAACGTAAGAACAGTACAAACAATGAATCGAAAATAAAGATAAAACACGCACGGGGGTGGGGGACTGCATTGCTAAATGTACAATTAAATGTCCAGTAGCCAATTGGGTCAGATAAATGAAATTTGAATAAGTTTTACATTGGTACCATTCAGTGCGAGTAGCACAACAAATACATAGACCAGGGCACAACTGTTTCGAACCTTTCCAGTTTCCACATATATTTTATAGAGTTATTGTTGATATTTTCATTGTTATTTCTATTTTGTGAGTGTTCTCTTGATTATGAATTATATAATATAATGTTTTGAATATCATTATCTTGTACTGTCACAGCTTTGACCATTTTTAATGCAGGTGTTTTTCAATAGATATAACGATATTCACAATAGTGAGCTGAAAATAAATTAATGTCGTTTTAGAATTCAATGCATCTCTGACCAACCCTGATTTAGTGTGCCTGTCATTTGCAGAATGGGGTCCCCAGATTGTGAATTTACTGGCGCTATCCCGCAGATTCACCATCTGGGAATCTCATTCTGCTTAGGCCTCATCTGATATTGGAGACATATACTCAGAATGAAGTTCCCAGATGGTGAATAGTGTGATGTAAACCCAATGGGAACCTCGATTATGCAATGTGTCGACTGCCAATTTGGGGATATAGAGAAACTAAACTAAAAAAGAATTAATCTGTGCGAATAAGTTTCTATAGAAATAATACCAGTCACTAAATTCACCCTGTGGGGACCTCATTCTGAAAATAACAGACACACTAAACTCAGTCTTGCTCTGAGCGTATACAAATGTCAGATTCCAAAACAGAATACTTGGTTTAATTATACAGTATGCTCTTCGGCATCGTGACACTTCTATACGCACAGAGATGCTTAAAACGGCAGTTATTGCATATATGAAACGAATTGACTATCGAGCCATGGAATTTTGGATAGTGTTATTGATCAAGGAAAACATAAAAAACAAAATAACCCCACAAAAAAACCTATATGCACAAATACCAACAGGTGATCCTCATTTCTAAACGTACCATGTAAGGTCCAGTTTTCAATTGTGCTCAATCAACGAGTTTGAATGAGAATAAAATTGTTACCGTTCAGTAAGAAGAGAACACTGTCACATCAATTAAATGGTTTCATTGGCGCCTAACAACGGCTATCCGAAAGTATGAGCAGTTATATCACAAAAACACGAAACTTATTTTATATTTGAGAAAAACAATCCTAAAACTGTTTGGTTGTCTGAATTGGCTGGCGAATTGATAAAGTATAAATCATTATAACATTGGCGCCGTGAATTTCTAAGTGTAGAATAAACCACCAGCATACATGCCCTTTGGGCAACTTCACAATATTGTATAGATATTGTTTTTGTTCACATTTGCATTGTCATTTATATTTGTGAGTTTCTCTAGGTAATATATTATATATGACGTTATGAGTATCATCTACGTATCTGTAATGAAAATCATACAGACAACTGTGACAGGTTGGATCGTCCTCGGTAAAAGTGGTGGAAGAATGGATATTATTCGCTCCTGAACATTCTGACCTATATGACACAATAATATATTAAGCTTGTCCACACATGTAATCGAAGCTGTGCATGCGTTACTTTTGCAGCACATTATTACTCAAAATTTCGAAATGTTAATAACACTATCGTACAATCAGATTACGTACAATTAAAAAGGGATTGCAAAAATAGGCAAGGAAATGAAAACAAAATAGAAAGACAAATCAATATGAGGAGCCACTCGTTCTTAGTTCTGGGCAATTGTTGCACGAACCAATGTTTCCAAGTCTATAAATTGACCTTCTGGTGGTCTATGCTGGAGTTGTGTATCGATGCCGCTTCAGGCCCTCTTTCGCATTCAGGTTGGGAAGAAAAGCAATCACGCAAACATGAGTTGGGTATATGGACAGTTTGCGGGATACTAACGTAACACCGTGGCTCATGTTACAGTCATATTATTAACCAATCCCGTATATGCAAGCCGTGCCTCTACAACGTGAAATGAAGACTAGATATCAGTTATATGTGACAAAATGATATGCCACCATATCTTCCATCCCAAGTATATTCCAAAAATAATACAATTCGATGTACCATCAAAGGCAATTGCTTAATGGTTATTCCCATTTCTAAAGAAACAGAATTTGATGCAATATAACTCCTCAGGGTAAAATCCATACACACTCTTAATTTATTTAGTGTATTAGACACACTGCACAGAGGATGTCGAGTGTACAACCAAGTGATAGACACAAGTTTCTCATCATATATTTCACTGTGTCAGTGCTGTCGTAATGTGATAATTGGATGTGTTGCATGATGTATTACATGTTCATTTGTTTACTTTTTTATAATTGACGACAAGATGACTTAGTCTATCGCACCAATGTAATATGACCACAATCAAATTGACGTGTGGCCAATATCAAATGCGGCCATTATCAAATGCGGCGTCCAATTTTTGGACAATTTGATCACTAAACATTTTTCGTCCACCTTCAATACACCGTGGCTCGTGTTACAGTCATATTATTAACCAATCCCGTATATGCAAGCCGTGCCTCTACAACGTGAAATGAAGACTAGATATCAGTTATATGTGACAAAATGATTTGCCACCATATCTTCCATGCCAAGTATATTCCAACAATAATACAATTCGATGTACCATCAAAGGCAATTGCTTAATGGTTATTCCCATTTCTAAAGAAACAGAATTTGATGCAATATAACTCCTCAGAGTAAAATCCATGCTCTCTCTCTCTCTTAATTTATTTAGTGTATTAGACATATTGCACAGAGGATGTCAAGTGTACAACCAAGTGATAGTCACAAGTATCTCATCATATATTCCACTGTGTCAGTGCTGTCGTAATGTGAGAATGGGATGTGTTGCATGATGTATTACATGTGTATTTGTTTACTTTTTTATAATTGACGACAAGAGGACCAATGTAATAAGGCCACAATCAAATTGATGTGTGGCCAATATCAAATGCGGCCAATATCAAATGCGGCGTCCCAATTTGGTCAATTTGATCACTGAACATTTTTCGTCCACCTTCAATACAGTCGACATATAGTCCGACAACGTTTCTATTTGCATTCCATTGACATGGATCAATTCTTACTTTTTCTATTTTAATCTTTACCATTGATATTAGGTTTTCCTTGTGGTATTAATTTGGTACGGTATTTTGCAAAATATGACATAGGGGAATAAGAACCGAACCGTCTTGATAGTTGTCTCAATATGTCACATGGCTCGAGCTCACAGAATTTCATTATGTAACCAATTGAGTAAGTTATCTTGGCAAAAATATGCATTTAACATCAGGAGGAAAACCAGACCCACCAGTTCTATTCTATTCAGAAACAGATAAATTGTGGCCTAACGATTTTAAATTAGAGCAATTCACAAATATGTCATGTATTTTAAGTAACTAATGCATTGTCTTTATATGTACTGTCTTTCGTTAGGACCGAGTACATGACCGACTGCGAGGAATTGGATACTGGTAATGTGCATTGTATACAGAAAAGTAAACACCGACAAGTATTAGCATGATTGTAAAGAAAGATACAGTGTTGCTCAGTGCTGAAAAATGAAATATCTACACAGAGTATGACCCAGTATTAAACTTATTTTTATCATGCGAATAATCTGGTTTCATATATACCAAATTACGACCTGGTTGGGGTCTATATTAATAGGTAGTTCATTGGCTACATGGGCTGAGAGATTAAGGCAGATAGCTCAAATAAACTATGAGCGGTTTTCTGAATTCCAGCAGCATCTGTCAGTTTGACGGTTGCACGTTGCGTGTTTCAATATATTTTGAGAAAACGAAAATCTGAAAAAACTGAAAAATATTAGGCCCGATTTGTGTTTTGGTCATATCTTTTTATGTCTGTTCTATCAAACAGACTCTCGAATTAACTGTCTCAAATTAACCAGATTTGACCAAAAACTATTGGATTACTTTTAGCAAATTATTTTATTTGTAATCAAATTTATCAACTCAAAAATTATTTATATTCTAATTGTAATCATCTAATTTAAAACAAGTATTTGCAGTTTGATCAAATGCGTTGGGCCTGTAATAGTTAACAAGTAAAAGGTATCCACCCGGCCATGTGACTAAATATAGCGGACAATTAACTGAACGTGTGTAGACTTTTTCTCGCCCTAATGTATTTGTTGTAACAATATTATTTGAGATGTTCTTGTGTTTTTGTTGTGAGAAAATATATACGATTATACAATTTGCTGTAGGATCAAACGTTATGAAGAAATCTTGAATAACTAGGGAATATTACCAAAGCACGTGATATTTCCAGTTAGGTGGAATGTTTTTGAATATGACTCATCCGATTGTACAACATAAAATTACTATTTGGACGTTTTATGTACAAGAACATCGAGGTAAAATATACATGAGCCAATGCATATGGAGTTTTGGATAGTCATTTATGAATACTCTAATATTCATTTTACCATAATTTAATCTCTTAATATTATTGTTCCTAAAACATCCAAATGGTAATTTCATGTTGTACAATCTGATGTGGCAAATTGGCTTGTTAATATCTTTCTTCCGCATTAAAATTAATAAGATGACTCTAAGGTGATAATTTTCATCTCCCACGTAAATTTCAGCATCTCACAGTTGAGATTTCAAAATATTAATTATTATTATTATCTCAAAACGCCGGATGCCACCTAAATACAAGTGAATGCATGGTAAACTAGACACATCTTCCAGATATAGGTACTATTTAAAAGGAAGATAATCCATGAGTCAGAATTATGTGTCATTTTTATGAGAAAAACTATTTCTAAAAACTAAATTAAACTAAACTTAAGTTAATTCCTTATAACAACAATAAAGCATATGAGAACTCATATTGTTATACAGTATGCTCGCTTGTTCGTTAGTTCAAGTATATTCAATTATGTCGACTGAATTTTGTTTGAATCTCCCGATAAGCCCAATGTGCACGTTTTGGAAGACTTGCACGAACTGCAAGATAAGTTAACCAGCAGACAAATGCGGATACGTGTGCGCACAAGTAAAAATCGTATGTAAAATCATCGTCACAAATAACATGGAGCAACTGATAAACTGCTGTAATATGTATTAATGACAACTCTCAAACAACGGAAGATCCAGTTTTGAAACCACTGTTATGTAAACATCATTGTTACAGTGCAACTTATGTTATCAATAAACATCACCAGCGGCCTCTAAATTGATATTCAATGTTTGAAAAACTAACATGAGGGGCGTGTTCATGTTATGACCTTTCCTAATGTACGCCTTCGGTATTTTATCAAAATTATTCCAAGTGGTAGTGAGCACAATTACATAACTATTATATTTCAGCATGTGAGTTTTCAGTGTTCACGACCTATTGGTAGTAAACATACGATGGAAGTCAATTTATTACGTAGTTAGACCCTAAAGCCGGCCTGATGTATTTTAAGTAAGACACACGTGTGTTATCGACACGCACAGTGACATAAGAGCTTAGAGAAATGATACGGATCAATGTAATTATGTTATTTAAAATATAACTGTGATATTCATTTTTTGTTGAGTTATTTAATGTTGACTGAGATAAACATCCGTGATAAGAGTGGTAGAACAATTTTTTTTATCACAAAAATACATTTAAAATGGAAATGTATTTTCTCTGGAAGTTGTCGTTACTTGATCTTTGGTCGTGATAAAGAAATCAATATAAATATGTTTAAACTTCAGCCGTTTCGAGATCATTATTCCTTGCTAATGTGATTATGTGATAAACATGATCCAAATTCGTCGCAATTATATACGAAATTTCTTAAGCTTGTCAATTAATTTCGATTCGAGCCTCGGTTAATATATTTCGTATAGAATTGCGACGAATTAGAGATCCCCTATCTTTTGTTCCATGCATTTCTTGACGATGGTTGTATTACAAGGTTTTGAATTGTTCACATGTATCCACTGCTTTTATGTGTGAGTTGTTAACAGAGCTCGGGAACTCTGCATACACTAATATTTGTTAGAAACCATTGCTTTTGTTGACCGTAGTTTGAAATTTAGTTTTAACATACATAATATATACGATCACACACAAAGAACAAAATGAAATGAATCACATATCCGAGTTACAGCAAAAACCAGACCAAATAATTGCAGTATAATCTTACCAACAACTAGGTTATAGACAAAAGTGGTGGTGAGCGATGGTGGGTAGTGTGGATTAATATCATACTAAGTTTGTTGAGCGATGGTGGGTAGACTAGTGTGGATTAATATCATACTAAGTATGTTGAGCGATGGTGGGTAGTGTGGATTAGTATCATACTAAGTATGTTGAGATATGGTGGGTAGTGTGGATTAGTATCATACTAAGTATGTTGAGATATGGTGGGTAGTGTGGATTAATATCATACTAAGTATGTTGAGCGATGGTGGGTAGTGTGGATTAATATCATACTAAGTATGTCGAGCGATGGTGGGTAGTGTGGATTAATATCATACTAAGTATGTTGAGCGATGGTGGGTAGTGTGGATTAATATCATACTAAGTATGTTGAGCGATGGTGGGTAGTGTGGATTAATATCATACTAAGTATGTTGAGCGATGGTGGGTAGTGTGGATTAGTATCATACTAAGTATGTTGAGATATGGTGGGTAGTGTGGATTAATATCATACTAAGTATGTTGAGCGCTGGTGGGTAGTGTGGATTAATATCATACTAAGTTTGTTGAGCGATGGTGGGTAGTGTGGATTAATATCATACTAAGTTTGTTGAGCGATGGTGGGTAGTTTGGATTAGTATCATACTAAGTATGTTGAGATATGGTGGGTAGTGTGGATTAATATCATACTAAGTATGTTGAGCGCTGGTGGGTAGTGTGGATTAATATCATACTAAGTTTGTTGAGGGATGGTGGGTAGTGTGGATTAATATCATACTAAGTATGTTGAGCGATGGTGGGTAGTGTGGATTAATATCAAACTAAGTATGTTAGCGATAACACGTTCTGTTTTGTATTTAATCGATGTAGAAATGTATTAAATACATAATTTAATTTACCAGCTGTGAGGCTGGCGACGAACATCATGCATTTGATTGGATGATGACAGAACCAAGTTCCCTTTCGATCGTCATCAGATATGGTGTCGTCGCTGTATTGACGCTATTGAGAAACTATCTATACTTAGACACTTGGAGACATTAACATTTGATGACTCACCCGGGTGCATTCATGTTTCCAGACTTCAAGTTGTAAAAATGTAATATCTTATCTAATATAGATATTACCTATTTTACCGAAATGGAGAAACAAATGTGACAACTATGTATAAACTACACCAATCTATACAGACAATTTATTTTGTATTGACAAATTAACACATCAGTTATTTATGTCACTCTAAGCATAGACACTATATCAAGTAAATATACAGAACATTCAATGTCAAATAGGATAGTGTCCTTCAGTCGGCACTTCTCGTTCCAACCAATTAAGTCATAGTTATCATAGTTTCATAAGTAAAACGGGTTTCGTCAAAACTGGTCTGACGGCATGAGTACCTACAACCCTTTCTTAACTAAATACTCACTGACGAGTTCGTTTAGGAAATATTCGGATAATGAGTTAAAATAACGACCATATGTCGTTTGTTGACCTTATTATCTGAACATTCAGACTGTTCTCTCGATTATAATCTCATATTGAACTTATTTAGATAAAAAACCCAAAATAAGCCCATATCACCATTTTGTGATTTAGTTTATTCTCTATATTGACATAAATCATCTTACCAGAGTAGACGCTTTATAATGTGTGTTCAGTGTGGCACGCGCCATAGAACGGAATAATGGATATAGGTACACTATGGACTTATTTCATAATCAAATCCAATGTACACTTATAATTAAATGGGAGAATCCATTCAGTATAGAAATTTGTTAATGGCTAATTACCTGTTATATCTCCACAGCACACTTGTGACTTGCTTCACTTCTATTCAAACTCTAACTGCTGTTTTTATCATCTTCAGTCAAAGAATTAATGTATGTATCCAGCCACTCTCGTCCACATACAGTACTGGAACATGCACTGTCGAGTACAGCACAATTTGTTGCCTCCTTCCCAAGCTCTTTCATATCTCCCTTATCACTCCCAGTGTATAAAACAACATGTTCCTGTTCTACTTCAGCTAAGTTCACTCTTGATTGTTTTGCCATGTTTTCCCAGCTATCTGGGCAATCTTTGAGGAGATGCCGGAATGATCCACATGATACACACCTTAGACTCTCACCATCTCGACCAACTGGATTGATTTTTCTGGAAGTGTTCATACTATAACTAGCACTACTCGACGAATTTGAGATTCGAGGGTTACTTGCTCTACGTCCAAAAAATTGTCCTCTCTGATAACGCCCTCTCGCCTTGTAGTTATAGTGACCTCTATCTGAACCCGTAAAATACACATCATCAGGTTCGGTCTTTATCGCATTAACTGAAGTCGTGTCGTGTCCACCCGCTACAGAATCCCCTTTGAATTTTTTCAATGATTTCCTTGTCTGTACAAAAAGTGTGTCCTTATGACTGTAGTCCATACCTGTCATTACAAGCATTGTCTCTTGTGTCGAAATCCTCGCTCTTTTTAATAATTTAAACGCAAGAATTTCCGATGGAAGTTTGAGTCCTTTCTTCAATATTTTATTGTACTTCTGGTCAAAATTGACTATATATTCACTAACAGTCTCATTCGATGTGCGCTTATAGTCTTCAAAATCCTGGAATTTTTCCCAACTGTCCTCAAGTTCATCTTTTCCAAGATATTTGTCCAGAAATTCAAGGAGAATGTTAAGTCCATCGTCTTTCTTCAAATCAGCAAGAGGTACTTCATCAAAAACTTTCTCTCTTATGTGAGACTCATCATTTTCCGGCAGAGTCAACGCAATCGCTATCCCTTGTTTTCCTTTCTTCAAATCAGTAATCTCTTTCCAAGCCAGTAACTCTTGTTTATATCGCTCATAATTCTTGTTGTAGGTTGGTGGGTTGATCCTCATAACCATCCTGTTAATCTGCTACCATATTAGTATCATACTAAGTATGTTGAGATATGGTGGGTAGTGTGGATTAATATCATACTAAGTATGTTGAGCGATGGTGGGTAGTGTAGATTAATATCATACTAAGTATGTTGAGCGATGGTGGGTAGTGTGGATTAATATCATACTAAGTATGTCGAGCGATGGTGGGTAGTGTGGATTAATATCATACTAAGTATGTTGAGCGATGGTGGGTAGTGTGGATTAATATCATACAAAGTATGTTGAGCGATGGTGGGTAGTGTGGATTAATATCATACTAAGTATGTTGAGCGATGGTGGGTAGTGTGGATTAGTATCATACTAAGTATGTTGCGATATGGTGGGTAGTGTGGATTAATATCATACTAAGTATGTTGAGCGCTGGTGGGTAGTGTGGATTAATATCATACTAAGTTTGTTGAGCGATGGTGGGTAGTGTGGATTAATATCATACTAAGTATGTTGAGCGATGGTGGGTAGTGTGGATTAGTATCATACTAAGTATGTTGAGATATGGTGGGTAGTGTGGATTAATATCATACTAAGTATGTTGAGCGATGGTGGGTAGTGTAGATTAATATCATACTAAGTATGTTGAGCGATGGTGGGTAGTGTGGATTAATATCATACTAAGTATGTCGAGCGATGGTGGGTAGTGTGGATTAATATCATACTAAGTATGTTGAGCGATGGTGGGTAGTGTGGATTAATATCATACAAAGTATGTTGAGCGATGGTGGGTAGTGTGGATTAATATCATACTAAGTATGTTGAGCGATGGTGGGTAGTGTGGATTAGTATCATACTAAGTATGTTGCGATATGGTGGGTAGTGTGGATTAATATCATACTAAGTATGTTGAGCGCTGGCGGGTAGTGTGGATTAATATCATACTAAGTTTGTTGAGCGATGGTGGGTAGTGTGGATTAATATCATACTAAGTATGTTGAGCGATGGTGGGTAGTGTGGATTAGTATCATACTAAGTATGTTGAGATATGGTGGGTAGTGTGGATTAATATCATACTAAGTATGTTGAGCGCTGGTGGGTAGTGTGGATTAATATCATACTAAGTTTGTTGAGCGATGGTGGATAGTGTGGATTAATATCATACTAAGTATGTTGAGCGATGGTGGGTAGTGTGGATTAATATCAAACTAAGTATGTTAGCGATAACACGTTCTGTTTTTTATTTAACCGATGTAGAAATGTATTAAATACATAATTTAATTTACCAGCTGTGAGGCTGGCGACGAACATCATGCATTTGATTGGATGATGACAGAACCAAGTTCCCTTTCGATCGTCATCAGATATTGTGTCGTCGCTGTATTGACGCTATTGAGAAACTATCTATACTTAGACACTTGGAGACATTAACATTTGATGACTCACCCGGGTGCATTCATGTTTTCAGACTTCAAGTTGTAAAAATGTAATATCTTATCTAATATAGATATTACCTATTTTACCGAAATGGAGAAACAAATGTGACAACTATGTATAAACTACACCAATCTATACAGACAATTTATTTTGTATTGACAAATTAACACATCAGTTATTTCTGTCACTCTAAGCATAGACACTATATCAAGTAAATATACAGAACATTCAATGTCAAATAGGATAGTGTCCTTCAGTCGGCACTTCTCGTTCCAACCAATTAAGTCATAGTTATCATAGTTTCATAAGTAAAACGGGTTTCGTCAAAACTGGTCTGGCGGCATGAGTACCTACAACCCTTTCTTAACTAAATACTCACTGACGAGTTCGTTTAGGAAATATTCGGATAATGAGTTAAAATAACGACCATATGTCGTTTGTTGACCTTATTATCTGAACATTCAGACTGTTCTCTCGATTATAATCTCATATTGAACTTATTTAGAAAAAAACCCCAAAATAAGCCCATATCACCATTTTGTGATTTAGTTTATTCTCTATATTGACATAAATCATCTTACGAGAGTAGACTCTTTATAATGTGTGTTCAGTGTGGCACGCGCCATAGAACGGAATAATGGATATAGGTACACTATGGACTTATTTCATAATCAAATCCAATGTACACTTATAATTAAATGGGAGAATCCATTCAGTATAGAAATGGTTAATCGATAAGACACATAGCGTGGTTACATGACATCGAATCAAAACGTGCATTGTGTGGTTATATGGCGCCGAATCAAGCCGTGCATACTGTGGTTACATGGTGCCGAATCAAATAGCACATATTGTGGTTACATGGTGCCGAATCAAATAGCACATAGTGTGGTTACATGGTGCCGAATCAAATAGCACATAGTGTGGTTACATGGTGCCGAATCAAATAGCACATAGTGTGGTTACATGGTGCCGAATCAAATAGCACATAGTGTGGTTACATGGTGCCGAATCAAATAGCACATAGTGTGGTTAAAAATAAAACAATACAACTTCAACTATACAGTACAGTACATAACAAGTTCCTAAGCTAGTATTATTAGGTGTATGTTGAAGTGCAAACCGGCACGTGGTTTAAATGAGGAGTATATATACGATTAGTGTCCCATGTGACAAAAGACAAAAGAAATCCGCATTTATGCTCCTCGAAAAAATAAATCCAATATTTATTATTCTGAATAAACGCGAATTTAGTAAGCATATATACATTAATAAATTCGGGCCTAAAATGTATGCGATTTATTTCTCATAAATTACTGTTATGCAAGAACTTTTATACTGTTAAACTTTATTGTAAAATTACATATCAGATCGATCAGTAATGCGGATCAGTCCGCATTTATATATTACTATAGCAGGGGTACCGGTGCTGCTTAGGGTGAAGAATGCGTAACTTATTAGTGCCCCTTCAAGTCATGTTAAACAATTAGTAGTCATCTGGAGTAAACAGCACATATTGCATGACTGCAGATAAAGTTTCATCTATCTTTTCAGTTGATAATAGACGCTCTGTATTGCTAATTATTAGTGCCACGTGAGGTCAATAAAACCTATCCGTGACATTCCCCGAGTCAATTTATTTTTGTCTTTGTGCACCAATTTCCCCCACACATCATCAGGCTGAGTTGACAATAAACGATACACTCTTTATTGATCATATCATTCTTTAGACCCCATTATGTTAAATGAGGTCAAAGGCGCCTATACCATGACAATTCCCTGTTGAGGTCACCCATCTGTACCAATTTTACCACGTATATCTAAGCTAGTAAGAAACGCCAATTTGTGCCCGGGTTTAAATTTTTACCAACCAGATTGCAACCATTTTGGGTATATAATAAATTATTTAGTTACTTTAATTATTAGTGCCATTAGGTCAACAGTACATATCTAATAATAGTATCCGGGTCACATTACCCATTTTCAGCTCCGTTGATCCAACCGTTTTGGTGTCCTATAGCCAAAAAATATATAAAGTAATTATTAGTGCACGCATGAGACACCTCAGGTGAACGGGACCAATACACTAAGGGTGGATACACACATGCATGTAATTTCTGTATGTAAAATCCATGTATTTTACATGGTCACACCAATCATTGATAGCATTAGTCGCCTGCGCGCGATCGGACAATTTCAACAGGCCAGACAAGTGAGCAGTTATAAGCCATTATCAAACTGACTGCTATCAAGAAATTTCAGGCCAGTCATAAATGCTTTCATGGATTCCGAAATGAATAAATCCTGTCTGATATCTGTTGCTGTTTTTCACGAGTTTTAATTCATTTGGAAAAGTGGATTTGAGTCCGTCGATTTTATACTTGATTTGTTTCTCGTCATTTCAGGGTCATCCAAAATAAAAATACGGCGATTGCGATACACGAATGTTTAATGTTCCATTAACAATCCGATATGGTGCTCTCAGGCCTTGAATAACAGGCATTGGAAAATTAAGACAGACAATACCGGTTCGTTGAGATTCCTCGGATAGTTTCAAAGCGCGCTCATGTGATAACATTCAATTGGGATTTCCATGCAAATATCCATTACAGCGCCAAAAAATTAATGCAGGTACAGCGAGTAAAAAGAGTGACCCCCCCCCAATTTTTCACCCTAAATTTACATAACACTATGTTTCTCAAACCAAAGGTTGAACAAGTTCCCAACTGTCACAATTTTAGCTTGTGCTTAAATTATAACATTTTGGACCATAATCCATGATTGGGGGAGGGGCTGGTTCTCGAAAGCTTCGAATAACTAAGGGAATTTGTTGAATGTATAAGCCGGGATTATCTTGGCATGAATGTACAATATGTTTAACATAAATATTCCATAGTTGTAAATTTTGCGTATACATATATAACACAAGAGAGGAAAGGTGGCGTAGTTGGGAACTCGTAGAGCTAGACAACCCTTTTCCCCGAATGAAGACACACAGCAACACCACCTTCTGTACTCTCAAATTTAAAGCTGTAATACTATTTTCATAATTATATGAATAGCATAAATTGCTGAATATTATATTAATCACGCGTAGCAAACAGACACGACAGTAATGACTGTCAACTACAATATTTATAAGTCAGGAGTGGCTTCATGGGTGGGGGGGGGGGTCAGGACTCAGGGCGCTGCATGCCCCCACCCCACCAGTCGATAGCATCATGGCATCATAGCCCCTGCGTTAGGGAAATCCTGGGGCCATCACTGCTACAAAAATCAAGAGAAGACTGACAATAATTTAAACAGAAAGTCCAACATTTGGGTTATCGCGCGAACAATTATTTTAAGCGGCCTGACGACTTCGTTCAGTCAACGACTCTCTGCACGTCGAGAGCTTCGCTCACTGTGGTCAAACATAGCCGTAATGATTGGGTTGTCAGCGGACACATATTACATGGTCTGTATGGTCCATGTAAAACGACAAATACACGACATTTACAGAGATTACATGCATGTGTGTATCCACCCTAACGCCCCCGGGTCATATTATCCCAATGTACCAATCTTCAGCTCCGATGGACGAGCTGTTTGGTCGTCTAGAAGCGGACAAACATATATAGGAACAAAACCAATTGAGTTTTTATGGCATATATGGATTCTAGATCCGAATGTAATGTGAATATATCAGTAATAATATTATTATATCGTATTCCTGTCCACACCAACAAAATATTGTAGATTTGCCTGGATGGTTCCGTATCTATGATAACGTTAGTGAAATAATGGAAATAACTTATTGCGAATCTTCCGGGGATATATGTACGTTGTATTACATATGGTGACATTTCTTGTATAGTATTAAACGTTATCCAAATTTGTTAACATTTTTTTATCCAATTTCCAGTTACTCTTTGTAGCCGCTGTGGAATTAGGAACAATACCAGAAAATTAACGAAAACATTACCGTTCTTACAATAGTTATATGTAATCAGAGGGTGTCTATATATGCACGCTTCGCAACAAATTAATCATTGTGGGCGAGCAGAGGGTGGCGACAAAGATGGCGACAACTGACTAGTCAGAACATTTATCTCTCTGATTTTTTGCTTCTGAACGGGGTTATATATAACATACATACCAAAATAATCTGAAGACAACACAGGAACTTATACAAAGTATATCGCGAACAGCAAGGAGAAAATGTACACAATCCCAGTAAATTTGCCACTAGTAATCAAACTCTACATTGAAAAACAAATTAATTCTACACATTGATGAAGTTTTTTAGCCTGATTATTTAAAATCATTGTAGTAGTCATAATTTATCGTTAACGCTTTCACCAAGAACTTGTATCTGGTGTCCCCTCGGGGTTCGCGCTGCCACTTGCCAAATTTGGCAATGGCAAAAATAAGTTATATTTGGCAAAAGATATTTTCATTTGGCAAAAGTTTTGGCAAGTCACTTTTTAAATTCTCAAGAAAAAGAACTATTGATCACTCATGACATTAATTTCAGGAAACCATTGCAATTAGCTGCGGTCTATAAGGTTAGAAAATGTTAACACCTTTATCAAGATGCAGGTAATCTGATGGCATTAGTATCGATGATATTACTATATCATTCATTGTTGTGGTGTTTACATATAGATAATCCTCTTTTTCTATTTGCCCTTCTGGTGAAGCAAGTCTTCAACAATCGTATTGTTCGGTAATTGGTTTGTTGTTCTATCATAAACCACAGTAGAGGGGCAAGAATTATTAATAATTAACTGCTTTCCTGTCGATAACAAAAGTTTTTCAAAAAGCGCTTGTAGAAATATAAAACTCGATTTTGCAGAAAATGATAGCATTTGGCAAAAATAAATTTCATTTGGCCAAAAATATTTGGCAAAAGTAATTTTCAGTCCAGCGCGAACCCTGTGTCCCCTGCTTTATATGGCTCTCTTTCTGCCTCCACCTTTTACCCTGCAGTCAAGTAGGGCCGAGCAATTGTCAAGTTAGAGGTCTTCAAATAAGCCAATGTGTTATAGCCTTATAATTTTTTCTTCTCAATTTGTATCTATTGTAATTACATATTTGAATGCCCATAGAGGGTAAACAAATACTGTTTAAACTAAACACCAATGACTTCATATCAGTCAATGAATTAATCCTACATCGCATTATCTCCACCCAAAACACACGGGTGGATTTCTTGAGATCGCGTGAGCATCGACAACCTGGCGAGGAATCGACAAATCAGTGAAAGGTACCACTAGTAGACAGACACGCCATGCATCCTACGCTCAAAGTCAAAGTAGTTGACCAAAAAGTGTCGTCCCCACGGCCCAGGAAAACTGGTTTCACTTTGGAGATGCCGAATCGGACCAATGGATGCTCTTTGCAAATTGGCTGATCGTTCAGTGATGCTCTTTCCGAATAATGCACACTAGTTTTTGGCGATCACCAATTCGCACATTCTAAAAGACGAATGCATTGCTTGTTACTATAAGCAGAGATGAGATTGACAATTTAAATGTTCGGGAACAGCAGTTACTTTAAGGAAAATCAATTGGTAATGTATAAACACAAACTGCGAACAGTTACCAGTACACAACATAGTTAATGTGCATCTCATTTCAATGTGAGGGTCGACGATGTATACTGGTATCAGTTTGTTGTTGATACACTTGTCATTGATCAGCGCACGGCGCTGCGTATTGCTTCCTATTTACCACATTCAGTTCATAATACAAATTATATTGAATAACAATCGCTGCTGGCACATCTTTGTATCCTATTGAAATCAAACCTGAGGTAACTGTCCCTACTCCTCAGTGATAGTACAGCCTGCTCTTACGAAAACCAGCATATTATCTATTTATAACATAACTTGTTTTAGGTAGATAATCTGCTTAGAATCGCCTCATTTTGAGTCGATAATGTTCTGAAAAATGAGAATATTTTAGTCTCATTATCGACTTATAATGCAATTCCAAGCAGAATATGTGCGGAAAATGAGACAAATAAGCCAACTTACGACTATTTAGGTGTACGCTGTTTAACATGTGTTTGCACTGTAGTCCGCGCCATAAACGAAATAACGGATAAGAGTCCATTATCTGCTTATTTCAGAATAAAAAAAATCACATTATGTACCTATTTCACTTTATAGGTCGATTATGTGCGTATTTCGGCGAGGATATGTTGGATAGTATGAACAAAGTGCATGTCTATCTCATTGACGTGACGCACTTACAGCTACATTATCACGAAGCCGGCAACTATTGTACACTGTAAGGGTTAGACAGGTGGTATGATGGAGTCTATCAAACACTAAACAACATCCATACGAGAGTATCAAACTGAAAATCAGGGTTATAAGATATTACCATTATGTAAATTAATTATTTAAAAAAAAAATGTATTACGTCAACAACCTTAATAATTATATCGATACATTATCAATTATATATGATGACATTTAATGAAATAACGGTTCGAATATTAGCCAATCCATGACTGGAGCTTCCTGAAATTTTGCGAAAACCCTGTGCCAATGCATTCTCTTATATATGAGAGTCTCACACAGGCAGCCGAGTCTCACATATGGAGCCGAGTCTGCCACATGGAACCGCGCATATTTAAGAGAATGCATCGACCAAACTATACTTACCTTGAACTTGTAAGCCAGCGCATACTTTTATAGATTTGAGGCTCTCTATGGGATAATGGGAGACTCGCACATATAAGAGAATGCATTGGCACAGGATATTTACACCAATGCATTCTCTTATACATATAAGTCTTCCATATGCAGCCGAGTCTCACATAGGGAGCCGAGTCTGCCATATGGAACCGATCATATTTAAGAGAATGCATTGACCAAACAATACTTACCTTGAACTTGTAAGCCAGTGAATACTATTATAGATTTGAGGCTATCTATGGAATAATGGGAGACTCGCACACATAAGAGAATGCGTTGGCACAGGATATCTACACCAATGCATTCTCTTGTATATAGGAGTCTTCCATATGCAGCCGAGTCTCACATAGGGAGCCGAGTCTGCCATATGGAACCGCGCATATTTAAGAGAATGCATCGACCAAACTATACTTACCTTGAATTTGTAAGCCAGTGCATACTATTATATATTTGAGACTCTCTGTGGGATAATGGGAGACTCGCACATTTAAGAGAATGCATTGGCACAGGATATGTAATGCTGCACCAGGCAAGACATGGCTTGGATCTGTCTGTGCTAAACTAGTGTTCGGATATGAATACTATCTTTGATTGTCAACGACATAGTATGCCGAAAACTGGTGTGCATTGTGACAAAATACATGCATCTGATTTTGTTACGTTTTTGTTTGGAAATCGGTCTCATATTTTACAATATATGGCACTCTTTCTGTTGGCGATGATAGGGGAGTCTAACCATGTAATTAGATACAACTAACACCATCCCTTCGTGCTGCATGCATTTATTTCAATAAACCCATCGAATACATTTCGACGAAAGTTGGTAAACTAAATGTGTACAACAAATAACACAATTTTGTTCTGAAACAGTGTGAAGGGGTGTCACAGACCGATTGATTGAGGGTGCCACACAAGGAAATGCTTACCCTTCACTGTCGGGTGCTAAACTGGGCGTACATATGCATACGTGCTGCAAAAAACTATATTGATTAACACTCTTTGCTGAATACGTTTTAATGGGTAGTTACCCCTTAGGAAATGTTCAGATAATAAGTTCAACAAACGACGATAGGTCGTTGGTGAACTTAATATAACAATGTATCCTGGCTAGGGGAGGACATATTTATGTCCAATATACACATCTAATAATCAGTGTTGATGCTGTGTTTTGTGTTGGGTAGCTTAGTCACTGCTGGTTGTCTTCCAACTATTACCTTTACACATTAAGTAGGTATATTAAGGCGGGCATACATGGGTAGATCCGTGTGCGGGGTAGGCATAATATATCCATGTAATTATGTAGTTGTGGTGGACGTCAGAGTAATGTACTATTGTTCTGGACCAGCTATTTTATTTAGAACAAATAGTGCGAATTAGACTGAATCAAATACATGTTGCCGATCTACTTTGAGGATCACTCTCACTTTCCAATGAAGGACATTATCAAGTGTTCGCAGCGGTCCAAAAATATATTATAAACTCATTGCGATTTCGCGATGAACAGATGCATTATATTTAGTGAACATCACACGCCGTATATTAACTTAAATCGAGAACATGCACTAAACATAAACATGATATAAAGCTATCTTCCCTTACCCCATACCAACCTGAACATTCCATATTGTATTAGTGTGTTTATTCAGAACTTTTGTTTTGTCTTCAACATTTATGCATTTAAATTTTTCTTCTCCTGGGGAGAGGAGGTCCACCTAAGTTGCTATAACTTGTGCTCCAATCCCCATTCGTTCATCCTACATTAGTTTGTTATAAATTTGTTTGAAATGTGTTATGGGATGCTCAATAAAATATGAAACCAAATTGCTTCTTCACCGAGTTGGACACCCAGTTATGGACCCTCACGCGCGTCTGAAACGCGGAAGTTTCGTCATAGGTGGAGTTCTTTGTCACGAGATATATAATTGTAGTCCTCTGGATATACAGCCAGGTAAACCCTATTTGATTCTGTTTTTAAACCGCTTTCGCAAGTTTTCCATTTCTGTCAAGTGGGCCGTTTTATAGGCGCTTTCAAATCGCCCACTCTACTAAATATACACTGGTTCTCGGTATAATAGTTGCATACAAGGCTGTTGGACGGTGTTTTTCCATGTATATGCCCCTTTACCATGCCCTCAAAATGAACACATCGTTGCATAGGCGGTACTGCAATGATTCCTTGGCAGTCATTGAATCGGTGGAATGTACAATACTTAGGGTGGTGCCTATTAGCATATGGTAATAGTTGCTTTGTATGCCCTCTTAGATTGTGGCTATACTGATGGTGTTGCTGACTGTACAATTCTAGAATGTCCCTTCAACAGTATTCAATGTGCCGTATAGTAGAGTTATCCCTCATGATTCGCCGGCGCGAAGTATCCAACTTTAAACTTTTCGGACAAAATAGTGTTATCTCGCATGAATCACTGTGCGTATCTGTCGACGTTTCATATTATTCGAACTTGGAAAAGACGATTCAATGATTGAATGACAACGTGATTCCACAGGAAATGTCGGAGGCGAAGATGAGAACAATTGATAAAAGAAAAAGAAGTAAAATGGGGGGGGGGGTCAGTTAAAGGCACGTGAGGCCTTAGTTGTCGAAAATATTCATATTTGTTCCAATCACCGTAAACAGAAAAACATTAAAACGCATACAGTTTCGTTCATATATACCATGACCATCGCGTAAACAGCATGTTATCATAAAGATTTACTATATTTTACCTAAGCAAGAGCCTGATTGTGTTACAGAAGACAGCACAATGCTGCTGGCTAATCACACATAAATGGCATAAACGCTCTTTATTCGTTCCATATCAGGAATTCACCAACAAAGAACGCTCTTTATGTTTACCATCATAATATAAACAAACACCAGAAAAGTAACTTTTTATGCTTTTGTTTACATAACAATGGTCAAAGATATGACAATAACATACTGTTTATGCGATATTTCTTATTTGTATACGGACAAAGTCTGTCTACATTTTGTTGTTCTTTCTGTTTGTGGCGGTTTTTGACGGGTGGAAATATTTTCACAAGATACCCACCGCCAAGGCCAACCGTACCTTTAAAATGAAGAAAGATATACCTATAGGAGGGGTAAGACAGATAGTGTGTTACGGACTTATATAATATGATCGTACGTGACACGTAATGGAGCAACCACCAAGTTGATCATTAAATTCAATATTACAATAATTATAGGATGTTTCGTACAGGGTACTACATGTGCTACACCACTCGGAGAAATGTCTGTGTCGTCACACAAATACCATGTTAGAACTTGGATTGATATATTCGTTATCGTATATAGTCACCAATAGCCGGGTTACTACGGTAGTAGCAGACATTGTCCATCCGGTGAACTATTCAAACCCAGCATTAAAATCATGGTTATGATCAGTCCAAACATATAAGTAAAGTTCGAACATAAGATCATAATAGCTGAGAACCTGGTGTAAATTGAACTGTGGTGGTGCCTAAAGCATATCTACCCCTGCACGTCAGAACAAAATTATGCCATAGCTTGAGGATGGAAGTGAACCATCATCCCACAGCGAAATCAACCAGGCCTGTTGTGTTTGAATAGTTCACTAGATGGGCAATGTCAGGTACTACGGTAGTAACCTGGCTATTGGTGACTATATACGATTACGAATATATCAATTCAAGTTCTAACATGGTATTTTAGTGTGATGACACAGACATTTCTCCGAGTGGTGTAGCACATGTAGTACCCTGTATGTATATTAGGGTCCTGCGAATTGGAGATTTTGATCGAATCGAATATCGAATCGAATTCTGGAAATCGAATCGAATATCGAATCGAATGTCGAATCGAATCATATCTGTGTGTTACATTCTCAATTGGGCATGTTTTGTCAACGATTAGATGATTGAAACGTTCTATCAACTACATGCACGAAGTTCCATCATAACTTATGTGGCGATGAACCGTCGTTTGCAATACTATTAACTTCAAATGATAATTGTCGAGAAAAAAAGGTAGATTTAAAAAAAACGTCCATGCGGCCGTCACGACGATTAATATATAACCACTAAACGGATTATCAGAACTAAAATCACGCGAAATTTGTACAGTTTGCATGTACATGCAAAATTTCAAATCGACATTCGGAATCACCCGTTGTTATAAACTTGAAGATGCAACAACAGTCGCAGGGTAACCTGATTATGTAGTGCTGGATGCTTCTTGGACAGATGATTCCATAGATGGGTCATTGTCCCAGATGCCTGCAATTTATACACCAGGTTGCATTCATCTCACGTGTAAGTTCCTGCACTACCTGCAGCTTTATCATGTTTAAAATAAACATGAATAACGACGACATTTTGTCAAAGAATGCTCCGAAATTGAAAGTAAACTTCAAAAGAAAACATCGCCAAAATGCACTTTTCGATGCCGGGAACACGTGTTGTTCAAATTCTCAGCTACATGTATATTACATAATGCAGAATCTGAGAAGGATAGACGGCGGATAACGCTAGCGGTTGCTCGGTCTCATACATGTAGCTATTATTATTCACGCGCGTTGTCGGTCCATCGGTGATCTCCGAGCTTTTGGCTACCATGTTCAAAGCTATAATTCAGGCGTATTTAGTAGTCCTATAGTGGCTAATTGCTGGCTATACTTATATTTAATATATATAATCGCAATGTACAATAAGAATTATAAGGTGCATATATACATCATTTTCTGTAATTAAATGGCACAAAAACAACTAAGATCGATGTGTGTACTTGTCCGTAAACAGCCTACTTTTCCATCGGTGTATATTCGAAATTTCGAGTTGGCAATTTCGACTCGAATTCGAATCGAATTTGACTTTCGAATCGAATCTCGAATCGAATATTCGCAGGACCCTAATGTATATATACATATATATATCACAGCAGAAGTTTCCTTAGAATTAAATTAATATTAATGGATGGAAATGGAATGCCTTTAATATTTGTATTATTTGAGTCGGTCATAGATTACCTTAGCTGCAGGCAATCAATACAATACATGTAAACTACAAGTATGTAGAAAAAGAAATTATGGAATGAAGTGTTGTGAATATGATGCGTCACTTTAATATTTTGAGTCGGACATAGATTACCTTACCTGAAGGCAATCAATGCAATAAGCGATGTACATGTAGAAACAGAAATTATTGAATGAAGTGTAATGAATATGAAGCGTCATTTTAATGCAATATCGATTGGGTGGAAGAGAAATTTCACTTTAATAGTTAACGATGATATACATATAGAATTATATATTATCCCCAATGAAGACGATCAATGCAATGACCAGTGTAGAAATGGAAAAAAAATTTGCCTGAATGAATCGATGTGTGAACATAAATTCTCACTTTAATGAAATGTTGAGATGATGATCAACGATGAATTTTCAATTTCTTTAATGATGAAATTGGTTTACATATATGCAGCTGAAAATGTGAATTGACTGAAATGTAATTATGAAAGTGTCAATGACACTGTAGCTCAATGTGGAAAGGAAATAATTTCATGTGTTACAGTTAATGGAGCAATTAGGAATGTGGAAAGTTGAAAGGCCTAGTTATGCAAAGATTAAAATCCAAGATGGCCGCGACAGCCATGTTTTTTTTGCCAAATTACCCAAAAAAGACTCCTTCCTATTTACATGTATTGTTAACATCCTTCACAAATTTCATGATGATCCTACAAAAGATACGACCTGTAGCCCATGTCAAAGGATTTAGTCGTGCAAAGAGTAAAATACAAGATGGCTGCTGGCGACCGGGTTTCTTGATTGAATTCAAAATGAATCTTTTCCCATCTACATGTAAATGATTTGACCAAAGATAAGACTTGTAGCCCTTGACAAAGAATTTAGTCATGCAACGAGTATAATCCAAGATGGCTGCTGGTGGCCATGTTTTTGGCTGAACAACCCCAAAATTACTCGTTTCCCATCTATGTCAATTTTAACATCCATGACAAATTTAATGAAAGTGTCAATGACACTGTAGCTCAACTTGGAAAGGGAATAATTTCATGTGTTACAGTCAATGGAGTGATTAGGAATGTGGAAAGGCCTAGTTACGCAAATAGTAAAATCCAAGATGGCCGCTGACAGTCATGTTTTTTTGCCGAATGATCCCAAAAAGACTTGTTTGCATTTACAAGTAATTGTTAACATTCATCACAAATTTCATTATGATCCGACCTGTCAACATCCATGATAATTTTTATGAAGATCAGACAAACAGTACAGCAGTATGGCGACTATGGCCTGTAGCCCGCGTCAACGGATTCAATTTGGAAATCCAAGATGGCTGAATGACCCCCAAAATTACTCGTTCCCATCTACATATCAATATTAACATTCATGACAAGTTTCATAATGATCGGATGTGGTCTGTAGAGTGTACCAAAGGATTTAGTGATGCAAAGAGTAAATTCTAAAATGGCCACCGGCGGCCATGTTTTTTTGCCGAATGACCCCAAAATGACTCGTTTCCCATCTACATGTCAATGTCAACATCCATGACAAATTTCATGAAGATAAAAAAAAACAGATAGGTCTATAGCCCATGCTAATGGATTTTGTAGAAATATTTAGTCATACAAAGAGTAAAATCCAAAATGGCCATTGGTGGCCATATTTTTTTGCCGAATGACCCCAAAATGACTCATACCCATCAAGAGGTCACCCTGATGATCCATATGAAGTTTGGTGATGATCAGATCAGGGATGTGGTATGTAGGGTGTGTCAAAGTATTTAGTGATGCAAAGAGTAAAATCCAATATGGCTGCCGGCGGCCATGTTTTTTGGCCGAATGACCCCAAAATGACTCATACCCAACAAGAGGTCACCCCGATGATCCATATGAAGTTTGATGATGATCGGATCAGGGATGTGGTCTGTAGGATGTGTCAAATGATTTAGTGATGCAAAGAGTAAAATCCAATATGGCCACCAGCGGCCATGTTTTTTGGCTGATTGATCCTAAAATTACTCGTTCCCATCTACATGTAAATGTCAACATTCATGACAAATTTTATGATGATCAAACAAACAGTACGGCCTGTAGCCCGCGCCAATGGATTCAAATTTGAAATCCAACATGGCCACCAGCGGCCATGTTTTTTGGCCGCATGACCCCAAAATGGCTCGTTCCCATCTACATGTCAATTTCAACATTCATGACAAATTTCATAAAGATCCGACCAAAGATACGACCTGTAGACAGCGCAAAATTATTTAGTGATGCAAAGAGTAAAATTCAAGATGGCTGACGGTGGCCATGATTTTTGGCCAAATGACCACAAAATGAATCGTTCCCATCTAGAGGTCATTATTAACATCCATGAAAAATTTCATGATGATTAGACAAAAAATGATCCCTATGAAGTTTGGTGATGATGGGATCAGAGATGTGGTCTATAGGATGTGTCAAAGGATTTAGTGATGCAAAGAGTAAAATCCAAGATGGCCACCAGCAGCCATGTTTTTTGGCCAAATGACCCCAAAATGACTCATTCCCATCTACATGTCAATGTCAACATTCATGACAAATTTCATAATGATCTGACCAAAGTAAGGACTTGAAGCTGTGCCAAAGGATTTAGTCATGCAAAGAGTAAAATCCAAGATGGCTGCTGGTGGCCTTGTTTTTTCGGCCGAACGACCCCAAAATGACTCATTCCCATCTACATGTCATTATTAACATCCATGAAAAATTTCATGATGATTAGACAAACAGTACGACCTGTAGACCGCGCCAATTGATTTAATTTTGAAATCAAAGATGGCCGTCAGCGGCCATGTTTTTTGGCCAATGACCCCAAAATGACTCATTCCCATCTACATGTCAATGTCAACATTCTTGACAAATTTCCTAAAGATCAGACCAAATCTACGACATGTAGCCCGCGCCAAAGGAAATTGTTGACGGACATACATGTACACACGCACGACGGATGCCAACCCATGGCAATAGCTCAAACTTACAAAGTAAGATGAGCTAATAATGAATATGTGATGTGTCGCATTTAATGAATTGGCAATGACATGATGACAGTGGTATGTAAACGGTCACTGCCGTTCGGTTATGATAACACGGTCTACAGGTATTAGCGGGTTGTCACACCAGACGTTGAAGAAAATTATGATATATGTCCATGAGGATCTTTCTAAAGGTCGGGTAAGTGTTGGCGCTGGGTATTGTGTTAAAATAGTCACATCCATGATCCATTAAAACCGCCATATTTAATACAGAATTAATATTATAATAATCAAACCTTGTTCTTATACAAATCATAAATACATGTACCACATTAATTTCAGCATGTTGTTATCATAATGTTATGTTAGTACTTTGTGTTACATTGTTTGTAAGCAAAAGTCATCATACGTAAACAAACATTACATGTACATGTACATGTATGTAAAGAGTATGCGATAAGCAAAACACTCAACACCGAGTAGACCCCCACTGCATGTACATGTACTATAGTACCAGTACATGTATATGAACTTTTGTTGTTTGTTTACAACATACTGCATTACCGGTATAGCCAATAAGCTAAATCTCATATTTTGGTGTTGAATGGGTTACCATCAATCACTCTCGACCTAATCAATCGCCACGTTGTCTGAAAGTGATTTGCATATCGCTCACTATTTACATGCTGTATATATACAAACGCTCCGTGGAAAATAACGCATTCATAAATAGCAGAGGCGGACTGGGCCAAGAAACCGGCCCGAGAAATTAATATAATACCGGCCCATCTGTTTGGGGGGGGGGGGGGCGTCCACAGTCCACCTTGGAAAATTCCAACTCCACCCCCCCCCCCTTGAATCAGAATCAGACCAAATACATATTTTTGCATAATTCCATTTGCACCTCTGGTCTAATATCATATATATTCATAAACCATGGTTCTATATATTCCCGGTATGAGACCATTCAGATATTTTTACCTGAAAAATTGCATAAAATCTAACATCTAGCGGTCTAACTCCAGACAAATGCACACGGCTACGGACAAGAGACCAGGACACACCGGGCTGTTCATGGTTGTTCGGCCCGGGGTGAGAACATTTTGAAAACTATACAAGAAAATCTCGAATCCGATAAACTAGACTGGCATCAACTGAAGCGTTCCTATTTTCTTGTAAATTTCAATTGGGGGAGGGGTGCGTAAGAATTTTTTTGGGATTTACAGCTGGGAGTTACCGTTAAAATCTCGAGATTAATGGGGTCTTTATGTGGTGTTATATGATGCCGACAAGTTCATTTAATATCAAAATTACGATTAGCCAATTCGGCTGGTTAAACAACACATGTGGCGGCCCACGTCCGGAATTTTCCCGGTCTCCCGATCGGCCATGCAGTCCGCCTCTGCCCTCATGAATTTATGTGAGAAGAGTACCATCTTATTGGATACACGGCTGGTTAAACAACACATATGGCGGCCCACGTCGGTTTCATTTGCGGCCCAAGTTGTGGTTGGGCGGCCCAAACACATATACCCCCCACCCAAACCGTAAAAAAAACCCTCGGATTCTCGCTTGATAGAAAATCACGTGGAATCAGAATTTTTCCGGCCTCCGGCCCATCGGGAAATTTCCCGGTCTCCTGATCGGCCAGTCCGCCTCTGCATAATAGGATCAATATTCACACTATTAGTATATTCTTGAGGAAATTTTCATAATTTGGTAACTGTTATTTCTAAATTATTATTTATTACATGTATATATGTACATATACAGTAGCTGATGTGCCTGGCTTCATCCAGGCTATTTAGGGAACAACGTTGCCTACCGGTATCAATGTATGAGTATATATCGAGGTCGCAGTCACGGACACAGTCGCACATGAAATTATACCTACCCATATACCGGTAGTTCCCGGGATCAAAGTACATGTACAGTAGACCGTTGGTACATTACCAAATTTTAGCCAGATCAGTTGTGCAGTTTTCGAGTCTATAACACACAGACAGCAATTCCAAAATATAATATAATATAATAGACCAAGTGATGTGACTGACTTCTTCCGCTCTATTTTGGGATTTCTCTATGATCGTCTCTGTTTGGACAAAATATACAGCATCTGGACAAACGATCAGTCGAGGTCCAGAAACATATGAGCGTATGTGTGCTACCAGTACCGTAGGTCAATGTCAAGGACAGTCGCATCATGTGAAATTAGACAGGTCTGCCCATATTGTTTCCAGGATGAAAGAAGCCTACATACACAGCTTTCATGATTAGCTACTGGTACGGCAATCAGCATTGCCGAAGCAATTTGCTGCAGAAAACTGGACCATAGTGTTGCCGTAGCGGATTGCCGAAGCCAAACAATCTGAATTAAAAGGGCTGCATAAATGTACCAATCAATTGGTTGAGGTCCAGACACATGCCAATAGTATACCGGTATGAGCATATACCCCGCTGGACAAATCAAGTGTCCATTGGCACCGCAGTGTATTTGCCATTCGGCCGCGGTGTCAGAGTTTGTAACTGCAGTTGAGCACCGCGGCTGAACGACAAGTACACCGTGGCCGAATATCAAGTACACTGCGCCGTGACTGCGACTGAAAGGCAACTACACAGCGGCTGAATGACATGTAAACCGTGGTTAGATTTCTGATTTGTATCATCTTTTTTCAGTTTAATGACGTACACTGTGGCAACTACACCATGGCCGAACGGCAAGTACCGTACACCGCGGCCGAACTGTAGTTAGCCGGTGGAGCCGCGGTGTAGTTGCATTTCAGCTGTGGTGGCAACGCTGACCGCACTGCGGTTAAGTGGACACTTGCTTTGTCCAGCAGGGTACCTACCGGTACATGTACATGTATATGAGCGAGGTCATGATCAAGGACATGGTCACTCATGAAATTGGACCCGCTCATTTCTGGGATCAAAGTAGACATATAATACATGCACATACTAAATTTTAGTGGGATAGATAGTTGAGCAGTTTTTGATTCTATAAGACCCACACACAGACAGAAGTCAGTCCTTCCATTTTGAGGCGCGCAATTGCGCTTGCCAAGGCGCGCAGATCTAAAAACCAGCAAGTTATTAAATACGCACGCCGAAAATTTCAAATGCGCACCTCGAAATTTGCAACCAGCGAACGAGATTTTAACAAACAAAACACACCAATGGTTAAACGCCGACAAGACTATTCACCATGTATCTTTCTCAGCAGTGATACGATTAGGATTACACTTCCGAGTTTGAACCTTTAGGTGGGCACTGAATGGAATCAGGATAGGCAGGTCCGGTCTGCGCATGCGCAGTTTTTAATGTAATAATATTTTTTCGAATAAAACTGAGCGGAACGACTTAACTAAAGTTCCGTAAACCATACGGTCAATTTGATCAGCTTGACAACGCATTGTGCGTGTTTGACCCAAACTAGAACAGTTGTGGAAGTGTTCGATCCTCTTGTCGTGCGCGTCAAAATATGACACATGCATAGACCGGACCTGCCTATCCTGATTCCATTCAGCCTTTTCTTAAACTTTAAGCGAGTCTGATGAGCATGCGCTCTCAGACGCGGAAGTCGACCAATTAGGTTGGCGATTATCGCAATACGATAGGGGAACACTCCGACGTTCGTACTCAGATATCACCAATTTTTGTACCTACCGTAGCTTGCCTGTTCTGGGTTTCACAGGAAAATGGCTAATTTGATTCTGTGTGTTGTTATATATATATATCACCTCGTTTATTATTCTTTTAAGTTTTTCATAAACATAAAATAAAACAAGCCGAAGATGATTTGTTTAAAACTTCTGAACCATGAAACTGGCGATGTTATCAGAGTACGTTATACTTGTGATAGTTACGTTACGCACAATGTGTTCCCCTATCGTACTGCGATAATCGCCAACCGACTAATTACCATGATCAGATTCACCGGGATTGTTGATGTTATCATCATGTGGACTAAATGTACAATATAAACAAATGTTTTTATTTCTGTTTCTGTTGCCACACTTGGAATTAAACGTGTGCATACCAATATACCATTATACTTGTGTTTGTCTTTATTCAGTAATAATTTCATCGATGTTAATTTGAATTGTGCTCCCTCAAAAAAGGCGCGCGCAAATCCCAAAAGCTCCGAGCGATATATCGGGCACCTACGTTTTCCAAATTCGAAGGACTGCAGAAGTTCCGAAAAACAACCAACGTCAAATGAACAACGATAAAAAACAACTAACGAAAAAACACACTGGCTGACGAATGGTGGCAAATGCCCGATAAATGACAATGACAAATGACAAAAAACAACAAAGTAAAATACTGACCGACAACGAAAAATTTCTGATGACGAAAAACAAACGGCCAATGACTAACACGATATCGATGACCAAAAATTACTGATGACGAAAAAACAAACGGCCAACGATAAACACAATGTCGAATGATCGACGACGAAAAATGTCTGGACGACAAACACATCGACCCAGGCCTGCAGGTTTCAAAATTATGTGTAACCTATGGTACATGTATTTTTCGTTCGCCTGTTTTGTGCTTTAATAGGCAATCCTAGTCGAAAATCTACGGGATATAATGTACCCTGCTGGACAAAACTAGTTTCCACTTAACCACAGTGCAGTTAGTAATAGTATTGCCACCGTGGCCAAAATGCAACTACATTGTACGCCGCGGCTCCACTGGATAACTACAGTTGGGTCGCAGTGTACTTGCAACGAAAAACACGACTGATGACAAATAAACAAAGAATGAAAACGAATGACCAACAATAAAGTTAATAAACACGACGACAAACTACCAAGGACGAAAAACGATAGTCGATAGACGACAACCAAACAGGAATGACGACAAAAGTACACACTGACGACAGTAACGAATGACGACAAATTGTCAAATGATGAAAAACGATTAAATAAATAACATTAAAATAAAATTTAATTTTTTAAGCAAACAGACCTACCTTTAAAAAACTTGGATTTGAATAAAAATGCCTCGATCCAGGACCATGTATGTGTTCACAACAGCACCGCCAAAATCTTCATCAGATATCACTTCCTTGAATTGTAATCAGTTATGGACTGATTGAATCACACATGATAAGACGGTAACTATGAATTAGGAAACATACTGCATTGCACGCCGCAACACAGAATTCTTTCTTTGAAATTGAATCGTTTGATTTTTTTAAATTTCCATGATGATGAACTTGAACTGTTGAAAGTTGAACGTTTTGGTTCACTGGTTGATTAAATGATTCTTGAATCTTTATCAGTGTTGTCTCTAACAGTTCACAACAGCATAACTCAGTAATTGTCGACAGTGTTGAAGTGGAGAAAACGTAATTCACGAAATCAAGCGAGCAATACTGTCGATTGTCAAAAACTGTTTGCTATGGCGGCGAAGTTCAAGGTGAAGGCTATGGGATATATGGTAGTAATTTCTGGACCACTTAAATTGCCGTAAGCCGGATTGCAGGGCGGTCGCTAGACGGGGAATAATTAGTTATTTACTTATTATGCTTGTAATATCACAATGAATTTTATCAGATGAAAAAACTGTATTTAATTCTCGGTAAGAACTGAGTACTGTGACCTAGAACTTGGGAATTAATTTGATCAGTTGTTGTCTGAGTATTCCACCGCTATATCTGAGCACCCTGTAGTTTCTGCTGGATTCTGCGCAGTGACGAGCGGAAGTCACGTGTTAATTCCGAAAAAATGCATACACTCTTTCCTGAAAATCGTTCCATCGTATAGAAATATATATAGAAAAATTATATGACGTCATCATTCACACACGCCTTAGGTATAAACACCCACCGGGGTGGTTGCTATTATTAAGTACAGAGTGTGGTAGTGGATACATGTACATGTAATATCTTATATGGAAATGTCTGTCGTCCGCCGTTTTGCAGTAGGATCTTGGAAAGACGGGGGCTTTTGAGGGAACAATGGAGCAGGATCTTGGATTGACCAGAGCTTTTGGTGGAACAATGGGGCAGGACAGCAAAGAGGAAGGACAAGAACGGTTTATTTTATTGTAGTTGTTACGACGTGAGAAAGTAGATCGACATTAGAGACCTTTCGCAAAACTCACGTTTACGATTACGGATATGGATAGGGTACTACGTCACCAACCTTTGTGTACATTCTAATCGTTCTCGTATTTTACTATCCGTAATAACGTTTACGATTTCATGGTTTCTAATAAGCTCAAATAACACCTGAATTTTATTTTCTGCAATATATCACTTTGCTCCGTTCGAGACTGTATATGTATATCATGTAAACCATACAGCTGTATTGAGCTACGACCTCAATATGCTGTTTAGATTGTCAATCACTGTACTCGTCGTCGTGAATCACGAGCTTCCCGCGAAATAAGATCGCTATTCACAACGGATAACCATCGCTCGCTGCGACACAAAACGTTACAGTGAGAGGAGTGCAGTGTGAAACCAGTCGCCAAAAATACAGTATATAGTGTGCGATGCATGAGGAGTTTTGAATGATTATTATGGGCAAGATAGTACACAATATATAGTGAAATTCAACAACCCATGGTGGTGTCCTAACGTGTGCAGTTATAGAATGCATCAAGAGAGCCTAAAGAATGGCATAACCCTATTAATGAATATTGAAATATTTTGTGTTCTCTTCCCCTTTCCCGAATTGAATAGTTCATTCAATTTAATAATATTCGGTTTTCGGTAGAAGTTGGGTTTTATATATCTCTCTCGTAGAGTCTGTAATGCAGGGCATTTTAAAATTACATGGAATTCATAACCGAGTACTAAGTTACATAAAGTACTCTTTCTATCTAAGTAATCTGAACCTACCCTAGATCCCGATTCAACTGCATGGTAAGTAGTGATTTCTGTTCCTGAACCGTACCTAAAAGAATATTTGGCACACCCACCGACATCACCATATAGATCAGCAGTCTCTGTCAGGTTTGTTCTTTGCATTTATTTTTAATTTAAAAAACACGCACAAATGCGGCATTTAAAGGTACTCAATCCGATTAGATGTCCCCATATCATCAGATTCCAACAACAATTTATTTTTGAAATGCCGCTTCTGTTATCAGAATCGAGTAATTGCTCAATATTAATGCTAACCACAGTCAACTATATCATAAAATTGCCCAAAACCTGTTATTTATCAACATTTTGTTCAACGAAATTTTGCCGTTTTGTCAAATATCTGACAAAAAAGCAACTTGAATCACATCGCTTCTACCCTTTCGACTTTGTTTCGATTTGGTGGTAACAAATCAGAAGTGATGCACATCAGCGAGCTCACCAACCTAATGTCGGATTTCCTAAACCCAAAGAGGTGAAGCCGAAATCGCATTGAAATCAAATCGCGGACTTGAAGGGGCTTGGACGATGGCGTCGTGGTTGATGTGAGGTCCAAATTCAGGAACCCCTCTTCCCCATCAGCATAACGTCTATCTGGTCATCCATGCTAACAACGAACTGAATGTCCACCACATATGACCTGGCATTTATACCTGTATTTCCACAATATATCACGAGAATCCCGGGTCGTACGTTGTGACTGGTCGAATTATTGACAAAATTAACATGTCATGATTATCGCATTGTTGCATATGAGACGATAAGTGAAGTATTAAGGGACTGTATACCAAACACACGCTTTGGGTTGTAAAGGTGGTACGAAATAATGATCGTATACGTGTTCGTCAAAACTCTTACGCGTAATCGTATTGCGAAAGGACTTTTTGGCCAAACGGATAGACTTACGACTACGAATAGCTATCCGTATTCGTAATCGTAAACGTGAGGATGCGAAAGGTCTCTATTAAATGTTTATGCTGAATTAGAATTTATTTCTCGTTCGATGTTTTTGCGTCGATTTAACCCATCGTGGCAGATGCGAACCTTTGTATGGTAATAGTCGGTCGACGTGGATTGTTTTCTGGGCACTTTTAGACGATTACTTTACAAAGCACGTGACATCGTCGCGATATCTAACAATGAGATAAGTCCCTATCCGTTTTGAAGTAAGCTTCGCACTTACGTTTCTCGGCGGATGATATAACAAAGCTGTTTCGTACCCCGATAAAACATTGAGCATAATTAAGAGTGATTTATATTGGTTGGGAATGAAATCACACGTTCATAATTACTGTAATGATTGTGATAACTGCATTGCACAGAGAGCACATAAAGCGTCCCGATGATGACTCCAACAATATTTCGTCGGTACTTCAATGGAAAGGGTCTCAATGTACATCATAGGCTCCCTGCTAGTGACGAGTTCAGGAAATCGATATATCCTTGTGATTTGCGACAATTTTACCAAGTGGACGCAGAATGCGAGAATGCGAGAATGCGAGTACAGGGTACAGTCCAAATATGTTGATGGTAGGCCGAGAAATAGCACTGCCCATGGATATGGTCACAGGCACTCCCATATATTCAACCCAAGCACCCGTGTCAATCCCGTCGTATTTAACTTACATGAAACGACCAGGAAAAGTCTCAAAACAGCCGGTATTATGCAAACGCGATATCACGATGTGCCCCGATGTACCCACCAGGGATGGGATAATCATATTTTGTATTTATATTGTATGTGTAGTGATTACAATTTGTTAAGTATTTGTATTGTTATATTTAGAATCAAGAATTATAGGAGCCAAAGTCTTGTATTTGTAATCAAATACTCTGAAAATTAGAGAGTATTTTCACATACGTTTTGATTACTTTAGGTTACATCTTACCAAAATATTCTAGATCATGTTGTTTTTTAAAATTGAGGTGAAACCTATCTTATATTATCATCTATTTGAGGGTGCCAATGGCTAAAATGGGTAAAGGTTGCATTCCTTAAAACAAAGTATAACATGAACAAATGATACCATCAATAGATAAATAGTCAGAATTTTACATATTTATGAGCAGCCATAGCCCATACGAAGAGAGTATATTAGTATCACATTATGTCGTATTTAAAACATCATAATTGTATCAGTCATATATCTAACATTCTAATAATTTACTCTATCATTGCATAGTGTTTGATAGCAGTCAGCACATGTGTGAATTAGAATTTGGTCATCTTCAGTCCACATGACTGGAGGTTATGATGAAGTAATGTTGAGATAAATCTCAGTTAGGCTTTTTCGTAGTATTGGACTCAATTTACCAGCAAACAGAGCATGTGTACATATTCATCTATCCGTGGCCTGAAAACCAATTAATTATAATATATTTGATATAATTAATATGCAGTTAATCAGATACCAGATTTAGAGAGCTGATAGAAAACAAGGCATATTATATCATTTAAAATTGTAAATTAAACTGCATAAGTCTTTTGGAAGTCATTTCTAAATTGCAAATTGCAGTATTAGATAGTTTTGAGATTGTTTATTGTGACAGGATGTTGAGAATACCGTTGCCCCATGTCCAACTAAATGATACTAACAACGTAATGGTATAATTGTGCTGTATATTTACAAGCACATAATTGAGCATGCGGTCTGATTTGGTGACATCTGATCAATATACTAGGTTAATTTTAAGTTTGACTACCTTACTCGTATTTAAATTCGCGCAGTATTATGTTTCACGCACCGTCAGTGCGCGAATTTAAAACTGAGCGAAATATAGTACGACTCCTGAGTTTAGACCAAACCATAGGGAAACAAGAAGGCTATATGTCGATGAGTTACGTGTATATACATCGGGGGAGGTTGGACCGAATATTAGGCTTGTAGGACTATATTTTACATGCAGGCAACCACGTGTAAACCATCAATGATATGTAAATGTATGACATAATTATACAGCAACAAATCATGGTAACATCATTGATGTTGAAATACTTGTAATAAATACACATAATGCAGACTGAAGATGCACGGAAGCATGCACGTAGCCCTATTCACAACGCTGGCGTGACACCGTGACCAAACAGTCTGCATGAGTTAGTTAATGTCAACACAACCCACAGCCAAGTTTAGATTTTTTCTTATGAAAGTTTTCTATACGTGCTTGCGGTTTTACTTCTTTGAGTTCAATTAAATTATGTTTATAACTATTTCGATATTAGAATAATTATGTGGAGCGTATAAACACCAGTCTTCACAACACATTGATGATGCAGTTTGTTAATTTATGCACGATGTAAGGCCGTCGTGATGGTGTTTAATATGCACACATATCTTCATGGCCGATTAAGATCTAAAACCACATGTCATCAAATTTATGAAAACATTTTTGTCAGTTTTGAAATCGCGCAGCTAGGTGCGCGAATTCAAAGTGCGCGAATTCAAAACGGAGCGAAAAATAGTACTGCGCGAATTTAAATACGAGTAAGGTATATAGCAAACTATGATAACAAAATATGAATTTCTTCAATATTTCATCTGAAAGTAATCAAAATTGATTTGATTACTTTTCGAAAAGTATTGTATTTGTAATCAAATACAACTGAGAAAAAGTATTTTTATTGTTTTTGTAATTATCAACTTTAAAAGTATTTGTATTTTAATCAAATACATTAGCCATGTAATTGCCCAATCCCTGGCGCCCACCGGATGGAATATCATGGAAATTGTTCATCAATTCGGTTCGTTCCTGAGTAGGTCAATTGTTTACGATTGTTCTGATACAGCACTCCATCAGCAATTTCTAAAGTTGCATAAAAGGCTATTGCTATTTTCGCGGCAGTGGATTTATAAGATAGCTGAGCCCATTCTTATTTTGGAAGATAGTATTCAATTGGTGCGATGACAGTGGAAATATGAGTGTCTTCCTGTTGACATTGTCGTATGTCGCCGGGTTCCCACCCATCTAACCAACGCTGATTAAGATATACGGTCGCCGGGGATTCCTTTAATTTGTTACGAGTTATTGCTCTTTGTTCGTCACCGCGCATCTCTGTTGCATCGTTATCTGCACTTCTATGGGAGGCCGATTCGTCGATTCGCCGGTATTGCTGAATTACCTTGCAAGGTGCGACTATTTTGGTCAATTTCTTCGTCATTTGCCATTTGTTGATTATTACATGCAATACACGGGTTTCGGTGTTGGACGCCAGGGCGATGGGTCACTGTAAGATCATAATTCCCCAATTCTTTGCGCGACTTGTCCTGTTGAATTTGTATAAAGTTCTTCATCCATCATACCGTAGCATTTTCTGTTCTGAGTACGATTTTCTGGCCGTATAAATAGTAATGAAACTTCTTGAGGACTTGGACCACCGCGTATAGCTCTTTGCGTGTTACGCAATAGGACAGCTCGTGGCTATTGAGTGCTTTGCTCATATAAGCAACCACTTGCTCGTCTCGTCTTGAAATTGGGAAATGACTCCCACCCCGCTCACCGCGGTTGGGCGACCGTCCGTGTCCAGAATGTAAGCCTGTCCAGGTTCCGGATATTTGAGTATGGGTGCGCTAACAATGCTATTTTTCAATGTGGAACGCAGTTTGGCACTCATTTGTCCAATTGAACTCCGGCCTGTAATGTGAACAGGCGACGGATGCTAAATCCTTTCCGAAGTGGCGATAATAAGCTCTCAAACCGCACAATGAGAGCACATTTTTTCATTTTCGCGGCTTGGACCATTCTCGTACTACTCTCATCTTTTCTAAATTCGTCCTATTTCCGTCACCACCCACTATACGTGGCCCCCCAACAACAAATGATTTCTCGAAAAAGTTTTTAAATTGCACGCAACCGACCAAGAACCATTCCCAATCTCTCATTAGTTTGTTATATAGTTGGTTCGGCCACTAAAATGTCATCGACAAATAAGACCGCGTAGTACATTTTCCATGAGGCGCCCATGCAAACGTGGCCGGTGACGTTTTCATTCACTGTGGCATAACCTTAAAATGATGTAACCCTTGCACTGAATAGAAAGCGGTCTCAAGTTTATCTTCTTCCTTCGTGGGCGTGTGGAAAAATCCACTCAAACGGTCTAAGCATGCATAAAATTTGTTTCCATGGAGCCAATCAATGTTT
This sequence comes from Siphonodentalium dalli, assembly GCA_032622095.1. Classification (NCBI taxonomy): domain Eukaryota; kingdom Metazoa; phylum Mollusca; class Scaphopoda; order Gadilida; family Siphonodentaliidae; genus Siphonodentalium; species Siphonodentalium dalli. Next base: position 154,829,117 of record CP136068.1, on the reverse strand, counting down.
TCATCTATGTGGGGCGATGGGTCGGATTTGGTTGACCTTGCGATAATCAACTGTAAACCTGTGGTTTACGTTGGCCTTAAATACAATGTACACTGGTGCGGCCCCTGGACTATAGCTTGGTTCGATTAGTCAAAGTATAGCATCTTTTGTATTTATTGATATTGCCGAATCAGTCATGCGTCACCGGTGTCAATCGTGTGTTGTATCATATTATTTAACCCTAGGTCACATGGGCCCTTTGATAATTCATCTTGCTATATTGCCTTAAGATATCGGGCAATGCCCCCTTTTGTTCACCAGTGAGCCCATTTCAACTCTCGTCGTAAAATTCCACGAGAGTTTGAAGTTGAGTTTGAGTGTGAGTGTCAGTGGAAACTCGGATGTAATCTTCCTCTGGTACATCGCATGTTACTCAAAACTGTTTTAGCGTGAACTGTAACGAGTGAGCCTTGTGCGTTCCATAAGTGAATTATTGATGAATCAATATTGCTACTACGCCCCTAGGCACATCAATTGATCGGCTATGGCATAATAAATACGGAACGCGGTGGTAGTGTCACCGTTCTGCTCACTTCTATCCGGGAAACCATATCCCCCACCCCCACCAAATCAAATTGATATTTCCCCCATCATGCATGTGCATTATCATCTGTTCACAATCAAGTCGGGTGGCATTATCTAACAAGAAATCTTGAGCCAGAATACCATCAGGAACTATTTCCCCACAAACAGTGAATTTATGCTCGTAATTCAACCCATCAATTTCGAAATCAGTATTGATCCGCCAGCCTTTTCTCCAGAAAACTAGCACATTATCTGCTTATAATAGAACTTTGTTTTATGTAGATAATCTACTTAGAATCGCCTCAATTTGAGGCGATAATGTGCTGATAATAAGAAATTTTAGCCACATTATCGACTCATAAATAACGGGTAAGAGCCTATTAACTGATTACTACCTAATTCACATTATAGGTCGATTATGTGCGTATTTGAGCGAGGATATGTCGGATCTGCCCATGAATTGGTTTGTGTGTGCAATTAATGTATTTCAACACTCTATCGACGCCCAGGTCAGGTATTTCGTCAGTCTGGATGTAGTCAAATATGATATGTTTGGATAACATGGAAGTAGTCACCCTGCATATATTATGGTAGTAAACCATAGAGCCCACCAGCCTATTACCTTGACTGGTGACCTGCCCTATTTGCATCATCATATTGGTCATACTTATCGTCGGTACATCTATCATCACCAGGGAGTTTCCTGCATATATTGGCCATATATTTGTGGTCTCACATCGTTATTGAAAGTTCGTCACGGGCTTGACTGAATTCGTAGTTCTGATAAAAGTTTTTAATCTATAACACTTCAAATGGATAGATTCAGAGGGAATATTATAATTCAACATATTACAGCATCAATAATACATATATTTAACATCCATATTCACCATAGATATGAAAATTACGAGAAGACAGTATGAACTTGTTATATGCAGTCGACGTATAGTCGAAATAACACATTTATGGATGCGCTACATTTCAAATAGACCTGCAATTTACATGTAGTTATATTCGAAATATAACACAATTATGGAAGTTAAATTTCACATATAAATGCAATTTACGTACAAATTATATTCGAAATAGCACATTTCAGAATGTACCTAAATCCATATATATGTGCCGTTTACGAGAAATTAACATATTCCAACTACTATGCATTGTTTAATCCATTATAATAGATGGAATAATACATGTCACCCATACATATATTGCCTTGGTAGATAATTGAAAGATATTTATCTGAAAATAGAGGGAAAGATGTCAAGATGGTACGATAAAATGATAAAAAAATGTCTAAAAATATGACAATATACTGCACTGTCGTTATTCCCTGGAAAATAGAGATAGAAAATAGAAATTATATGCATAAATATTTCTACATTTGTTCACTCTCGCTTCATATTAACAATTGGCAGAGTATAGTGTGTTCGTGCCTCCCGTCGGCTATAAACCGTGTGTTAATGAAATTTGTTCTCGATTGTGAAAGTCTTACACATTGTGCAATTCCAGATGTTATTATATCACTCTCTCAACCCAAGCACAAACGTGTGGTGGTTCAATTTTCTATGTGGCTAGCGTCTCGCCAATCCTGATGAAACAGCTTGTATTGTACATTGAAGTCATACAAGCGTGGTGTTAATTCACCGGGATATCCATTCAATTATCTAGGAGAGGTCAACAGAGACCTGCGTTATATAACACCTGACACAGTGAGTTGTTAAGAAAAGATGCCAAAATAGCAGCCATATGTAGGCGAATAATTGGGATTTAAAGGGAATCAAACGTCAAATGTCTTCGTAAATGTCAGATACATAGAAAATGCGCGAAATCGCCATATATGTAAACCGGTGTTTATAGCCTATAAACTCAATTGAATACCACGTGGCAAATCATAACTGGGTCGTTAACATATACGACGACCTGGCGTTTGCACGCACACCACATAAGTGATCGCGGGAAACATGTAATAAACCCATCTATGAAGACACACAGGCATTGTTTGATAAGCCAACATACGATGCGACGGAACCAGTTCGCCTTTAAATGAATACAAACAATATTTAGTTGTACCGATTACATTTCTTTATTATTTCTAAATTATGCATGCAGTTTCGGAGTGTACGAAAACCAATTACTCTCTATTTTAAAGTATATTTATAAAATAATAATGTTCAGCCAGAGAGTTTTAATGACATTTTAATACACATACATTCTTCCCACTTCCATAAACTGGGACAGAAATCATACTATTTTTAAAAGCATGGCGTATTAAACATACTCCTTCGCACCAAATAGGGGAATACATGACAATAAATGCCGATGTTAATGGCGAGAATTGGTTTGTGTTCCTTGTGTGTCATTTGCTTGATCACTTGTGTATATTAATTTCACATATATTTACATTTCATATTTATCTAAAACAAATGTATGTATATATAGGGTGTTATTGAGATTAAAAAAATTAAACAAATTCAAGTAACTATGTCATAACTTGTTCATGAACTATTTATTTATTCACACTGGTTATGATACATATATTGCTTTCTATCAAATACCTGTTAATTGAATTACATACATAGTATTTGAAGCGATGGCTTTTAAAGTAGTATGTAATATAGGACAAATTCAATGACCACTTTCCGATTTTTAATATTAATCCTGCCCATATTAGTTTATGTGTACGCTTATCGCTATAAGCAGAATGTTACTGTCTACTCTGGTTACAGTTCAAAGATTGTGATTGATTCCCCATGACATGATAATTATAACAAAAGAATAATAGCTAATACAATAATATCATTCAATAAACAATCAAAATTATAGAAGATTACACTTAGTTTCTCTTAGGAACAGACACAGTTGAAAGCTGATCCAATAAAACTAGATTCTGAACTAAATTGTTCTGAATGTGAAATTAGTTTTTGTGGACCAAATACAATACAAGTTTCTATCAATCAAAGACTGAACATACTTCTTATTAGAAACCACTCACCAATTTCACTTTCTTCAGATGCGAACCATTTTACCGTGACCAGCTAATCTTCACTGTCACTTTCGAATGCAAGAAACTATATTCAGTCTTCAAACTGAATATTCATGAGAAGACTCCCCAATGTGAAAATACGTTAATTGTGTGTATTCTTTTGAAACAGATAATCTGTACCATATGAAATGATAGATATCGAATACAAAGAGAAGTAACCTGAAGAATATTACCTCAACAATTCGAAACCAGAATCTTTTTCCTTTTTACTTTATCCGGCATTGTATAGTGATGGAAAATTCAAATACACAGGATTTTTTCTAACCAACTGGCCGAAAGAACATTCATCATAAACACTTCACATACAAGTGAGAACAAACTTCCCAAAACTGAAAACGATTTATCATGATCATACCAATTTTTTTATATGGACTTTCTGTCAGATCAAAATTTGCTTATTGTTATAGATACATTCTCAAGTACTCATTTCTTCAACAACTGAAGGGGAAAACGGCAACTGGCGTGCTTCCTGCATTGAAAACAGGAAATCAGTAAAAATATGATCAGCTTTTGGAATGGTATTTTCAAATAAACTTGTTGGTGGTTATTTGAAAGAGAAAAACAGTTACTTTTGCAATGCCATGAATGAGAGTATTGAAGCTACTGGAGAATATATAGAGGATCTCTAATGAGTCGCAATTCTATATGAAATTTATTAACCGAGTGCACTAAATTCGATTCGATCCGAGCTTTAGCGAGGATCGAATCGAATTTAGTGCACGAGGTTAATAAATTTCATATAGAATTGCGACGAATTTGAGATCCTTTTTATCACATAATCGTATTTTAAAGAGGAAAAATGATATCAAAACGTCAGGGGTTAAAACAATAATACTGATTTCCTTATCACAACTAAAGAAGAAGTACAGACACCCTCGAGCAAAAATATAGTTCCATTTTAAATGTGTCTTTTCATGTTGACAAAAGTGTTCAACTACCCTTATCACCCATGCGTTTATCATAGACGACCCAAATTAACACAACACAACTTTAATATCCCAATTAAATTGTAATTAACACAACAATAACATTGATAAGTTCATAAACTGTGTCATCCCCGTCGGTGCCCCTGGCGGGAAGTTGAGTCATGACGTCACTGGCTATTCTCAGAATCGCTGTCAATCACACGAATTCTCCTTCGTTTTGGTTCAGTTGCACTTTTATCTTGGTTATAGATGTTGACATTTATGGTTCCTCCGGATATGGCACCTCCAAAAACTGTTATAGATTTGCTGTACAGCTGTGCATTTAGTTGTTTTGATAGTCCCACCGATTCGGGAACGACCAATGAAGGAGTGGGCGAACTGTTATTTACATCAACAGTCATTTCCTGTGAAGTCGAAGGTCGACAGGTTGGGAAATCACCGTGTTTCAAACTTTCATTCGTGGAGATATCGTTGCTCAGAATTTTGGATATGTTACGGTGTTGTTCGTCATTTAGGTGACTGTAATTATTTATTGATGCCAGGTTTTTGTGTCCAGTGATCTGTATTATTTGAGTTGGAGGAATATTTGATTCACTGAGTTTCTGAACAAGATGTTTTCGGGCACTGTGATTTGTGAGCCTTTTCTCGGAAGACAGACCAGCTGCTTTTGCCATTCTTTTCATGATCGAGGTGAGTTTATTTACACCCACTGGCTGTCGTTTAAACCATTGGTCATTTGCACCAAGCTTGCCTTGATATGTATGTGTTGCTATGTAGAATGGGTCGGTAGGTTTACAGTAGTTCTTTGGTCTGAGTTCTGCAAATTTCTTGTAGACAGAAACAGGGCAACGATCTACATTTGATATTGCCCACATTTTTGGCTTCACTGCCCTTACATCTCTGGGATTTTGTCCGGAACGAGTTTTTGTCTGTCGTTCTTCAAAATCTAGATATTCTTGCCCCAAAGAATCCTTGCAAAGCGTTACATCACCCCAACACATATCTCGATGCTCGTCGGACCCCCTCAAACCGAATTGTTGGGTGTTATAAAACCAAAGTGTGTTTAATATCGATTCTGGTGATGATGTACCGAAACACGAAGACTCCCACAGTTTCTCTATTTCATCATCATTTATTGGGTCAGATTTCCTGGCAAGGTTACCTAGACCTTGACCTTTTAAGCTTTTCTGTTTAGCCTTTAACACTTCGCGAACTTTCATGAATTCTGTGCTTGTAGCTATTTGAAAACCATAATCACACCGTTTCAACTCTCTGTCAAAACTGGACATAAATCCACGTAATGTTGATGGTTCATATTCAGCCCCTCCTTGTTTCCTGACCCCGAGAAAGAACTTGCTTAAAATAAGGCACAGCTGATCTGGCGAAATTTCATGGATGGGTCTGTCAACATTAATCTGAGGACTATGCATGAACGATTTAAGGAGTTTCATGTCATAATATGTTTTTTTGAGAGTACTTTTATTGACCTGGGCGTCTACATAATCTTGAATTTCTGTAGTAGGCACAAATATAAATCTTTCATCATCAGTGTTTACGTTTTGCGAGTTCACACGTGTCGTCTGATTCTGAATGAGTGACAGCCTTTCTTGTTTCAAATTCACCGTGAAGTCAATTCCATCCAATTTCACAACGAAAATGGCCCCGTGTGTTGATTGAATAACACGTTCTATCTTCCCAACGCCTTCATTGTCTATTTTGACTGACGATCCTACAGCGTACATATTAACATCGGAATTCGGATCACATGTCGACATTTTTATTTTGTAAACAGCAGAAATAGTTCCGGTATTGACATCGATATGATGATATCATTGCGCTAAGCACCGCGCGTGCGTCATCTCACGTGGCGATAATACACGTGTGTCTTACTCAAAATTATTAAACCGGATATAGTGGCTAATTATGTGATAAATATAGTTTCAATGAATTCTTTCGAAGACGATCACTGCCTGATACAGTTTATTTCTACAACTGATTTAATGAAACACACATTACAACCTTCGATCATAATCATGCACATGAGTTATGGGATTAGTTAACTTGCTGCTGTGCAAACCAGTCGATGCTGGATTTGCAGTGTTAGATATTTCTAAGTACGTTATGACAGATTTGTATTACAATTATATTATAAAAAATGTATCCTGGTGAGTGCACCGAAATGTTATATAGTTACACAGATTCTCTCATTTTGAAAATTAAAAGTGATGACATTTATGAGGATATGAGGAGGAACAAATCCATTTTTGATCTCAGTAATATTTCAAAACCTCATCATATAAATGATCCAACTAACAGAAATGTTCATGGTAAATTAAAGGATGAATGTGTTGGAGTTCCAATTTCGAATTTTGTGCTCTCAAACCAAAACTCTGCGTTCTGAAATATGGAAATCAAGAAACAGTAAGAGCCAAGGGAATAGACGGAGCCAGCAGTGGTCTGCATTTTGATCATTGTACTCACTGTCTGTTCGAGTGTGATACAATATCGCATTCATCCTATCTAATCATGATAGGGAAACATTTACTTTATTGTTCACACATCACCAGGACCACTCTCGCCATGCTATGACAAACGATATTCATGTCTAATAAGTGAATTCACCTGAACGAGGACACTACACAATAGAATGAGGAAGCAAGCGAACTTACTACATATAATCATATTTGTTTGTGGGGGAAATTGTTTATATTTGTATGAATTTATAGCAGTCATTATTAGAAGACAAATATTATTTATCATGTATATAAGTTTAATAAGAATATATGTACTATTAATAAATCATTTTTCAAAATCCCACACACTGCAATATTTAAAACAATAGGTAATAACAAAATCAACAAATGCTGAAAGGCATCAGTCTCATTATAAATAAGCTTCATCGTCGATAGTGAAGTATAGTCTGTTAAACGTTGTAGAGCAAATAAGAAGTCTCACCATCACTTTTGTCAGATTATACTCTTTAGTACGCTTTATGAAGCTTTTTCTAATGAAACTAATCCCACTCAGTCGAAGAACTTTTCATCACAATGTTTTTGTGGAGTTAATAATTAAATATATATATATATATATATATATATTTATATATATAGATATGAGCATATATAATAATATCATAAAATGTTAAAGCGATAGAAGATTGTCCTATCTTATCCAATTTCTACTTAAAGATGAAAATCCCATTCGTTTTAGTTTAGAGTTTTATGCAATGCTCAATATTTCAACAAAAAATAGGTTTCCGAATTCTTAATTGTGTGAGTTCTCATGTTTGTTTTTGTTTTATACCCCTTGGTCTAAAAACGCAAAAACAAACAGTAGATGTCATACAATAATAAATAATAATCTAAATACATTTCGATGTCAATTTTGTAAATTATAAAAAAAAACCTGTGCATTGATTCTACTCCTCCAGTGGGGGGGGGGGGGGGGGGGGGGGGTCAACTTTGATTACAATATTTTTATGAGATTTACAACTGATATGATATGTAATCACTCCGCCATTATGTTATCAATAAACATAAATATATAACAGAATCTTGTCTGGATTAATATAAATTGAAGATATAGAATCACGGATTCCAATCTGAAGGTTAGAGTTTGAACTCAATCAATGTGTTGAATAAATTTTGTTCATGAGGATTAAACAATCAGTTTATTTCCTTCAAGATGTGTTTTATATATATTATCTCTCCTTACAGACGAAATAACGTGTTATAAGTCAAAACGAGAAATTTCAACATTATAATATATATATATATGTGTGTGTGTGTGTGTATGTACAAAAGAATCAATAATGCTGAACAGTATCAGTCTTACTAGAAATAAGATTCATAATGCATTCTGAAGGATATTTTGAATATTGAACACAGTTGTGAAAAATTGAACTGCGCTCCTCGGGATACATTCCGTTCTGAAAAAATTCAGACTAAAACATTGGAAATCAGAACATGATTAGCGATGTTTGTTGCGAAATCATTAACAGTTTGTTTAGTTTACAATGGCTTCAACATACGAAATTTTGTTTTTGGAGAATTATCAGAAATTAATATAAGAGGTAATATTTTTATAAACTTGTTTTTGTTGTTGCATGTTTACCCACTGATGCGATAGCATCTCCAAAAAAATATACGTATAACGTAATACTAGTTTCTCCACAAAGCTGATATGGAAAGTGGAAATAGCCGAACAAACTACATATAGTGCTTTCAATCTGTTATAGAACAACAAGTAAATGTTAGACACAATGTAAACTCTTCACGTCTAATAAATTGTTTGTATTGTAAGATGACTCAATTTATCTGACAGATTGCATGTGGATTTGTCGAAGTACTAAGCTTGCTGCTGAATCCTAATGTTGACATCACCACAGCCCAATAGGTTGTCTTTAGCAGCCAGTTTGTGTCCAGAATTGGTTGATTAAGCTTTGTTGTGTATATGGTACCCGCGTTTGTAGTTTTCCTGCCGTCAATCCAGTATGCTGCAACACACAATCAGTCGTTACGTTAAGTTGATAAGGTGTGGGATTTTCATATTTATTAGAGTCAAACCGCCGAATGGGTAGATCATGACCTTTTGTCTGACAGCTAATTACATTGCATTGTGGTAGTATCGGCCCCATTGTTGGCAAACAAATGTCGGATGTCTGACTGAGTAAATATTTTCAACACTTGTGTTTGTGTCAACTGCAAAATGACTACAGCCCAACACTATGGCACGTGTTATGATAAAGTGTAAACATCTGAAGATCTAACATCACATTTATTCGTGACATATATAGAATGGAATATTATTGGCATCATTTTTAACACAGCATCTTTGAACAATATTACTAGAATCAACATCACGCCAATTGCCATGATCCGTGTTAGCAATATATATGTACAGTACATAGCACATCACGAATATCGTTGTTTTAAACTGGAATTCACCCATCTACATATAGTTATCATATTCGTTCGACTTCAAATGTAAAACGTAGGTTTAGGTGTACCACTTCAATACGATAGTCAAGTTGGACGAATATCCTAATATAATGATAATTCAAGGCGATGCAGATTCGTACTATCAAATTGGAATGACAAGAAAATAAACGTTCGGTGTGGTTCCCATATACCGTGTCTTAAGTTAGCAGGACCAGCATCACCTAACATAAAATATACAACAATAATATTAATCGATAAGGCTTCTGGCAGCACTCGAAACCCGATTTACTGCTCTTAACTTGATTTGTTATTCAGTTCATTATATCTTTGTTTCGTAGACAAACTCGTGTGTAGTTCAAATTATCCGCTTCTAAGGTGTTATTCGAGACGATATGCACTTTAGACCGCCACCATTGGCATTGAGGTGATAGTGTACGCGTTTGAATATTAGGTGTGGGTTCACAAGTATCTAATTATTATTAGCTCAACTTCATATTTATAGAGTAGCCTGCCATATTCCATTTTCGTGGTGGCCAGGATAAATTACAAGTCCACATCACCTATATATCTCCACCACATCTATTCACTTACCATGATATTGCCATCATCAATTTAGCACTTATTATAAGAATATCACATAAAATATACACCAAACAGAACACCAACCATGGCTCCACACCACTTGGTGCACTCAACAACCACACAGTATCAAAGAATGAATAGGTAGTATGTAGGCCCTACACCATAACACAGATACAAGTATTTGCAAATACAAAGCACACATGCGTACCAATACTAATTACCATTTGTAAAAGTTCATGCAACACTAGTAATTATAGATATCCAATCTGCACCTACACTCATCTACACACTGGCATGTCAGGCTATCGGACGATCATCTCCAAAAAGTCACGATATTACAACATTATATAGATAACTAGCAGGGTTACTCCTTAGAACGAATTATGAGATGACTATTTATTTCACTTTGGTGGATATCGGCGACTAAAACGTTCTTATCAATGATAGTGCCCCTCCTCTCTCCATACGTTAACCAATCGGCACCAAATGTGGCGTCTTTAATGAAACATATAATTTATCCAAAATCCGCTTTGAGGAAAATTTCTACATATCTTTGAAATATGGTCCTATTTATGGCATTTTTGTGTCAATTTTGCAGTCCCTTATTAGTCCAGTCAAACTGATGAAAAGAAACGCCCAACCGTGAACAAATTTGCTATGCAATGAATTGTCGTGGTTTTGAGTGCGACTATATTCATATATAGCATATCCAAAATCCCCATGAATTTCAGGATGGGAAAGTAGTCATTATTGGGTAAAAAAATGGAATATGTAAAGAACAAAATGGTGAAAATTGGAATGTTGTTAATAAACGTGCATCCCCCAGACTGTGGACCCCAGTATTAAACCTGATACATTTATTTGTTCGTCAAGGATGTCTGCTCAAACGATTTTGACGCTAACATGTGTCCGCGTATATACCAGACAATATGGTGGGCATTCCCGGGAGTGTACTATCAATCACTTCAATGTCCTCTAAATTTATTATTGTGGCAGAAACATACATAATTTGACTCTAAAACTATAAAATGGCGAATCCTACTATTCGGTGTCTCAAAAGTTTTGAAAGTGACAGCGAAAATTGCAATCGGAAGTGAACAATTGAAGTTTCTTTTTTCTTTCTTGATTTGTTATACTAAATCTTAAGATATCGAATAAATGTATAGCCAATATGTATTCCATATATCCACCAAACAAGTATCACAAACCATCCAGAATGCTGCAGATTGAGGCAGGTAGTGCCCCAAACGATACTCAACTGGTGTCGTAACGCACACATATAGTCCCCCAAACCATACATCTGGTGTTCTAACCCACCCAACTGAGTGTCCCAAACTATCAAATGAGTGTATCAATCCACCTCATTAGGGACCAATCCATTCAACGAATGTTCCAATCCACACCGGCAGTGCTTCAGACTATGTAACCGGTGTTCGAAACTACAACATGTGTCAAAATTTATCCAATGGGTGTCCATAACCATCAAATGTGTGAAACAGACCATACAATGAGAACCCATCGAGTGTGTAAAACCACTCAATCAGTGTCCCAAACCACACAATGGGTGTACCAAAGTAACCAAACCACCCACCGGGTGTCCGAAACCACACAACGAGTGGCAGACATCCAATATGTACCCCATGCCACATAGCTAGTATCCAACACATCAGGGGACTGAGGGGAGTGTCATATGTCGTCTCAATCCATGCAACTATGGTGTCCCAAAACGGCCAAATTAGTGACCCAATCGGCCACTCAGTGTCCGAATGCACATAACCAGTGTCTAAAATACTTTTTGCCAAACCACTCAACGTGTGCCAAAACCACCCAAACCATCCAACTGAAGTCACAAATCATACCATCCAATGAGTTTACCAAAACACGTTTTGATATATTTGATGGATGGTTTTGTACACTAGTTTGAGACACCCATAAGATGTGGGACATTCAGTGGGTAGTTTGATACACTAGTTGCACGCCTTTAGACACTCCCGATGGTTTGAGACAATCACCGGATGGCTTGGGACACTCATTAGATGATTATGGACACACAATTGTTGCGTTGGGACATCCATTGAGTGGTTTCTGGTATTGGTGATTTGAGACACCCCCCGTATGTGGTTTGGGGCACCACGTGCATGATTTAATTGATGGGTGACATGTCAATCGATAGATGGTTTAGAAAACACATTGGACTGGTTTCGGCAATATTTGGATGGTTTGTGACACTATTTGGGTGGACTGTGTTACATATTACGTGGTTTGGGACAGTAGTAGGCTGATTTGGGACGTCCGTTCTATGGACTGCGACACTCACCGATTAATTTGCATATTATTAAGTAGGTGGTTGATACACCGTTGCGTTGTTTGACGCTCCGCAGATTGTTTTAGGGACACCGTTAAGTGGTTTTGGACACTCATTTGATTATATTCGATATGAGAAAAATTAGTTACAAATCAATGATAAAATTCAATTTGTTTTGCTTTTGATCGCAATATTCGCTGCCATTTTTGGACACCGTAGGGACACATTTTCGGCATATATTAGGATTAGGGTTAGACATTATTTACTGTGGTGCTAGCCATTTACATCAATAATTTTCGTCTAAATGGAAACAATCTGGTGAACTTTAGCAACAATTGCCAAAATTTTAGTACTTTCGGTAGCCATTTTGTTCATATTTTGGGAAGTGATGGCATCATTTCTGCTAACATGGGCACTAGTGGTTCATAGCTGACATCTAATGAGTATTCGGTACACTGGTGAGTTCGATTTGCGGATATTCTAAGCATTAAAATCATAGTTGATTTTTCTTCGAAATTTAGTACATCTATTTCGAATATGAGGTACACTGAAGGGACCAAATTACAAATCCTCGTGGTATGACTCACAATTGGTCAGACATTTATTTAAAATGGTATATGTTGGCACAAATGGCCATTTAAACCACATTTCATATAAATTAAGCGATCTGGTGAAATTCCGCGAAAATTTGAGCACTTTCGATCGCCATTTTGTCCCAATTTTGAATTTTGACAATCGAATTGTACACGTAATGACATGCGTCTGTCACGACAACAATAATAATTTGTTTATGTTGCACGTTCCTGCCATCTGTATAACTTAAATCGAAATGCCATTCAAGTGTATATTCCATAAGGAACGGAAAATAAAATCATATACGACAACCACAAATAGGACCTTTTTTTTTCAAAAAGCTCTAGAAACTTTTCCCCAAAGCAGAATTTAGCGGATTTTAGATATGTTGTTTCCCAGATTCTGCTCGACAAAATGATATAAAAAACAGCTTGTCAACAATTTTTTCTAGGTCCAATGCTTAAACGACCAGACTATTTTGGCATAGTCAACAATAAGACATGCAATATTTATCATATAACATTGGTGTCACTTCTCACAAAATTTATGTCTCTGATTTTGTCACATTTTAATTTACCATGAATTTTGGAATTCGATATAAGATGTTACAATTCATGGCAATCATTTGACGATGTAAACGGAAAAGGAAGTTATCAATAACGTTCACTGGCATTACAAAATTAGGACTGTCCGCGTGTTAGCTGAACGGACACACTAGTAAATACATTGCATAGGTATCATCGGACATGTTAAAGATCATTGAATTCCACCAATACGCCTAATGATATATCGATATTGCAACAAGTATCATATAATGTATAGTCTCAGATTGGCCGTCTCTTCAGGCGGCTATCCGGTTACGCGAAATGAGTCTGTTACCATAAATAGAAACTTAATAGTAGGCTATTACGAATCTGTCTGTGGTTGTATCGTTAAATATTGCCGGACAGGGGTCTTCGATTCATATTTATTGTACCCAGTAAACTGTATAAATCATGTTGAGGAATAGATACCCCATCTTCAAATTCTGATAGAGTTACATCTTGGAGAGTAAGAAATCATATTTGGTGTCGGGGATCGGAAATTGGGTATATACTGGTGTTGAGAAATTGTAGGAATCCATTTGGGAACACCCCTCGCTGCATCGTCAATATCTCTGATTGTAGTGATGCCACTATATAAGACACCCTTGAATGCATCTATGAAATATTTTGCATATATTTCCAGGGCTCTCCATAACAACACTGGACTCTATATGTTGCTGCCACTTTCCAAGTTTGGGGTGCTTTCAGCACTTCATCAACTGTTAAGTTTGGGGTGTAGCTACGGGTTACCACTCTATTCAAATGCTATTGATTTGTATTGTGATTTTAGCAATGCTTAATTAACTAAGATCAATTAATAGTGATGCACTTTTATTCTCGTTTCGGAGGTGACAAGAAAAGCTACAATAGATTAAGTTGAGCAAAACTCACTCATATGTGCTACGCGAATATGTGCGAAAAGTACTACATATACATGGGGGCCAAGCCAAGTTTGGAGTTTGGGGTGATACCCGGGACGATTTGAAAGGGCCATCGGCCCTCTCATACAACCCACTTTTGAATGCTGTAATTCCGCTGAAGAGCGTTTGTAGGGTTTGTGAGTTTGTAAGTATATTACTATCTGCCCATGCACGATGGGTGTTTGCCTACCGTGTATGGGGTGGATGCCACCGAAGCAAGAAGCAAAGCCCCCCCCCCATTCCGAATCAGGACCGGCGATGAAGACTTATCTTGTTTTCTTTGTGAGTATTGTGCGTTGATATATATATTATTTTGAGTTGTGAATAGTTGTACTTTATTGTCCTATTTAGTGCTTGCATGGACTCCAGTTGCCTTAGTCTGTTGTATTCCGGGCTTGTACTACGGGCTCAACGCTATGAAGAGGGTGCAATGCCAGCCGGTTGACTTAAAGTCGGTTGGGGCTCCTCAACTCTTGATGGTGCAATGCCCGCCTTTCACTCATGGGCGAGTGTCAGAACCCGTTGACTTGGTTGTGTAATGCAGTCGCGGACTGAGGAAGCAGCTGAGGTCAGACTGTGTTGGTTGGTGTGTCTTTGAGGGTTTGGAGTGATTTAGTAGTGGTTTCGATTTGTATGTCCCACCCGTCCTCCCATAGGCGCGGGCGCGGATGAAAGCATGTATTTGCAAATTTTTGTATGCAGTTGTTAGCAGTTTTGAGAGAGATAATTATTCGACGGCTTATACTACGGCCACGACAAGCGTATCTACATATTTGGGTACAGTTTATGGCGTTGTTATATACCATCGGCTTCCTGAGCTATAACTACGGTTAAATAATAAGGAGCGGTTCGTGTTATCATGAGCGGAAATGGCAACTCACAATGATCGTTTTTGGTTAAATGCTACAGAACGGTCCTGTTATTATGCCCTTATATGGAGACAGTGAGAGTTTAGATATTGCGGCACATATGAGAGTTTAGCTATGTCGTCAACACTGTTGTGAATTCAATGACCGAACTCTTATCAGAATATGGGTTTTAACATTAATTTAAAAAGTAAATTAAATTTTAAAACATAATTACATCTTGAATTTGTGTATGTATAGCAGCCCTTTTGTACATTTGTATCATTATGAACATTAATGTTTAAACAAAATTAATAATTTAACAATTCTTGCCAAATTTAGCAACTTAAAAATAAATCGAATCAAAATTTAGAAAAAAACTAACGTCGACATAATAGCCGCAGTGGTACCCCGAGACACCACACTATATTCGGTTGTAATAGGTCAAGATTTCCTGGGAAAACATATAAATATGTAGCTGTATTAGGGATGTTATGTATGCCAGTTCAGTGGCAGATAATGGGCAAACGAAATTTACCTTCACCACTTGTGAGTAGGGTTACGATGTGGTCGTATAACGCCTGGTCGTGTATCTGCACCAAGTGTCCCCCGGACACCGCACACAGGTCATCTGCCTGAGTCCATCCCAAATCAGACGGGTCACTAATGAGTCCAATGCACTGAGTTTGGTATGCGCTGTAGCCAGTAGGACAATCTGAAAAATATGTTATCCATGTTATGCGGAGTAACTTCTACGACGCAATGGGTAAACCACCAGGCGAAATCATCAAACTCGAGACATTGGGACATTTCGTCATAACGGGAAACAAGCGGATTAACAGGTAATAACCAGGTTCCGACATACATAAGTGTACTCTCCTGTGCCTAATAATAGTGTCTGCCAGTAAAATCCGGATCATGGACCAACAAGGACTACTCAGATAGAAACTGTTCACTATGTAATGAGGAAGTCGGGGACGAGTATCGTATCATCCTCAAATGCAAGAAACTACTCGATCTATGACAGAACACATCACACCGTACTACCGAGTTAGGCCCAACACATACAAAATTGAATGCGCTTTTCACCTGCAGAAATAGACGAAAGAACTCTGATTAATCTAAGCATATTCATCCGCGACGCCCTACGTTTAATGGAACCACATGTGGCAAACAACATCGCCTAACTATAAATTTGACGATTGGCAACAGTAACGACTCTCTAGTCACATATGCACCATAGTACCCCGACCCAGGTTCCACCCACATTTTTGCCAAGTAAGTATATAGTCTATATTCAATGAACCCTCCACATATATATATATATGTATACATATGTATATATATAAATATATATATGTATATATATATATATATATATATATATATGTATATGTATATATATGTATATGTATATGTGTATATATATGTATGGGTGTGTATGTGTATGTATGTGTTTGTATGCATGTATATTTATACATATGTATGTATGTTTGTGTGTGTAGGTATATGCATGAGTATGTATACGTATATAATATGTGTGTATTTATAAGTGTGTGTAAACATTATATGAGTCAATTTAATTACAGATAATAATCATGTACGTAATATTGGTACATCATTATTTACAACAACTTGGTTTCCAAAAAGAAAATGAGAAAACAGTACTATATATACTAACCATGATGTATATTTATGTAATTTCTTCTTCTTTTTTTCCCGGTTCGCTTAGAATCTTTAAATAAGTCTATCGAGATCTGTATTGTTCTAGTCCGGACATGTTAATGCAATATTGGACCGTAACTGATTATTATCTGCATTGTATTCTGTCTATGTATACCCCGGAAAGTTCTAATTTGTATATAATGTATATATGTTTTCTCATGTACCATGTATTATAATGGCTGAGAATAAAGCATTACTTACTTACTTACTTACCGTTACCAGCGACCACAAAAACGCGTTCAGGGTCAACGCAGACACGATACACCGCAACAACTGACAACCATGTCACATCACATTACACACAAAACTAGTTAACTATCGCCGCGCGATACAGTCTCCCGACAACGTTTCCTCTGTTTAAAATTTGCTGTGAAACAGATGGTTAACAATGCGACAAATAATGGTAAAACACATAAACATGTGATTCCTTATACATTCAAAACATCATGTTTCTAAATAAATTGTTTGTCGGAATATTCGAATCCGCGGTTACTCAATGTGATTTCTGAAGCGCGTCCAACGTTACATGATAACGGGTTCTCGTTACTCGTTGATAATGCTAAATATTCGAATTGCTGGAAACTGGTTGCTTGGCGGTGGTTGTGTTGCTTATATTTCAATGACAGGGATCCCGGCGGTACCTGAACGTCATGAATTGTTCAGATTTGCCAGTGATAACATTATGTTTTGGGTCAATTTGCGTGCACTATCAGTATTTGTCAACAACTATCCTCTTTATACATTAATTGTGGACACGTGTACATCAATTTAGCACCCACCGATTTAGACTAATATTGTCCCAAAACACTACGCACACTAAAATATAGGTATATTAATTTTAAAGGCATTTACTCACCGTTTTTCTTGACCAGCCCGAGACAATGTCTTCACACGGAAGTCGCGTCCGTCGTTACTTATCCGGGTCCTCGTTACACGGATGACCAGCGTGACTATGATGCGTCATGTTTGCCCATCGCTATAAAGGGGTACTGTACGTCATTTTCAATAAATTCCCGATAATAACAACAATCTAATATCGATAATATGTAGAAAAATAAGTAATTTGAGTCGATATATTCTGTAAACGTTCAGGTTAATAAGTTATCTTAAAATCAAAGTTAATAATTTGATATAAGGCATTTAAAATTAAATTACGAATTTCCGTGTACAAGACGTCATAAGATTAATTGACGGATAGTAGATTGGGCAACACGTGGCACACATGATCGTGTACAAATATGTTGATACGTGACGTAAATATGTATATATATATATATATATATGACTATAGTATGCATATAATATAACATTTATTTGATACATTAGCTTGATAACTGTACACAAATTACTCGACAACGGTAATTTGTATTTTCGCATTCTGGCCAATCTGCCACCCGTAACATGACTTTGTGCTCAATATACTTTCAAAAAAAGGAAATCTGGTTACCTTATTCTACGACTCGGAGACTATAGAAATCAACAACATTTGAGTACAGTATCCCTTTATGCAACTAAATAAGTAGAATTACGTCCCTTTGGTTTTATATGGCATCTCAAATGCGAGTTAAACAAATTCGGGAACGCGAATGGCGTATAATATACACATTTACAATTCAAGATATCGAATACCCACGGCATATAAAACTGTGGGTTTTCTCCAGTTTAAATGTGTCCGTGTCCAAACATTGTGCACTTCGGAAATGGCGAATTTAGCGTGGGTGTGGCCAAACATTAACACAGTGGCCTATAGCAATGGAACACATTTAGTTCATTCTAACCACAACACTTTACATTTATGTCATATTCTTCTTCGATCGAATCATCGAAAAGGTTAGAAACCAATAATTATTTCCCACAGGCGACAGTGTTAACCCTTTACCCAACAGAACGGCCCTGTGCCAATGCATTCTCTTATATATGCGAGTCGACCATAGGTCGCCTCGCATATATAAGAGAATGCATATGGTCGACTCGCATATATAAGAGAATGCATTGGCTTAACACATTAAAAATTATAAAATTGTTAAAGAATGTAAGAAAAAATGGTAAAAAAATATTGTTTTTAGGCCAATGCATTCTCTTATATATGCGAGGCGACCTATGGTCGACTCGCATATATAAGAGAATGCATTGG
Source organism: Siphonodentalium dalli (assembly GCA_032622095.1). Classification (NCBI taxonomy): domain Eukaryota; kingdom Metazoa; phylum Mollusca; class Scaphopoda; order Gadilida; family Siphonodentaliidae; genus Siphonodentalium; species Siphonodentalium dalli. The sequence continues at coordinate 154,809,970 of CP136068.1, read as the reverse complement.
CACAGGGCATAACTGTAACCATCACAATGTGGTCAATGAGCCGGTTCCAATGATATCCATATTTGTATGGTTTTATTGAGACAGACCCAAGATAATTTAGGCTGTTGCAGCTTTATTTGGCCGTTTTTGGCCTGTTTGTTGGGTAAAGGGTTAACTGTAATTCACGTCGGCGTGGGTTAAGCCTATCTGAACTTCAAGTGGTAAATCTTTCCCTTAGAACGTCACCCGGTACAACATTCGGTAACGACAAACGCACCCTTCACAGTATTTTTAAAAACTAAAATCTTGCATTTCCACAACTGCCCCATTTATTGCACAAAAATCAGCACCATTAAAAACACACAGACCCCTTCCTTAACTTCGGGTCCCAACCACACTCTTCCTGGACATCTAAACAAAAATGATCGACATATTTACGTGGAATATGAGCCTATGATTGTCTCTTCCCTAAAAGACAATCAACTAATCAACCAAACAGCCGCCATATGTTTAATGCACGCTGACTCGAGTCCCCCCCCCCCCCCACACACAAATTCAAGAAGCGTAACTCTATATAATTAGTTGCTTGTGACTCAAAAGTGTAGGTGATAGTGTTCGACAACTCTATTGATAGTTTATTTGAAAACTGTTGTAACCATGCAGTTAGCTTTCTTTAATTACCAAATAACACAGTGCAGTTACGACTGCGTGCCTTTGTTTGGTGGCTTTGGTGCTGCGTGGCGCGCCTGTCTGTACTCAAAGGACTCTCCCACTCAGTTATACAATTAAACTTTGAATTGGTCTATTATTCATTTAGAGGGGTGTTCAGGAAGCAGAAGCAGACGACAAACAAGAGCAGAAGGATTCATATCAATTTGTGAGAAATGTTCAGATAATAAGTTCAACAAACTCTGTTGAACTTAATATCTGAACATATCCTAAGAAACTACTCGTCAACGAGTAATTAGTATATAAAAAGTTAACAAACATTTTGGAACCAAGGCGACGAGGATAAATGGCTCTCATTAATACAAGAGGTTTCATAAATAATTTGTGTTGAGGTAACTGGGAACCGAAGTGGGGGGAAGCGATACCAGTGTCATACCACTTTATTTCAGGATTATATATTCCATAAATTCCTTCTGTCCAACTCCAAAAGTATGACATATTTCAAGAGGCATATCTTTAAATTTCTAAAATAAAATACGCCTAAAAATGCACGTGCGATGTACAAAGACTATAACACCATTCATTAACTAACACACTGCTAGAAATAATTATAGTATATCATGACGGATTGATAAGAAGGTACTGTTCATAACGACACCTAATTTACTCTCAGAATACTGTTGGCTGACTGTTACGATATATTATAAACCAGCTTGGAATGTCCTGCCGCGAATCACATCTCCAATGTTACCCTCGTCATTACATTATAGTGCAGCGGCCAAACGCCAAACGCCAAAAGAGGTCGGGTAGAACGGTAGAACAAGTTGAAACAACTTTTTTTTGAAGGAGAAACATATATTGTTCAAGAAATTGATAGTGAAAAATATCGGAATTGGTGGTGGCTATTGTCAAATCGACGATGAGAGATACCCACCAGTCACTTTTTCAAGAAATGAACGATTTTGGTCAGGAGAACGGTCTGGCGAAGTTCTAACTTATTTGCCAAGATTGTTTGTGTTAATATTACCACATCATACCGTATCTCTACTTTATAGGAAAAGTGTTGGTTAATTTGGATTTTCAAGCCATTTGGAGCCGAAACATTTATTTTCTGCTGAAAAATCTCTTTTTCACGGAAATATGTTAAACCTACGATGAATAGTGGGGAAAACGACAAATTACCAGCGAGCGACCATTGGCATGCGATTACCGTTTTACCTGATGGTTATTTTGAAGCAACGACTTCTACTAGTTTATCCAGTGTACACGGGAACAAGGTTGTTAATGATCAGAACAATGTTGATATCGGAGAATCCACAGGCCATACGCATGTGACAAACGCGATTACGGAGACAAACGCGATAACCACATACCGTATGCATGCGACCAGCGAAATAAGCGATTCTATAACTCTTCGAGAGCAGTTCATAGCGGATTTTCCCATTGTGTTCGATCGTGAGATCCGCGCTATGGTGAACAATTTAAAAACGAACTCCAGGAGGACAATCACACTCCTTTCTGTATAAAAGCACCGCGCACCAATTTATTATGCATATCGAGATAAACTTCAAGATAAACTGAATAGTATGCTCGCCAAAGGAATCATAGTTCCAGTGACAGATCCTACTGAATGGTGTGCACCAATGGTGGTGGCCCCGAAGAAAAATTCGGACCATATTCGTCTATGTGTCGACTTTACCAAATTGAATCAGTTTGTTCAACGGGAGCGCGACCAATCTCCGTCTCCACAGGAAGCTGCTGCGGACATGGAAGCTACAAACGCTCGTTTTTTATCATCGTTTGGTTGTCTCAGTGGCTACTGGCAGTGCCCTCTGTCTCCCGACAGTCAACGACTGACAACATTTATCACTCCTTTTGGGCGGTTCACGTTTTTACGGGCGCCATTCGAATCTCATGTGGCACACGTACGTCAGATTCTAACGTTGTTCCCAAAAGGGAATTTCGTTAAATCCTGATAAGTTCGTTGTCGGTGAAACCGAAGTAGCGTTCTGTGGTTACAGAATAAACGACAAAGGATTTACAATCAGTTCTGATATTACGGAGGCTATCAGTGACTTCCCAGTTCCAAAGAACATAACTGATCTCAGGTCATTTTTTGGGCTGGTGAACTAGTTGGCTGACTTTACTAACCAGATTGCCAAATATTTGGACCCTTTACGACCACTTCTCAAGTCGATAACGAATTTACATGGGATTCGATTCATGAAACGTCGGTCAAAAAAGCCCGAGATGCAATGTGCAGTGATCGTTCTCTCCTATTATGATCATCAAAGACTTACTGAATTACATGTTGATGCCAGTCGCTTGAATGGTTTATGATTCGCCCTGTTCCAACAGGACCTGTCAAAGAAAACGTGGCATGTCGTTCAATCAGGTTCAAGATTTCTCTCCGCAGCGGAAACTCGATATGCCATGATTGAACTTGAGATGTTGGCAGCCGTTTGGGCAGTTCAGAAATGTGAAATTTCCTGGAAGGACCGTCAAATTTCGAACTCGTTACGGATCATGGACCACTTGTGCCTATATCAAATAGTTATTATTTGAGTGACATTGATAATCGTCGACTGCAAACTATGCGAATGAAGCTTATGCGATATCAATTCCACACGACGTGGATTCCTGGAACTAAATTTTCTGCTGCAGATACTCTCAGTCGCAACCTAATAAAGGACCCTGATAACGAAGACCAAATTTTAGAGAACGCGGTTGAGTACAGTTTGAGATCCATTATGATCCAGCCTATATCTGATGACATTCTCGAAGAGGATCTCCAGCTTGAAGCTATAAAACGATTTCAAGTGACGATGACGAATATCAGGAACTGTATTCAGTTGTCGAGAAAGGATTTCCAGACGACAATAAAGACTTATCACTTGCTCTCCGTCAATACTGGGCCGACACGATCGACTTACAATTGACAATGGCTATATTGTGTGTGGCTGCCGACTTGTAATTCCAAAACAAATGAGGACAAACACTGACTAAATTGCATGCAAGTCACCAAGGGATTGAACGTTCGAAGCGCAGGTCTGTTTATCGGTCAGGAATTGATGCAGATATAGATAGGACTGTACGATCATGTATGATTTGCAGTGAACACATACCTTCTCAGTGCCATGAGCCAATAAAATACCACCGGTTCCTAGTCGAGTGTTTGAACACATGTGTTCAGATTTGTTTTCATCAAATGGATGTCAGTATCTGATAATAACATATGTCAAGTCTGGCTGGCCGTCTGTCTTTAGCTTAGGGAAAGAAGCAACTTCAGTTAAACTGATCGAGTCTTGCAAAAAGACATTCACTGATACAGCAATTCCGACAATTGTATGTAGTGATAATGAGCCGCAGTATGCATCTCGTGTTTGACAGACATTTCTAAAAGACTGCGTTATCCGCAGTCAAATTCTCACGCGGAGGCAAATGTCAAAGCAATGAAACATCTTCTTCAATCGGCGTTTCGACCAGGTGAAAAATCGGTTAATAAAATCGGTTAAAACACAGCATTATACTTTTATAATGCCTGTGTTTTAACTCCACTGGCAAAAAGATCTGTTACAGTGGAGAAATACATCACGCAACGACGCACGATCCCCTGCGCAGATAGTTTTCGGGCACCCTGCTCGAGATACGCTTCATGTCCATAAACGCGCTTTTGCGCCAGAATGGCAAGTGTCGATCAAAACAGCTGACGTGAACGCGTCTCAAATTCGAAATAAACTTGAGCAACACTACAACAGAAGGCCGAGGTGTTACCTGAATTAACTGTTTGAAGTAAAGTTGCAGTTCAGTACCATAAGAGTTGGGACACATGCGGGACAGTTATTGAAATCGGGGCCAATCGCGATTATCTTGTGAAGCTTGATTCAGGGCGTGCATGGCGACGAAACCGTCATTTCCTCTGAAAACGCCTCGCGATAAGCCACCCAAATGCACCACCGTCTAACAAAAGTACTAATTCAACGGGCAACTCCACCCACAGTAGATGTTCCACGACGGAGCGGTCGTACAAGACGTCAACCCCAGCGACTGATCGAGGAACTCTAAGATGTTACGACATGCGTGAACATAATTGATAAAACGTTGTTCGTTGTAATTTTATTATGCGTGTTTTTCGGTCTCACATTCTTCACTGAGTTTAAATAAAATCATCTTAGTTCCATATGATAGTTTGTCTTGGCGAGATCATAACACACCGCTCGAATTAGAGACGGTGGGGAAAATTCCCCCAGAGTTATTGAACACTTTTATTGTTGGCGGTTTCTACCAAACATGTGTAGTAGTCATCTCCATGGTATAGCTAAAAGTATAATGCTGTGTTTTAAGGATAAATATGTTGCATTGTGGCGTCGTCACCGTCAGGGACGAGGAGAGGGAACAACACTTACCGAGCTATTATCCCCATTGGATAGGAAATATGTGCTAAGATTAAAAGAAAGTGTAACACCGGAGTGAGCATTAGGATTGGAGCACTTCGACACAAGAGTGCTTTAAGTCTGAATCACAGGTTTTTTGTTAACGAAATCGTTAGAAATAGAAACGAGTTACTCCCATTTTCACAAGTACCACGTACGTCAATTTGAATGTCGCTTTAAGAAATCAAGCAACAATTATTTTGCTTTAGAATTAGGAACTTCCTTGTTCAGACTTTTTAAAAGCGGACTTTTTGCTCGAGTGTATGTAAGTCATCGACCTCCTGGCTGTATTCATACTTGAACATATTTACGAGAAATCATTTCTATTCACGTTGCGAACTATTGAACAAATGGGCGTTATTTTTCAAAGTGGTGTTCATATATCTTATGGAGGCTGTTCAGTAGACACATTGTTGATACTTATTAACTGCGAATTATTTTATAAGTCGAACAATCAGCAAAGCTCTGTGAAAAATCATCGGACCAAATTCGATTTTGACATTGTGCGTTCTTAAATACCATCTACATACCAACTCTACGGAATTGTGCTTCATGTAATAATGTTGAAATTACATCTATGCATGTTACGAACTACTGAGCAAATCGACGTTATCTTTTACAGTTATGTTGAGATATCTTATATAGGCTGTTCAGTAGACACATTGCTGGTACTTGGCCAACATTTATACAATGGTCTCTACTGGTTCGGTATGTATACTGGTGGCGAATTTGTATTTGGATCTGTTTATCAGACAACCAATCGACCGCTAAACATGATTGTTGTGACATTGTTGAGAGGCAGTGCATATGCGCTCAACATATTTCATGTAACCCGGTGTGCATACTATTCTTCATTTATATAGTGGGTCACAATAGATATGTTCAATTTTGATAAACTTGGAAACTATATTTCCATAACAGCCAACTGTCAATGCGGGTTTTATATTGGCGACGCTTTGCATTTTTTCTTCCAGTGCCCATTATTTGAAGAAAGGCGGTTACTATTCCTCCAACGCATCTGGCTAAATGGAATTTTTTGTTGATATGGTTGAAGATATCCTGTTCGGTCAAAGCAACCTATCCAATACTCTAAATGATAAATTGTTTAGCAGCACCTAAACGTGCATTGCATCGTCAGGTAGATTCCATTGACGGAAAACTTTCAAAATCCCAGTAAGCCTATATCTTCGCCTATGTTTTCGCCCATATTGTTATCAAAAGTCTCGGCTCATCTCGTCATAGGACCTACACCCCCTCCGTGATATTTGTCCACTCACAACTCCAGACCCTTCGATCCCCCTTTTAGGTACTACTTTCCAACTAAGCAAACTTTGAGACCAAACATAATACAATATATAAATATTATTATGCGTTTCAATATTGTTAAGGGAGAGGAGAAATACTCGTGCTCCCATGCCTTTTGGTCAAATCATGTCATTTTTCAGATTCTATTTGTCAAATTATAAAATGCAATAAAATCACATAGGGCACTTTAAAAAACGCGGCTGGCAAATAAGAAAGTTGAATTTTCTTTGTTCTGACGGCCCCTACCCCGTCTAACATCTTACATACACCACAAACTGAAATATTAAATGAGTGAACGGAAGCTGGTGTTGTCATGGATTATATAGAATGTGTATGGGTGGTTCCAGAAAACATAGGGCACTTTACAAAAGACAGCTGGAAAATAAGAAATGTGAATTTTGTTTGTTTTGACGCCCCTATCCCATTTGAAGTCTTGAACACACTACGAACTGAAAGGATGTGTTCCCAATTTTAACTGCGGGTTTAGAGAGGTGGATGCTATGTCAGTAAGCTGGGTTTGTGAACGAAAGGTAGTGCTAGTGGGGAACATGCAATTGCTATGTGTGGGTTGGTCCCCCCGCAATTCTGGGGCATTTTTACAAAAAGTGGCTGGCAAATATAAAAGAGAATGTTCTGTTTTGAGGACCCCACTATCCCATTTGAAGTCTTAAACACGACACGAACTGAAATTATATGATTTCCATATTAACTGTTGGTGTGGGAAAATGTATTTTATCTGGAAATACACATTTTTATAGATGGGATGGTTCCCGAAATCCTATTGAACTTTACAAAAAGATGGTGGCAAACGAAAAGGGCTAATTTTCACTGTCTCAGGGGACACCCAATCCCTATTTGAAGTCTAGAACATTCGCCACGGAGATGCTATCAATATCACCAGCATGTTGGTGGAATAGCTGTTCTATCAGAATGGATGCAATATTTAATGATAGGTTGGTTCACGAAAGCATGTGACACCTTACAAAAAGCTGCCGACTAACGATAAAGGCGAATTTCACGATTTTGATGGATCAAAAATTGAATGAATGTGCTATCAATGTCAAACGACGTTGTGTACATATGGCTATTATATAAGGTAATACACAATTGTTGGCAGCCAGTGATACATTTCAAAAAGCGACTGGCAATTAAAATTGTTTACTGTTTTAGGACAATAATTATTTTAAGACTAGAACACACCAGGAACTGGAACGACAGCCTCTCAAGATTAACAGAGAGTATATTGGTAGTTGTATGAGGAAGTACACACTTTATATATAGATATGGATTTGGTTGTGAAAGCATTGGCACTTTACGAAAAGTGGCTGGCAAATAAGAAAGGCAAAATTTCTGTTTTGCGGACCCCCTACCATATTTGACGACACCACATGCTGAAATTATATGCTCTCAATATTAACTGAGATTGTGACCAAATGTTAATTTGTATCAGGATATACACCCCATGGATGTGTCGGTTCCCGAAAGCCTGCACCATGCGACACTTCACAAGAAGCGGTTGTCATAATAAAGGCGAATTTTCACTGTTTCGTGTACCCTCATCATATATTGAGTATTGAACACATATGGCACGGATGGAATTATGATCTCAATATCAACCGATGGCTATTCTATCAGGCAACATACGATATATAATTCTGTGTCGATTTCCGACAACCTGGGACAATTTACAAAAAGCGGCAGGCAAATAACAAAAATACAAATACGATCGGATGTCAGAAATGACCCACCCACCAAGTCTCTTGGAATTTATTTGCGACCCCCTCCCCTTGATTTTGGTCACAATGTTGTACTGAATTGGACAAGCGTCAGATATTGTCAACACTGGAAGGGTGCTAGGTGAAATATCCAGCAGTTGGAAAGTTTGATGTAAGCTGTTAGAACAATCTAACCCAAGTTGGTGGTGCAAATGGAATTTCGAGAACTTGGTAGGGAAGTTTTGTCTGGCTCAATGGTATAATGAGACGCTCTGACTGCGTCCCTGTGTTATTGTCTATTTCCATTATGTTGTGTAAACATATATTATTATCCACCCCTTAACTAACACCATTTCCGATTGGGCAAAAGCCGCCACGTGATAGTCCTGGAAAAAGTCATATTGGACTCCCGAATGTCATATTGAACTCCCAAGTGTGCAATATGACTTTTTTATCGGGACTCTGTGACGTCACGAATTAACTTTTGCAAAATGAATCGGTAAAATTGTGATGCGCGCGCAACACTGGTGAATTAGCAGATGTTTCACTTCCGCATTGAGTTTTGTTTTTCATTTCCGTGTTTACTGTTCCAAAGTATGCTTTCTGATGATCAATACAGGCTTTAATAGAGAATTAAGTGCCGACAAATACCAAAAGTAACCACTAAAGTTGTATTCCCAAAATTTGGATAAACATACAGATGGATAATAAAAATGTCATTATACAATGTTGTGTACAGTATGAGATTTTCTTGTACTCGTCCAAGATGTGGTGAAAAGTCATATTGGACTCGACACTGCGTGTCTCGTCCAATATGACTTTTCACCACAACCTGGACTCGTACAAGAAAAACACATACTGTACACAACATTGTATAATAACTTTATATTATCCGATTACTAAATGGCCGTTTCAAAAAGAGTCGACGTTTATTGTTCTTCAAACATGCCCATAATGGCCCATATATGCATATAATATGTCGTGCGAAGATAAATATGTTCGAGAAAAAAAAACGCATCCGTCGTTACCATTTTTCGCGTCCAGTTACTTTCCCACAGAACTCTACACGTCCTCGTTACAAATTGCTAAGCAAAATATTCGGATTTCTGGAAACTGGTTGCTTAGCGGTGGTTGTACCAAAACACAACACACGGCACAATATAAGTAGATATATTTTAAAGGCATTTAGTCGCCGTTTTCTTGAGCAACCAATGACAATGCAAACACGCGGGAGTCGCGTCCACCGTTACTCATTCGAGTCATCGTTACAGGGATGCACAGCGTGATTACATGCCCCATCGCATCAATTCCATGTCCACATCAATCAAATCCGGCGTACTCAATTCAATTAAATTTATTCTGTTAATCAATAATGTAGATATTATAGACAATATATATATAACATCAAGATATGCAATTATGACATATAATAACAATAAATTTCACACGATGAGTGATCAGATATTTGGTAAGTTTCCGTTCGGTGATGATTTCAGGTATAGTGGGCGGGGAATTACTGGTCACGGATGTATATAGGTATGTATATAGACATGGAATATCAGTGTTATAGCCTCAAGTTGACTTGCCGAAAATATCCTGGACTTTCCTTATGAAAGTTGACAGATTCCTATTTGTCTTTTCGTTTCTAGTCTTAAAGAGTTCTCAGAGTTTGTGAGCATTCGGTCTTCTACAGAAATATGGTTTCAAATAGGTCGATCTGAGTTCATTTAATTATGTACACTTCAGGATAACGTGAATCTCCTCGCAGTGAGGATCAAGCGAACACTATTCAAAATCGTTCTTATGCCAACCGGACGTCACGCGTCCCGTACCCTATCGATGATCCGCCCTCTAAGAAACAGCTCCAAATTTAGTTCCTCGGGGAACAAAATACCAACATAGAACCAAGCAGTTTGTTTCCACACTGCTTTAGTACCACGTGGAACCAAATCCTAATCCAAATTGAAAACCTACCGAATACAACCAAATACAACCGAATACAAGGGTTGTTTGGAAACACGGCTTAGGTTAAATGTCCTAGTCTAAAAGTTAACAATATGTCCACACGTTTGGGGTTAAGATGATATGGGGAACTAAATCCAACGGGTTTTCATTTAAATACCAATGCACACATGCCCGGACTGTTTCGAGTCAAATGTATAGACTCTGAGCATTAGACTACTGGCGGGGTAACTATTGCTCATATCACAAATAAGGGATTTTTATCAATCCCTTAACTAACACCATTTCCGATTGGGCAAAAGCCGCCACGTGATAATCCTGGAAAAAGTCATATGTGACTCCCGAAAGTCATATTTGGACTCCCGACTGTACAATATAACTTTTTTTTATTGGGACTCCGTGACGTCACGAATTAACTCTATTGCGAAATGAATCGTTGAAATTGTGATGCGCGCGCAACACTGATGGATTTTAGCAGACATTTCACTTCCGTATTGAGTTTTTTTCTCACTTCCGTGTTAACTTTTCCAAATCATGCTTTCTAATGATCAATATACAGGCTTTTATAGAGAATTAAGTGCCGACAAATACCAAAAATAACCACAAAAGTTTTATTCCCAAAATTTGGATAAACATACAGATGGATAATACAAATGTCAATATACAATGTTGTGTACAGTATGAGTTTTTCTTGTACTCGTCCAGGTTGTGGTGAAAAGTCATATTGGACTCGACACAACCTGGACTCGTACAAGAAAAACACATACTGTACACAACATTGTATAATAACTTTATAACATTGTATGGAACAACAATAATTTTATTAATATAATTTGATATTTCCTTCAGACATCAGAACATATTTGGGGTCCATTCGTGAACCAACGTCGTGTGATATCAATTTTAAACGGTATGCCGTATTTACGAACCAATAGAACATTCAGAAACGAAGACACATCAAACGTGCTTATGACCTATACACGATGTCACGGAACATTGTTTCCACAAACAATCATAACTCCTAGCAGGCACTGAACCAAATGGGGGACCCAAAAGGAACCACTTGGTTCCATGTTCTAGTTCTATCTGGGAACCACATAGAGAACCAATGCATGTCACAATGAAGGGGAAAAAATTAGAAACAAGTTTGGTTTCATTGTGGAACCAGAATGTCTGTTGTGTACTTGAATTGGTTATTTATTTTGGTTCTTCGTTTGGTTCTTTGATTTGTTTCTTAGCGAAGAACCAAAGCATGTATGTTTGGTTCTTCGTGTGGATCCTCTATTGGAACATATCTGGGAACCAGTTTTGGTTCCCCGGGGAACTAAATGGTCTCTGTGTGCGTCAATGAAAATACCAATGTCACATGATTAAATTCAAGCTGCACGGGGAATCGCCGTATGAGATATGCGTCAGAGTGTATGTTCACTCAAATCGAGGAGCGTTGAGCGTATACGTTTGAACAATTCAAGTTGGGTCGCAGTGATTATGATATTGATCATAACAAAATGTATTTTTAAGAAATGAAGGTAGTGTGTGTGTATGTTATTATGGGATAGGGCGCTGTGGTCGAATGTATTATTTATTTTCACAAAATCTGCCGAGAATTTGAGACAGCCCACGCTGCACATTAAGTCAGCTCAATATAATATTTCAAAGCACTAAGCAACGATAACGTGATCGATACAGATAACTGGATTCAGATGCAATTCGGCTGAACTTTGAAAAGCACGCACAATTATGCTGCTGACCAAAAGTACGCATGTGTGATGGATCATAATATACACGACCATTCGGTGAGTCCACAGAGGAACGCGAACGCCCTGCATGGTGGAGGGTCCACCATACAGAGCGTTTGAGTACATCACGGGTGTCGCCGCAGACACGAAAAATCACCATGGAACAGCAGATATTTAAAGGTCCGCTCACTGCGATTAGTGATGCCCACAGTCATGTGGCAATATGGCAGGGCGTGAAATGATGCTATAGAGCGTTCATTGTTTTAACCAGGTTTTAACGCTGTGCATTACCTGTATTTTCGTATTTGCCACCAATTGGCATCCTTTAAAATTGTGTGGTATTTACTGTAGTATTTAGGGATCAGTTTAGCAGTTTGTCCATTTTGGTTCATATAGAGCATAATTCAGAGATGGGTTTATTTGTGTTAATGAAATAATGAGCTTATTTTCAGGAGAACAGGCTGCGATACTGCTCCCTGACAATCAGAAGGTGAGAAAGACGACGATTGAAATTCAAGCATGTACAATATCAGCTGGTACTCACATTGTCGCGCAAGTTTCGCCTAGTTATATGAATGGTTCTACATACTTATGTTTGTGTTCAATATATAGAGGCAATGGCTGCTTAGCAATGGCCAAGTTACATATGATATGAGCGACCAGATACTCTGCTAATTTTATACAGTCAATTATTTTGTTTTATAGAAAAGTCATGTTTTAAAAATAGATAAGCATATAGTGAGGCTTACGACGGAGTTAGCAAGATAATATGCACTACATACATACTCTCTATAGAAACAATATTATACAGTTGAAACGCAAAGTAAGTTATTTATCATATTTTTAGAACTCCACTTTCTCCATAGCCAGTGTCCTTAAACTAAATAACATCATATAGTGATGTGACATATTTTGAGCATTAAGAGGCCGACACGTGATACAATTTGGATGGATAATTCGATATAAATCTCCAGCGAAATAGCGTACAAGATGTAGTTAGTTTTCGGGAGTTTACAAAAAATCACTGGGTAGATTGTGTGTCCACAATTATATATAGGCCATGGATCTACCACCTTACCGCACGAGACTCCGAATGCCAAGTACACACTACCGTGCAAGCAGTGTGCTCAAAAAGACCAAAAATATCTAAATTGAATGAATTATATCTGACAGATGAAGTGGTGTTTGTTAAGACAATCTTCGTCCTGGAATTTCCACCCCTTGTCGTGGGACAGCCTCATGCAATCTTGAATTCCTCCATCCGGGTCACCAGACGCCCAGTCAACAAATTGCAAGGGAAATCCGTTTCTATTGACGTAATCGTTGGGACCGCCTCCGCCAGTGTCAAACCCGTCAATCCACACATCGACACCTGAAACGTAAAGTATAGAGTGCTTGGCAGTCCGAGTGACCGGATTCGTAATCTCCGATTTAAACCCGGGATATGTAAACCTCTAGGATCAAACCGCCATTTGACAGCTAAATCCGTGGTTTAAACCGGAGGTCGCAGGCCGTTTTATGTCGTCCGTAGCGTTCAAAGCGAGCGATTTTTATATTCACACCGAAAGCGACTGGATCTCTTCGTCGCGCGCGATGGTTTGGGTAGATAATCGTTTGAGTGCATCAATTACAGGCAGTTCACAAATACTGTGTACATGTATATGGACATTTTAATCAGAATTTGCGAAACATATGTCAAGTGGAATGGTCCACGGGCTTCCTAAATTCTCATAGCAATTGCTATCCTTGCACTTCAGCTATCAGCATGTCGCTAAAGTTAAGTCCCCCACAACCTTTGTTATCGCGACGACGAATGCATGTGTCGCCTTCAAATAGAAGTAATTTCGCAGTAAAATATCCTATTTGACAGCGACCCAATTATCCCGCTGGTTTGCCACAAAGCGAGAAATCGACGAAGCATAAAATCACTGCTGTGATCGCGTCATGGTCAGCGAATATGTCGCTGGCAGTGTGAATATAAAACTCGCGCGCTTTGAAGTGCTACGGACGACATAAAACGGACGTTATAATCGCGCGCTCGCGTCCGGTGTGGATTGACCTTAACGCATTCGTCATATCTTGTTTTAACCTGGTACAGACACGTGGTGCAGCCGTAGTTTTTCTGTATTATCGAAATAATTAATCATGCTTTCATATAGTGTGGACCACAGCGTTCTATTGACAGCTAAATCGATAATTACGATAACAAGCATGTTTTGATTGGAAATTTATAAGCGAGAAACACTCATGTCTGTAACGTGTGTGGGAATAAGTTTTTGGTCAATTGCGATCATTTTATTTACGTTTTATAATATTAAACCAGCAACTAAGTATTGGATAGATCATCTCAACGAGTTTCTTCAGAATTAAGAAGGGTGGCATTAGTTTTGATAGGAAGTCATTTAATCTATTCGCGAGCGCGCAGCGCGAGTAAGTAGAGCTAATAACTCCCAATTAAGACTAACGTCTCCCTTGTTATTTATGAAGGCATGGGTAACATGATCTATTCAATTTAGATGATTCATGATTATATTATTCACGATTATATGCGATTCATTATTCCTGACTCACTATATTCGCCAAGCCATAATTTTCAATATAAACTCTGAATTTGGAAATATTAACTCAGGATATTACCCAACTTGATGAGGTATCGTTGGAAAGTTCATTTTCCGAGTAGTTCTTAGAACTAGGTGACGACTTCAAGAAATAAGGTATGTTTTCACTGATGTTTCGGCTGAAGTTTAATTTTTGATAGGGGAACTAGTTCGTCATGTCGAGAACGCGAAGAGGTAATTAACCCTTTGAGTGCCAGGGGCCGATCTCATCGGCCCTAAACCTACAAAATAAGTATGTTAAAGAATATAAGAATAAATTATTAAAATTGTAAAAAATGGTAAAAAAAAAAATAAAAAAAAAATGGTTAGGCCAATGCATTCTCTTATATATGCGAGGCGACATATGGTCGACTCGCATATATAAGAGAATGCATTGGCACAGGGTATATGGGTTGATACAAAAATCGGACCTGGCACTCAAAGGGTATAAAGGGCAGTACTGAGCTGGTAATGCAAGATACAATTTAGTTTTGTCCACCACATTCCCCTCCCCATTTCCACAGAATAATGTAAATTGCAAAAATGTCATATAGCGGCCAAGACAGTCGTGCTTGTGTTGTATTATTTAGCAATCACCGAACAATAATTCGAGTGCAACATCATGCGTACGAATGACAATGAATTCGTATTGAGTTATCGGATCACAAAACAGTTTTTGCCCTTCATCTCGGGAGACATTGCGATTTGTCACCCGCCTGAGAACGGAATGACTCCCACAACAAATGTACACCGTGTGGTGTTGAAGGCTTCGTGCAGTCTCTCTAACTGACTGTAAGAAAATAGTCATTGTACGGTGGACAAGGCTTCAGGCACTCTAACTGACTGTAAGAAAATTGTCACTATGTGGTGTACAAGACTTCATGCACTCTAACTGACTAAGAAAATAGTCACTGTGCGGTGGACAAATTACTTCATGCACTGTAATTGTATGAACAAGAAGAGATGCTGTCCGATCAGAAGTACATGCTTCAAAAATTAACTCATATGTTACTATAGTGTTGTCATTCAAGTCTGTCATGCAAGCATAAACAGTGAATAAATATCACAATAAATATAGACCAAGGCCGCGAAGCAGCCGCGGTCGATATTTCTTGTACAGATATCCAAGCGGGTTATGACATATTTATAAAACGGTTCACACCCAAGGCAAACAAAATTGAGCCGCATTCTATACGATGATTACCTATCAATTACCATTCAATCAAAAGTTAATTGAATGGTTTGTGGTGTTACATTTTCCTGTTGAACAATTAGTCAAATGCTCGTTGACAATCGGATCACTTGCGTCAGCATTATTTATCAGCGTATATAAACCATTTTGTCTCCGAATTTGAAAACGTTTTTATACTGATGACGTGTTTCTGGATAAACAGATTCTTCCTTGTGATAATAAACTGTTTCGGCTGTTAAGGTTATTTGTCCTCTTGTTGTAATAATGGGATTATCGTTCAGAATACAGGAGGCACTCAAAGTTCCGGTAGTGTTCGGACTCCGACGTGAAACTATTCCACATTGCATAAAGTGTGTGATAAAATATAACTGGCATTCGTGACAACAGATTTAACCAAACCTGCATATATTGCCTGCATTTTCTGCGTACATGCATGCATGTATATGTGAACAGTTTGTGGAATGTTCTCAATGGTATCATTCCAAAGCTCGTGATCATTGTGGATTATACATTTCAAATAGGTTTGGATTTCGTTCAGTTTACTTCACCCCGCCCCTCCCGACAAACCAATAAATATTCAATCATGGGATGTTGGTGTGGGGTGAAACACTCTAGGATATGACGAAATAACGAAATCATACTCCGCGAACGCACAGCACTCTGGTTTAACGATTCCTGCAGTTTTTTGGATCTAAACGACTGACTCCGATTTTGTTTATCAGGCTCCGACTCTATTCCGATATTTTAAAAGTTTCGGTAGCGTTTTAGCGAAAAAAAAAAAATAGATTGACATAAAGGTATCGTTGAACCCCAGTGGCACAAGGAACGGCTTTAAAACGATGACAGGAGAAACGGGTGCGTTTAAAGAAGCATGTAATACCTACTTGTATTCTCCGCTATGAGTTGACCTTTAATGTAATACATACCTGTATTCTCCGCTATGAGTTAACTTTTAATGAAATACATACCTGTATTCTCCGCTATGAGTTGACCTTTAATGTAATACATACTTGTATTCTCCGCTATGAGTTGACCTTTAATGTAATACATACCTGTATTCTCCGCTATGAGTTGACCTTTAATGTAATACATACCTGTATTCTCTGCTATGAATTGACCTTTAATGAAATACATACCTGTATTCTCCGCTATGAGTTGACCTTTAATGTAATACATACCTGTATTATCCGCTATGAGTTAACTTGTAATGAAATACATACCTGTATTCTCCGCTATGAGTTGACCTTTAATGTAATCATACACGAAGGAATCAGTTACTTCTAACAAATGGCCACCGTCGTCTTCACATGCAGACTTCGCATCTTCATTATCTACCAGCGTTTTATAGTGCTTTGTGCAGAACAATTCGTCGTACTCAGAAGGACAATCTGTAACATTTATACATTGTAATACATGACGGTTTTCGCGACACAATAGATAATATATTCGCATTTGAATGTTTTCCCGGTATCGAAATAGGTCCACCTTTTTACGATTATTATATCTCACAGAAAGACTCATTAAAGATACGGGCGGCGTTGACGGTGGGTATGCTGTTAAAATATTCACCTCCGTCAAAAACCGCCATAAACAGAAATAATAGTAAAATATAGACAAACTTTGTTCTTATTCCAATCAGAAATTTGGCATAAACAGTATGTTATTGTCAATTGTTTTCCTTTGTTATGTAACCAAAAGCAAAAACACGTTACGGTTCCTGGTTTTTGTTTAGATCCGGATATGGTAAACATAAAGAGCGTTCTTTTATACTGTTTTCCCGATATGGAAGTAATAAAGAGCGTTTATATAATTTTTGTGTGATTAACCAATAGAATTGCGCTATGTTATATAAACAGAAGCACAACTTCTGTAACACGAGCAGGCTCTTGTTTATGTACACCGTCGTACGTCTTGACGACAATATACTATTTACGCGCTGATTATGTTTGGAAAACGAACAAAACTATATATATTTTAATATATTTTAACACCGCCCGTGCCTTTAAAGTCATAAAAAATAAAACTTTGAACAAGATATTCGAGTTCTAAGCTAAAACAGTCATTTTCACAACATGGAACAGAAAAGTGCGTTCCGTGTTAGTTTATTCCTGATATGGTAGAAATAAAGAGCGTTCGTTTCACGGGAAAAAGGCTCGGACGACACTGGTGACGACTGCAAGTATTTTTCAGAGCATATGAATTAAGCCCGTATAGCAATATTTCCTGTATTTGTAAACATATCTTATACCTCCGTTCAAATTACGAGACGAATAAGCCACATCAGTTTGACCCTTTCTATACAAAATACCAATTGACGATTTGTTCCCTAAGCCTGACATGTCAGGCCGTTTGTAGAATTTATTATCTAAACATTTCCCACCAAAGAAAATTATTTCTTCTGCACTTGTATTATGTTTTCGTAATACTGTTGTCTGTTCCTATTACATGGACACCCATCTAATAAAATAATGGATCATTCCAATGTATAAGTAAAAACTGAATGGGAGAATCCATTTATTAGAGGAAGAGAAATTATATATTATTGTATGTACTATTTCGAAGAATGGTTAAGATTTTTTACCATATCAGGACACAACTAACAGGGATAGCTCTTTCCTGTTACATGATGAACACTGTCGGCTCCCAATGTTTTCTAAATTCCAGAATTCGAATAAGGATTGTTTGTGGCAGAAGACGTCCGCATGTATGAGTACTCACACGATGTAATCGATCTCAGAATTCGTTGTGAGCACGGAGGATTCGATGTGATGCCAACGAGGGTTCGAGCATTTTTGTTGTATTTTTTTGTTATTAAAATGTGGTGACTCACAGAAAGAGGTTCACTGCTTGATAATGATTTCAAGGGTGACCCCAAGAAATATTGACAGAGCATGCGAAATGCTAAGAAGGACATGTTTCGGTGCATGCCGATCGCCAATCACCAAATTCCTGACTCCTTCATCTGCTCTTGAAATGTGTAGTAATCCCAAAGGCATTATATGGATGTGAAATGTGGTATGGCATAACAAACACACACAAATTCTGCAACTTGAGAGAGTCTATCGTATGTGTATAAAAGATATTCAATGTCTGCCTACTAGAACAAGTACAGAACTTTCACTGTCATTACTTGGTTTAACACCACTGCATGTCGAAGTAGACCGGAAAAAAACTTTTATTCTTGGGAACACTAATAATTCTTCCAAACACTCATCGCGATGCTCTAAGAGTGTTTCTGTTCAATTTTCAAGGCCACCTCCTCTATAAACGGCCCCTGTCTGGCTTTGCGAAGGAAATCTTCACAAACGTGCACGCATATGATCTCAATGATTACGTCACAAATTTTCTTCATTCTGGGTTATTTCCATCACAGAAACAATGGAAAGAAATTGTAAAAGAGAAGATCAACAACTTCGCATATCAAGCACCATGGTGTGATTCGACAAATGAATCACTGAATTTCTTTCGGATGGTTAAATCCTGTCATATGTCGATCTGGAGAGGCTGGCTACTATGCAGGGAACACCCAAAGTACAAAGCTAAAGCTCTCTATATGGCAAACATCATCTCCAGAACGACATATGACAACAACGCATTATGCAAGCATTGTGGGTGCCAATACTCTGACCTCATGTCACACATTTACCTCCATTGCTTCTCTCCGCACATACAGGAACTCAGAAATGAATTATGGTATAAAATCATAAATATATTCGGAATTCCTACATTTTCATTCCGGGATTTACTCTCGCCGGTAGGATTCCACACTTATGCATGTGGATGTGGAAGTCATCCTACTCTGGAACTCATGGGTGATGTGAAACTTTTATTTATTCATTGTCTCATATTTGTGTGTGTCATTTGCTTCATCTGGCCAATGCAAAAGCCTGAAAAGGTCAACCGACCTTACATGTATATAAGTTAAATTGATATAGTTTGAATGTCACTATTGTATTCATAAACATGTATATACTTGTACGCATATCTCTCCTTCAAGGAGGCAATACAAAAACAAATAATAAAAAAATTAATATATAATTCACGGTCAACACCGAGGCATTGCGACAGTCAAATCTGATTTGATTAATTGTTACTCGGGCTTAGCGAATGTGCACACTTAATCTTTCTTTGTCATTTCAACCCATGTATTTCACACTGTGTAAGCGAGAACCTGTGTACTGGTAGATGAAGTAGCCCTATTTCTATTTGTGTACATGCACACTGTTGTTTATTGCGTATTCATATGTGATTTGTTCTCACGCGCCTTTCATTCTTTCTTCGATCCATTATCAAATGGTGTAAGAATAAACTGCTTTGGTCTGCTGATAGTTGATTAATTGTTTTTCTGGCCTAAACTGACACGACACTTAGTGATTTGTCAATTACCAGAGTAGTGATGAGCGCGCGTTCATTATCAGTAATCATGTTGTGATCACAGTAATCTGCGACACGTGACTTCACATAGATCTGTATACAGATATACAGCAATGTAAATAAACCCTTAGAGATGTCGGTTTCGGAAAATAGGATTCCATCGTTTTTCCTCAAGAGGGTTTTCGTTGGTTTTTCCTGACCGCCAACGCAGACAAAGTAGGATGTAATTAACCTGTATATGAACACGTGACCGTCCCTTAACTTGTAAGCATGTATACCAATACACGCTGACGTCGACTCCTGATGGACTCTGGCGCGGCTTGATGGCAATGATTGTGTTATCATTATTTGAGAATTGAGAATACTAAGCATATAACTGCTAATATTTGGTCGTTTACCCAGCGGGGAGACCATTATCACAAACGTATAGGACGTCGAATGAGTGTAGATGCCACTGGGTAGGTATATATATCCTGTTAACTTGTCAGGTACGGTCAACGAAAACAATCAGTGCACTTGATAAAACCCTCCGTAGTTCCAACTAAATTGTCACAATTTTGCATTGTCATAGATATGACCGTACAGGTGGATATCTTGCCAACTCGCGCTGTGATTTTCAGCTCATAACTCGTTGGAATATCCGATATTATTAAGAAGTGAGGCGGGGTGTAACCGCCCATGTCAACGCAGAGGTGTTGTGATTAAACGGGGATTAGCTATGCAGGCATTACAAGAAAACCAATGTCAGAAATGGTAACGCGCTCAAGATCATATATTATATACCCATGATTGTAATTATAGAATATAAAATATATTGGTTTCGCGAATGACCAACTCAGAATTCCGTTAAAATAACAATAACAACAAGCACCTAATTAACGAACCGGCGGCCGACTCGGCCGTCTCCGACCACAACCCTCAGTGGGCTGCAGAACGAAAAATGTCTGTAAAAGTTGAAATACAAGACTTACAAATTATCGTTTTCATTTCTTTTATTTGTAATTGACATAGCTTGTCACAAATTTATTACATAATAATGTAAAGGACAATAAACGAAATTGAAATTCCCAACTACACATTTTACCAGACTCGGCCTCCTGGTCGCGCAGTTCGACTTTTAAATCCGTCCCAAAAATTCCCATTTTTCTATAAATAAAACCCCCAGCGTAAACTCCAGCGCCCAGGCGAAACAAGAAATGGTTACATTAGTATACACGCGGCGCGCATAACAAGAAATATATCACGAGTGCCTGACAATGTGGCCTGTTGGCGTCTCGTGAAGGGAACCGGAGCTCAGGGATGTGGCTGGAGGGTCTCCGTTGGGGGTGTCCACTTTGGGGAATCCAACTACACCCACTTGAATGCGACCAAACACAAGTTTGGTATAATTCCATTGGCACCCCCTTGCACCTCAGGGCCTAATAGCCTATATATTCATAAACAAAATGTTATATACCCGGT
Organism: Siphonodentalium dalli; assembly: GCA_032622095.1. Taxonomy (NCBI): domain Eukaryota; kingdom Metazoa; phylum Mollusca; class Scaphopoda; order Gadilida; family Siphonodentaliidae; genus Siphonodentalium; species Siphonodentalium dalli. Next base: position 154,788,544 of record CP136068.1, on the reverse strand, counting down.
ATGAGAACATTCAGTTATTTGAACCTGACAATTGCATATATCCTAACATCTAGTGGCCCAACTCCAGACATATGCACATAGCTATGGACAGGAGAAGAACATTTTGAAAACTAAGCAAGAAAATCGCTAAATCCTAGCATATAGACTGGCATCTAGGTTTCCTAGTGTTGGAAATTTCAAACCTCATACACACCCTTAGGTTGGAAATATCTCCAACTGATGACAATTTCAGTCCACAAATTTTGACCAAATGTAGTAAAATATTGTTTCCTTAAACTAATTAGCAGTATTTTAGTGACCACGGGGATGGACCACGAAAATTTTGAAATCTGAACAAGAAAATCGCAAAATCCTAGCACCTAGACTACCATCAAGCCTGCCTATATTTGGAAATTTAAAACATGACATGACAATATTGACCAAATGTAGGACAATATTGTTTTCTTAAATTAACTAGCAGTTTTTGACTGGCCACGGGGAGGGACCAGGACACAAGTTTTCCAAGTGTTGGAAAATTTGGACCAAAAGTAGGAAAATATAAAATATTGGTCCAAAAACAATAAATTCCCCCAATAAATTGTTTGATAATCAAACTACAAGAGCATTTTCAACCTATCCTTGGTGTGAAATTCCAACTAATGCTGTGTCAGGTATGAAATTTTCAACTGTTGAAAAGTTTGACCAAGTTGGGTAGGATGTGAGAACCCCCCTAAACCCCCTGTCGTCACGTCTCTGCTAGAGCTACATGCGAGATTTTAACCGTCGACCATGGCTCATTATTTGTGTGGAAAACAAAACACCACCGATGAAAATGGAATAGTATTTTATCTATATCTATATTTGCGAATGTCTGTCTGTCTGTCTGTCTGTATTCTATAGAAAAAAACAGGGTACCACACAGATGACACCAACGAGGTAAGAGGAGTATTGTTTTACGAGGAGGTTAATGGTCTGCGAGGAGTATTGTTTTACGAGGAGGTTAATGGTCTGCGAGGAGTATTGTTTCACGAGGAATATAATGGTCTAAGAGGAGTATTGTCTTACGAGGAAGATAATGATCTAAGAGGAGTATTGTCTTACGAGGAAGATAATGATCTAAGAGGAGTATTGTTTCACGAGGAAGATAATGGTCTAAGAGGAGTATTGTTTTACGAGGAAGATAATGGTCTAAGAGGAGTATTGTCTTACGAGGAATATAATGGTCTAAGATGAGTATTGTTTTACGAGGAAGATAATGGTCTAAGAGGAGTATTGTCTTACGAGGAATATAATGGTCTAAGATGAGTATTGTTTTACGAGGAAGATAATGGTCTAAGAGGAGTATTGTCTTACGAGGAATATAATGGTCTAAGATGAGTATTGTTTTACGAGGAAGATAATGGTCTAAGAGGAGTATTGTCTTACGAGGAATATAATGGTCTAGGAGGAGTATTGTTTTACGAGGAAGATAATGGTCTACGAGGGGTATTGTTTTACGAGGAAGATAATGGTCTAAGAGGAGTATTGTTTTACGAGGAAGATAATGGTCTAAGAGGAGTATTGTCTTACGAGGAATATAATGGTCTAAGAGGAGTATTGTTTTACGAGGAAGTTAATGGTCTAAGAGGTGTATTGTTTTACGAGGAAGATAATGGTCTACGAGGTGTATTGTTTTACGAGGAAGATAATGGTCTACGAGTATTGTTTTACGAGGAAGATAATGGTCTACGAGGAGTATTGTTTTACGAGGAAGATAATGGTCTACGAGGAGTATTGTTTTACGAGGAAGATAATGGTCTACGAGGAGTATTGTTTTACGAGGAAGATAATGGTCTACGAGGAGTATTGTTTTACGAGGAAGATAATGGTCTACGAGGAGTATTGTTTTACGAGGAAGATAATGGTCTACGAGGAGTATTGTTTTACGAGGAAGATAATGGTCTAAGAGGAGTATTGTTTTACGAGGAGGATAATGGTCTAAGAGGAGTATTGTCCTACGAGGAAGTTAATGGTCTAAACGGAGTATTGTTTTACGAGGAAGTTAATGGTCTAAGAGGTGTATTGTTTTACGAGGAAGATAATGGTCTACGAGGGGTATTGTTTTACGAGGAAGATAATGGTCTACGAGGGGTATTGTTTTACGAGGAAGATAATGATCTAAACGGAGTATTGTTTTACGAGGAGGATAATGGTCTAAACGGAGTATTGTTTTACGAGGAAGTTAATGGTCTAAGAGGTGTATTGTTTTACGAGGAAGATAATGGTCTACGAGGGGTATTGTTTTACGAGGAAGATAATGGTCTACGAGGGGTATTGTTTTACGAGGAAGATAATGGTCTAAACGGAGTATTGTTTTACGAGGAGGATAATGGTCTAAACGGAGTATTGTTTTACGAGGAAGTTAATGGTCTAAGAGGTGTATTGTTTTACGAGGAAGATAATGGTCTACGAGGGGTATTGTTTTACGAGGAAGATAATGGTCTACGAGGGGTATTGTTTTACGAGGAAGATAATGGTCTAAACGGAGTATTGTTTTACGAGGATGATAATGGTCTAAGAGGAGTATTGTTTCACGAGGAAGATAATTGTCTAAGAGGAGTATTGTTTTACGAGGAAGATAATAGTCTAAGATGAGTATTGTTTTACGAGGAAGTTAATGGTCTAAGATGTGTATTGTTTTATGAGGAAGATAATGGTCTACGAGGTGGATTGTTTTACGAGGAAGATAATGGTCTAAGAGGTGTATTGTCTTACGAGGAATATAATGGTATAAGAGGAGTATTGTTTTACGAGGAAGATAATGGTCTAAGAGGAGTATTGTCTTACGAGGAAGTTAATGGTCTAAACGGAGTATTGTTTTACGAGGAAGTTAATGGTCTAAGAGGTGTATTGTTTTACGAGGAAGATAATGGTCTACGAGGGGTATTGTTTTACGAGGAAGATAATGGTCTACGAGGGGTATTGTTTTACGAGGAAGATAATGGTCTAAACGGAGTATTGTTTTACGAGGAGGATAATGGTCTAAACGGAGTATTGTTTTACGAGGAGGATAATGGTCTAAGCGGAGTATTGTTTTACGAGGAGGATAATGGTCTAAACGGAGTATTGTTTTACGAGGAAGATAATGGTATAAGAGGAGTATTGTTTTACGAGGAGGATAATGGTCTAAGATGAGTATTGTTTTACGAGGAAGTTAATGGTCTGAGAGGTGTATTGTTTTACGAGGAAGATAATGGTCTACGAGGTGTATTGTTTTACGAGGAAGATAATGGTCTACGAGGAGAATTGTTTTACGAGGAAGATAATGGTCTAAGATGAGTATTGTTTTACGAGGAAGATAATGGTCTAAAAGGAGTATTGTATTACGAGGAAGTTAATGGTCTAAAAGGAGTATTGTTTTACGAGGAAGATAATGGTCTAAGAGGAGTATTGTTTTACGAGGAAGTTAATGGTCTAAAAGGAGTATTGTTTTACGAGGAAGATAATGGTCTAAGAGGAGTATTGTTTTACGAGGAAGATAATGGTCCAGGTTAGAAATTTATAAAGTTACGCTGTCGGAGTCAGGGGCAGAAAGGGAGGAGGGACAACAAAATCGATTAACTGTTTTGTCGCCGATCTGCACCAAATGTATATGTAATTATCGCACAAGGTATGAGGAATCTAAGGGCGTGGTATAAAGATGCCAGATAGTCGCCGGTGGAGTCAGGAGTGAGAAGGATAGAGGGGCACCAACATCGATAGGAATATATTTTGTCGCCGATTTCCACCAAATTATATATAACTAGAAGGTGACCCGACTTCGTCCGGGCTATTAAAAAACCAAATTTCATATCGATTGCTCCACCCGTTTCCTAGATCTGGTCTGCGCATGCGCGAAGCTGGTGTCGCACGTGCTCGGCGACCCGATAAAATTCGTATCCGGGGCAAGATACATTCACATACCAAATTTAAAGTCAATATCTCAACCCGTTTCCGAGATCTCGTCTGCGCATGCGCGAAGCTGGCGTCGCACGTGCTCGGCGACCCGATAAAATTCGTATCCGGGGCAAGATACATTCACATACCAAATTTCAAGTCGATAGCTACACCCGTTTTCGAGATATATAGCCCAATGTCATTTGCGGATACCTCGGCCGGTGATGAGTTAACGCGACACAGTCAAATGCATCGGCAGGGTGAGAGTTAACGTAATCTAACTTTATGACCTCTGACGACGTCATAGAAATTACGCATTGATTTTATCCTGATAAAAGCATCGTACCACTTGTACCTAATAATTGAGGCAGATAACTAAAACGGATATATACATATTATATATCGTTGGAAAGATGAAGCCACACAGATTCTAACCGTGCAAATTATATGACTGGCAATTTATTATTCGCGCTATATCGAATCGATTTGTGAGCACCGAACTGAAATATATTAGCGCAAAAACGACGTAAAAATATATTTGACCTCCGCACGTGAAAAGTTGACCTCGCACGGACAAATAAATATGCCTATGTTGGTCCTGACCCGAAAATACCCCCACATACCAAGTTTCATCGAAATCTGCTGGGCCATTTTCGAGTCCATCGATTACACACACACAAACACACAAACAGATCTTCCAAAATATATAATAGATGGTCGCCATAATGTGAGGTGTCTACTGGTGTGGTTTAAATGTGCCAAAGTAATGTCAATTGTCGTTCGTGTCAGGAGCGGTGCCCCAAAATCGATAAAATATTTTTGTTGATGATTTCAATCAAATTTATATTTTGCATATATTATTTTGAATATATCCATGCTATGATGAGTCAAATCGTTGGTTTAAAGACAACAAAAATATCATTTGTTGCCCATTTCAATCAAATTTATATTTTGAATATATACATGCTATGATGAATCTAATCGTTGGGTTAAAGATAGCAAATGTATGCTGTTCAAGTTAGGGAGGGGCACAGTAGGGAACAGAAATGCGGAGGGGAGGACAACATCATTGATAAACAATCTTAATTTGTCACCGATTTCTTTAAAATTTAATAGATATAGAAATCTAAAAAAGAGGAATTAATGGTGTGGTTTAATGTTTCAAGAATGCCGGCGCTAGAGTCAGGGACTGGGCCAGGGATACGAGGAATATAAATGTGTTATTTTAAAATGCTAAAAGTTGCCATTTTTGCATGAGTTTAGGGGTTGGGTTGCGGCACTTAAATGGATACAAAACGAAATAATTTTCAATAGAAAAACACATCAAGTATTTTGTTACATTTCAATGACACATTGCATGGGAATCACCTTGATAAGTGATTACTTAGGATTTGTTCAATATGGAAGAGTGTGAACAATAATCTGCTATTACCGAAATGTCCACGTCGTTTGTTCCAATGCACAAGATATGGCGTCTGGCGTACGCAAATTGCAAATTATTTACTTCTCAACTCGTGAAGAATTAATCACGATAATGAAATCGACGCGTGGGTTCTGAAATGTTCTATCTCCCAAAACACCATTTTGTGGGAAATTCAGCAATTGAAAGGGCATGTGGAGTATACCGAATAGAAACCAGCTTTTGTTTTTATTGACAAAACAATGCTGGCAATTTGAGTGAAAACTGTGAGGTTTGGGGGGGGTAATTTTTTTTCTATTTTATGCTCGGAGATAGAATATTTTCTTAACAGAAACACAGAAACACCCTTTTCGAAACAGAAACACATTTTTTAACAGTTTAAACACCCTGTTCTGCTCATGCTTAACCGGGCACGGAACATTCGAACACGAATACCTCAGTGAGGAGAACACACTGCTAGAATTGTGTTTCATTGTAAAGTAACGCCAACGGAAGGGTTATATTTTTGTGATTGTTTTGCGACCCGTGCCTCATTTAAAATCTTGAACACACCCCGGACTGGCGGAATATACTTTCTATATTAAACGAGTAAGTGGACAACTGGCGTTACTATCAGGAAATAATATACAATTTGTATGGATGAGTTTGTTCCAGAAAGCCTAGGGCACTTTACAAAAGTGGCTAATAAACATGAAAGGCGCTTTGTCGATTCTTTGTGGACCCAAAGCCTATTTAAAGTATTGATCAGACACAAACTGAAGAGCGGTGCAATCAATGTTAAATGACATTGTGTACAAAAGGCAATACTGTACGAAAATGAACCATTTATATTAATGGGATGGTTCCTGACAGTCTAGGGTACTTTACAGAAAGGCGAACTCATCAGAAACTAAATGAAAATGCTCTCAATAGTAACCAAGGGGATAACAAACGATAATTCTGTTCGGAATGGTGTATTCAAAACTTTAAATACTTTAAATATGGTAGGGGTCTCCAAGCCATCGAAAAATCCCCTTTATTATCTGTGAGCCACTTTTTGTAGCGTGTCCCAAGCTTTGTGGTTATACCATTAGGAATTGCATGAATTGCATGAAGGTATGTTGGGTTGAGCTAGGAGTGCAGTACTGATGGAATATCCAATTGTGACGCTACATCCACTCAACCACCAAGCCAGGAAGAGACCACGTCCTGTATATGAGGGTATACTTGAGCATAACGAATCCTTCATAATTATTACATTCGAATCTGATAACAAAGCCATTATGGTACCAACTTGAAGATGAACCGTGTGTTCTCAAAGGTGGACAGACATGCACCAACTATCAAGAGATTCAAGTTTGATCACGTTATCATTTATAAACACACAAATTATAATTTCGAACTCGCACAAAGGCACATATAACTAAAACCTGTAATCCATTTACAAACTATCGAGAAATTTTGTTTTCATCCATAAACCCAAAAAATCAACGGATCATCACCAAATTCGAACTTTACATGTGTCTCTTCAAATGTGAACACATACCAAATATCAAGAAATGATGTTGATGTTTGATCAAGTTATCATCCAGCCAACCCAACACTTGTAATTTCTAAATTGAAAAGGGGGCATAACTCCGACTGATAACTCCGTCAACAACCATCAGGCCATGATCAAAATCTAACTTTCACCTGTGTCTCAAATTTGCATATACGGCAGTTATTGGTGCATAAAAAAAAAATACCACGCATTTGTAACCAGTTACTGGGTTACAAATGCGCCATATTTTTTTTGGCATTTGGAGTTACATTAGGAAGTCGTGTGTTAGCTCCAACCAGTAACAAGTCGTGTGTTCGCTCCGACCAGTAACCCGGTTATAAATGCGCATTTGTAACTATGTAACAAAAATCACGTCGGATTTTTGAAACGACTTCCAAATGTAACTTTGTCACCCTTTTTTAACAAGGACGTGTGAAACATTTTCATTTTTATAGTTGGAGTTATTCTCTGATAAGCATTTATAACTATGTAACAAAAACACGTCGCATTTTTGAAACGACTTCCAAATGTAATTTTGTACCCCCGTTTAACAAGGACGGGTGAAATATTTTCATTTTTCCAGTTGCGGTTATTCTCTGATAAGCATTTGTAACTATGTTAAAAAAACACGTCGGAATTTTTAAATGACTTCCAAATGTTACTTTGTAACCCTTTTTTAACAAGGACGGGTGAAATATTTTCATTTTCCCAGTTGGAGCAATTCTCTGATAAGCATTTGTAACTATGCGACAAAAAACACGTCGCATTTTTGAAACGACTTCCAAATGTAACAAAAAACACGTCGCATTTTTGAAACGACTTCCAAATGTAACTTTGTAACCCTTTTTTTAACAAGGACGGGTGAAATATTTTCATTTTTGCAGTTGCGGTTATTCTCTGATAAGCATTTGTAACTATTTAACAAAAAACACGTTGGAATTTTAAAACGACTTCCCAATGTAACTTTGTATCCCTTTTTTAACAAGGACGGGTGAAATATTTTCTATTTTCCCAGTTGGAGTAATTCTCTGATAAGCATTTGAAACTATGTGACAAAAAACACGTCGCATTTTTGAAACGACTTCCAAATGTAACTTTGTAATCATTTTTAAACAAGGATGGGTGAAATATTTTCATTTTCCTAGTTGGAGTAATTCTCTGATAAGCATTTGAAACTATGTAACATAAAACACGTCGCATTTTTGAAACGACTTCCAAATGTAACTTTGTAACCCTTTCTAAACAAGGGTGGGTGAAATATTTTCATTTTCCTAGTTGGAGTAATTTCCTAGTTACTAGTTGGAGTAATTCTCTGATAAGCATTTGTAACAAATTCGCACAGGCTCCAATGAGGGGTTCAAACTTTAAAGGGCCCATCATAGAACATGTGTATGTGCCTATACCTTTGAATTCTGGGCATCTATTATGGATGCTGGGCATATCTGGACGGTCCTAAATCCGAACATGACTCGGGTATAGCCGACTTAGATTTTATTCTCACGGGCTCCAATTTGGGGTTCAAACTTTTAAGGGTCCACCATAGAACATGTGTATATTCCTATACATGTACCTTTGGATTTTTGAAACGACTTCCAAATGTAACTTTGTAACCCTTTTTAAACAAGGATGGTTGAAATATTTTCATTTTCGTAGTTGGAATAATTCTCTGATAAGCATTTGTAACTATTTGACAAAACACGTCGCATTTTTGAAACGACTTGCAAATGTAACTATGCAACAAAAACACGTCGCATTTTTTAAACGACTTGCAAATGTAACTTTGTAACCCTTTTTAAACAAGGATGGTGAAACATTTTCATTTTCCGAGTTGGAGTAATTCTCTGATAAGCATTTGTAACTATGTAACAAAAAACACGTCGCAATTTTAAACGACTTCCAAATATAACTATGTAACAAAAAACACGACGCATTTTTGAAACGACTTGCAAATGTAACTTTGTAACCCTTTTTAAACAAGGATGGGTGAAATATTTTCATTTTCTACACATTTGATATACGTGCCATATGTGAAAAACATTCTTTTGAACAGTTCACAAGTTATCGTCTGCTTAATCCAAACAACTGCGGTTGTTTAAGGGCCCATCATAGAAAATGTGTATGGGCCTATACCTTTGGATTCTGGGCATGTAATATAGTGGGGCGGATAGATGACAAAATCGTGCATTTTATGGTAAAAGCACCAAACTTGACACGCATGTACTACATATACAAATAAGACATTTTGGATATCATGCCAAGCTGGAAAAGGTCCATGGTTGCCATGGCAACCGTTTTGACAAAAAATCTTGTTTTTCTCACAATCCTAACAAGTATGCATCATTATGACTAAGTTTCTGATCGAAAAACAATGTTTTATGTACCTATTTGTGCTGAAAAGGGATCAAGCTATATATCGATTGACTCATGTGTCCGTTATAGTTGGGTAGATTCAAAATGGCATATAAAATGGCCGCCATTTGTTTGAAAGTCCCTATTATTGGCTGCGTGTATCAACATTTTATTGAGATGTGTGTACATTTTTTATTATAAAAATGTACTTTGACAAGAAAATATAAACTGATAAATCACTCTGTATATATATAACAATTTTAAGGATTGCAAAACAAAAATTATAGGCTAGAAAATGATGGAATAGCGTAAATAAAATGCAAAAAAAAAAACAATGGTATGTACATAGGGTTGTTTGTTTTGATTACTATAATTGATGGTTACAATGAAACGAGAAGCATTTCTATGATATAAATGTCTGAAAGTTGATTATGAAAATCTTCCGCGTTAACTTTATATCATATCATTTTAGCGAGTGTGTATGGACAATATTGGCCATTGGTCTGGTACAAAACTGCTTGGCAACCGTTACTATGGGGCTACCCGATTACCTTTGTGCAGCTATAATAACACTTACTCACAATTTGACAAGCTGCAAATCATTGTGGTTTTATATGCTCAACATATAAATACCGCAAATTTTAAATATTTATGATATTAACTATAATTCTTCATGTTTTTATTACGAGCGTAGGTGCGAATTATGTGCGACAATGTATGATAGGAATTGTTTACATTTGCAATAGAAATATAGTGAGATGTATATAATTCCCTATATAGTTGTTAACGCACCGTAAATAGTTGGAAATATTTGCATATATGACACTGTTGGCAACACTTACAGTAATGCCCTAAGTAATCGACCTCTTAACCACAGCAGAATTATGGGTAATTTAACTTTTCAGGATTTAGTCGGAAATATTGATATTTATTTTCGACAAAATCCTGAAAAGTTACCCATAATTCTGATGTGGTTAATGTGTCGATTACTTAGGGCATTACTGTATTTGCAACTGCAACTGCATAGAGCGGTACAGCGTAATGATGCCCTCGATAATTTACAATTGCACCCTTTCTTGCAACCACATCGCAATAGTTCTCGGCAACCTTTGGATGCTTCAGGAAGATCGGTCCATGTCACACTCCAACTTCATTCATAGTAGCCTGTCATTTGTATAAAATAAATGGGTTTCGTATACAAAATTGGGAATTTTGGGCAATGTAGTTAATCGTAAATCCCACATACTGGAGACATTGGAAACCATTGTTGACAAGCATCCTATCGATTAGTTGCCTCAAAAATGGCGTTACCATAGCAACAGTATGTGGTTTCTGAGAATTCTGGAAAACGATCATATATGAAGTATTTTAGTGAGAACGGTGGACTTGTTGGTCGATATAGTTATATAATAATACTTTATATGTATATATTCTCCAAGACAAACCGACAGTACTGATCTCAAGAGTCAAGGTGACTATGAAAGGTCAAGTGTTTTTATCACTTCATGTCCTATTATTTGTCTTTATGAGGAACCTTTCTCAATTTATTGCATCATATTGATATTTTGTTGCATTCTGGAGATCATAGCCTTTATTTTGAGCCACACATCTTATCAATAGGCTGATCATTACTTGTGTGAGAGATGTTACGAAACATGTGACCGGGCCAATTGCCGACCCTTAAAATTAGAAATTGCTCTTCTCGATAGACAATGGCCACACCATTAGTTGGGTGGAAAGAGGACACAATCGTCAAATTTATGGTAAAAGCATCGAAGTTGGCACACATGTATCTCACACCATTATAAGTCATTTTGGATATGATCCGAAGAATGTACACCGTTGACATGGCAACCATTTTGTTGAAAACACATGTATTTGCCATACTCTATCCATTATGTATATGTATTGATAATGACCAGCAACCTCATAAAAACTGTTCACTGTGCATCTATTTTGATTGGGTCATATACTTGTTAGAACATATACACTTTTATATATGGGTAGATTCAAAATGCTATTCCCAACAGTATGGTGATAGGACGCACGTACGCCAATAATAATAATATTTAACTATTTAACAACGGTTGAGCATCGACGTTTTGATTTATTTCGAGAAATTGTTGTAGAACAGGGATCAGTTCAGTTGAAGTGCTTGAAAGTTATCGCCCTAGGATTGCTCAAGTACACAATTTAAAATCCATATCTCAGGTAAAACATCCGCTTTGCGAAAACGATCGAGATATTGCTATGCAAAATTCGTTTATCAACTCTGCATGAAATCGGTCGACGTTTGTTCAAGTTATATATCGGATAACGATATTAATTTTTTTTAAATAGAAAAATGGGCCTTTTGTTTTTGTTTGAATGCTTTGAAAAATTCGACTGACTGAACACTGGGAAAGGATAGTTGAACACCATTTAAATAGAACACAAACATTATATGTAAAACAGACGTAGAGGGAGAGAGATAATATAGAGTGAAATACAGGGTGATATAGATGGAAAATGGAGAGAGAGAGAGAGAGCGCGGGAACGGAAAGATGCTTCTTTGACAGCACATTACATGTATTTGGTGGTTTGATTGTGTTAATCAATTGTTATTTATACTCCAAGGAATGTACTATTTTAACCTACATGCATGGACTGTAGTTATATTTGTTGTTGGTCTTCTCTTTGGCTGTTTTCATTTCATAGTCAGTGATAGTGATATGTGAAACTCAATGTTGCTCATCTCTCACGATCCAGAACAAATCATTTACTGAAAATGTATTGCTGTCCCGATTTAAGCAAAACATGCGTCTATGTCTTAGTGCACTTTATTGTATAAACAAATTAATATCATGTCATGCCATGTCCCATCTAATTATTTCAATCCGTGTGTATAGGTTTATACATTGAAAATGTATTTTGAAGATTTAAAATCGGATGGTGGTCATGCCATTCCCAAGTATGGATATTGTCTCGGAGAGATCAACAGGAAGTTATCGACAAATATGACTGCAATGTTGTTCCCCGTCTGCATTTAAAACGGCAACACCTCTGTAACTGGCTGAACCGGTTTTCATTGTTTTCAAAAATGAAAACACGTTCGATACTAAGTCCCCTGGAAGACTGCTAATTTCTGAAGTTGTCATATTTTACAATCCTACACAACAGCGTCAATAACCGTGACAATTGTGTCCTCAAGAACAAAAACACATTGGGGGGGGGCAGTCTTCGATTTTGTATTGGTTATGGCACAGTATGGTGTGGACGGCTGTTTCCTAAGTGTTGCAAGTGACACGTTAACGGCTACTCTTTTGGCGGCGATCAGTGGTAATGTGGTTGCGTCGCTGTCCTATGGACGCCGACCGAGTAGCACCGCGTGAAAATGAAAGGATTCCCGGGAGGCCGCCATGCTTCTGGCTACGTAATCATGTTTATGGGCTGCGAAACGGTTTTCAAAAACATTTCTTTGTTTTTTTGTAACATCTCCCAGTCTGTTGTTGAAAATACGTATGAGTTTTAGGTCCTGATGGATCTGGGGTTTCTCTATCCATATTGTCAATTTAATTGTTTAAATACCAGATGAGCAGATGGTGGCGATATTCGGCCATGTCCATATAGTGGTATAAACGATACGACGTCACGATATCGGGAAGAGAAGTCCCAGAACCCAAGATACTGGCAGGTATACCACGAAGAGATCAGCGAAACCCACTTGAAATCCCAAACGCTCTATATAGTCACACCGACTATCGACCTATTGGCCAAACCCGGGACTATAGCCTATAGTACATGTATGAGGCGGCGCGGCATTTCCAAATAAATTGTCAACACACCTAATCCCACCCGGACAACATCTTCATGTATACGGTATTTGTATTTGTTTATATCTGCATTAAGTATACACTAATACTATAAAACAAGTTGATTATACGGTGACTGTATTGACTTCTTGTTTACACTCAGACAGGATGTCACCCGGAAAATTAGCAATTAATTTGTGCCTGATATTCAGCCAACTTAAGTCGGACAACGATTTCAACATTTATAACCAAAATATGCAATATATGTATATAGTCATTCTCCAAGACAATGCCAATTTGTATTGTAAAAGTTTTAAATCAATCGGATAGGAATTTCACGAAAGCATTGTCATTCTGTGTACTAGCATCAATTATAATACTGGAGCTAGATTTCAGCCTTGTCACTACATGCCCAGCGATACCTATATCGATTGGCATGTGTCGCTCGTCAAAGTTTTCAGCAGGAAGGGGATTCTGATGTTTAAATGTAAACCGTTGAAAGAAGCACTCGATGTGATAAATACAAAAGGCTTTTACCACCCGAGGCGCGCCTGTTATTCTGGAAATCCATATATTAATCTTATGAGACTGGTGGCATTTGTGGTCTCCAGAGAACAGAATTGGAGACGTAATTAAAAATCACTCTTAAGATACTGACACACAATGTTCTGTTGAAATGAATCTCCTAATTGAAAATACCGCTCGGTTTATCGACGCTCCGTGGGTCTACTTGGATAGATCTTGAAACTTATGATGCAGAATAGCTTTTACCTCCCTTTAACTCAATTGCAAATTAATTCATTAATCTTGGCATCTATCACAAAGAAATGGGTTCATCGTCCGAACCATGACTAAAACGCACACTGCCATAAATATTTAATGGAAAACATTTTTGACATAGCATCATACATCCTGGGACCCAACTTTAGCCCGAGCCTGTATACATATTCCGTCATTTTCCAGTCATTTTTTTTTAATTTGGCACAGATAATAAACATCGTTGGAACCTGCAATTCTGTGTTTGGTTGGAACCATTTTTGTCGAGTCTTTGCCATTTTTGCCGACTTTTCTAGCTCGTTAGCGCAATAACTTGAACAAATATTGACCGATTTTAACAATGTTTTGCGTAAGAGCTGTTTTTAAAAAATATCTTGAACGAGTTCGAAAACCAGACTTATCCGATCTTTCCTACTGCAGTTATGGCCCCTAGTTTGACGATTTTTCTTGATTTTCAACATTTGAGGTTTCCGGATGATGACATTTATTCCGGACATATCCAATCCTTCAGTTAGCCACCGTGTCCATGGACATTGTGGTCGGTCGACCTTTTATTTAATATGATTTGCGATGGTCATATCAGAAACATGAATTATCAAAAAAATGCTCTTCATTGTTCGGTCCACAAAATTTTAGGAGACAACGATACGATTAGGTGCCATTAACTTAGCAGGTATAATTCCATACGTTATGACGCATTAAGATTCGTCGACTAAGATTGTTACAAGTAACACCAGGGAGGTACAGCTTAAAGGCACGTGAGGCCTTAGTTGTCGAAAATATTCATATTTGTTCCAATCACCGTAAACAGAAAAACATTAAAACGCATACAGTTTCGTTCATATATACCATGACCATCGCGTAAACAGCATGTTATCATAAAGATTTACTATATTTTACCTAAGCAAGAGCAAGATTGTGTTACAGAAGACAGCACAGTGCTGCTGGCTAATCACACACAACTGGCATAAACGCTCTTTATTCGTTCCATATCAGGAATTCACCAACAAAGAACGCTCTTTATTTTTAACATCATAATATAAACAAACACCAGAAAAGTAACTTTTTATGCTTTTGTTTACATAACAATGGTCAAAGATATGACAATAACATACTGTTTATGCGATATTTCTTATTTGTATACGGACAAAGTCTGTCTACATTTTGTTGTTCTTTCTGTTTGTGGCGTTATTTGACGGGTGGAAATATTTTCACAGGATACCCACCGCCAAGGCCAACCGTGTCTTTAACCTATGTAGCCTCTGATGTCTACATATATAGAGTACATACATTTTTCATTGGTGTGTGGTACCGTGGTACGGTATATATCATCTCATTCAAAACCAGCTTAATAATCTTTTAATTCTTATTTTAAAAAACCCACAGATTCACCCATATTAGCATTGCACTGTATCAACCCAATTTATTGTGCTGTGATGCCGTTGAAGGTTGTTTGTGAGTTTGTGAGTAGCTTCCTATCTGCCCTTACACAAGTTTCATGAATTCCGTTACTAGTTCCCAGACCAATCCCAGTTTCTAGTTCCCAGTTCTCATAATATAATGATAATCGTTACTGTCAACAAAATGAAAAAAGGTCAGTTTTCGTTGCTAAATCGCCTGCGTATGCATAACCATAGCAGCCACGAGGCTATTGTTCTGGATTCGTTTTGTGCCGCTACTAGTCCATCTAAAAATATAAAAACTAGGTCACAATTAACCTGTCCAGTGTTCAAAAATTGGGTGTAAGTCACTGTGTAAGTCGTGCGTGGAGGAAATTAACAATTTTTCGTTGCCAAATTCCAATATGTATGCATAATCACAGCAGCCACGGGGCTATCCTTGTGTATTCTTCTTGTGCTGCCACCAGTCCATCTAGATATCACAAAGTGGGTCACATACGCCCATCCAGCTGTTCAAAAAATCGCCTTTGTTCTGACAACACTAATGTTTGTAAACAAGCAGACAAAGGAGGTGCAATGGTGATTATGGAAGCGACCGACTATGCCAACAAATCGGAAGATATACGCTTGAACGATCGTTTTTACAAGAAACTTCCTACAAATGAGGAGAAATCCGTAATGAATAAAATAAAGAAGTTTGTCACAAAATTCTCTAAATGCCTAACTGATAAAGAAGCCGAATATCTCACAAAATTTGAGATGAAATGCAACTCTTACGGATTACCCAAAATTCACAAAAGTACCACAATCCAACAGGCAATTAAAGAACAGAATTCCGCGTATATCCCAGTGCCCAGGTGTGGATAATATGGTCACTGATGATAGTCGGGAAAGTTTCTTTTGTGTGTATATACAGTTGGTGTTCGAGATAAATCAACCAGAATATCGCAAAATTTCAATGAGTGAACATTTGGATGAATGTGGAAAGAATCAATATTCGATCTTCCCATTCCAAAAACTGTTCTCAGCAAGCACAATACGCCGAACCCGGAAGGAAGATTTCTACGTTGATCACTTCCGATGCAAGCTAAATGCGCCCAGGAAATGACGTTGTGTAAAGCTGGGTTATCTCCCTTGACACTATGATGTCATAATTCAATTTATCGTCTATTGAAAGTGGCAATGCCACGAAAGGCCTATAGACATTTTACTTACATTAATTAATTTTCTTATGTTATTCTTGGACCATATATATAACTGTCCACACGTTACTTTAAACTGTGATATATATATATATATATAGCTATCTATTATATATTTTGGGAAATCTGTGTATGTGTGTGTATGTGTGTGTCTGTTCGCGATGGACTCGAAAACGGCCGAACCGATTTCGATGAAACTTGGTATGTGGGGGGTAATTTCGGCCGGGAAGTGGCATGGGCCTATTAATTGGCCCGTGCGACGTAACCCGATTTCAAGGTCGAACGCCCGAGTATCGCGGGATGAAAATTAGTGTCTAGGGATACTTTCGTATGGGGAGTGTCGTAAGCCTATTCGTTTGCCCGTGCGACGTGACATTGACCTTGAAATCGAGTCAATTCAAGGTCAACACGCGAATTTTGATGGGATTTCGACGAAATTTGAATCGTGACCCCGACCTGACCTTGACCTTCAAACTGATCAATTCGAGGTCAAATCGGGTAAAACCGGATGGATTTCGACGGGTGCTTTTGTCGGGTACTTTTGTCCGGGCAGTGTTTTGTCCGGGTCAAATCGTTACCCCACCTGACCTTGACCTTCAAAATGGACAATTCAAGGTCAAATCGCGCAATTCGCCGAAAAGCAGAGGGGAAACAGCCCGGACGAAGTCGGGTCCACCAGCTAGTATATATATATATATATATATATATATATATATATATATATATATATATATATATATAGCATGCCATGCAATGATAACACGTGCTATTATTTTACCCCCACCCCTATCCATGATTACACGTATACCGTACCTACATCCACCCACGAATGTGCGCTATTCATATACATGCTATACTGTTCAATTGATTTATGTACATGTATATATATACACACTCAAGTATACCAATTTATATGGTGATTTGAGAATAAATGAATGATGAATGAATGAATGTCAGCACGATTATAAATTTCGTTGTATTCCTCGCCGCCTTGCAGGCCAGATGAAGACATTATTCAAAATAAGCATGAATGGAAAGCAGCCGTTGCGGGGGATACAAATGTCATCACGTTTGACAAAGGATTCCACGGGAGTCACACTGACCAAATATCAGTCGCAGAGTCAAAAGATGGCAACCAAAATGGCCGCTAAAATGACAATTATTTCTTTTGTTTATTTTGTTGATCGAAATCAGCCAGTGGTGACCAGAATGAGAAATACTTCATGATTTCGACACTTGTGTGTCAAATATATCATTTATACTCAGACCTCACCCTCACCCTCTTACACTTGCACCGTACAAACTTGAGCAATTCGTCTGGGGCTGCATTCTGGTCAGTCATGACTGGGGAAAGATCCTCACCACGTCGTTCCCAACCCCACCCCTCAGCATTCAATACGTCATTATTCAGTGTATAAGATCGGTTGATAACCCCGCCCATAATCTGCTACTTCTACGGGCTACATGGAAGCCATGTTCCTCAAACACTGATGTACCCAAGGATGCTTCACTGGTAATTCTAGCATCATTTGGAGATATAGTCTGCAGCTCTTTGCGTAATTTATATGACTAGTGGCTGCGAAGAGGTTCAGCATCTTCCCTAATGTTACAATATGCAGATTCCAATCCCCTGTTCGCTCAGCACGGATGAAGTTCTTTAAGGTTTGCACATAATCCATATACTGCACCCACAATTTTGCTGTGAGGGATTCTTTGACAAGCAGTGATTTATAACAATTGATACATTGCTCGACCTTCAACAGTTCAGTTGAGTCCGCAGCCGCGGATATAGGAACAACGCCAATTTCAATCTCTTCACGCAGTTTTTGTATTCTGTCCATTCCACTCTGGTGCATTTTGCCCATCTTGTTTTCACCAACAACGTGTACATCACACTGTTGCATGTGCGAGGCTTCTATGTCATCTTGTTCCATTACCGATTCGATGTCCGCAAAACTGTCGTCCTTTTCAACTGGGACAACTTCAGCTATCAACTTATTGAAAAGCGCAGCCTCAACTAGGTAGTAACCACGCAATGCCCTCGACACTGCCTTTCCAGATATCATATGGGTCACTGTGTTCTGACCGTACACTTTCTCCAAAGCTTCTTCTAACCCCGACCCCTTCATCATCGAACCGATACTCCCCATGAAGCTCATTACAGTGTGAAATCCGCCCAGCCTACACACTATGTTCATCGACTTAGAACTTATTATGTTTACAGCCTTGAGCCACAACGGCTGGTCGAAAGTGATATATGGCGTGTGGATGTTCAATCTACGTGCCTGTTCCTCAACATAAATGAGTGTAGAATAAATGCAATCGTCATCTGACGGATTCAGATCGATGATGGGAATGAACAGAACATCTGATTTATCAGCGGTCAGAGTGTCGTCCTGCGAGTAAGCACTTTGCATGAAACCTGACCAGTTCGCGCTAGGTTTTTCACTCTTACTGAAAAAGCATGCTGAGTGCCACAGCAGATCTGTGCTGAGGTCAGATGGGAGGGTATATGGTGTGGCCAAATGAAGAAGAGGTTTCAGTTTGATATTGGAAATTCCTTTGCCAATAACATCAACATATTGGGAGATGGACACTCCTTTGTTTTTCACGAGCTCAATAACCCTCAACCGCTTTTGTCTCATGATTACACGCGATTTCATGTTCAGTGCTGATTGATTCATGGGTGCATATATTGCAACTATCCCCATTCCATGGAATGTCCCCTTGCCATATAGAGTTGCTATGTTGTGGTCGACATTATCTGCCACCCACTGAACGAAGGCACCGGGTGCATAGTCAGTTAGTATTTGACTGGGCGTTTCGGTCTGAATGACGGATTGCTTGTACCTCTCAACTTCATCGGTAACAGAGAATCCCAACCAGGATAACTCGTTCACTTGCCATTTGGAACCAAACACATTGTCCATTTCTACACCCAGTCCAAACAGCGTTGCTGTTATAACCGAATGTGGACGAGCACCCTGTACAATGGAATGACCGATGTTATTCTGCTTGACATCGGACGAAATTAAAATCTTTAGTAGGCTTTGCAGGTGATTCGGGATCCAATTTCGCCCCTGACTAATAATAGATATAGCGTCACTGGGTGGATAAGATTCGCGACTGAAATCGGCCTCCCTTATTTGTGCTTTTATTATTCTTGCTGCAGTCAAGACAATCCTGTCTGCCTCCTCATCTAAATCCTGTTTTTTTTATCAGTGTACCACTTTTCATTTATAATGAATTTGGCCATATTTCGAAAACAAACGACATCCTTTCGTCCCTTAACCTCGGCGAAGAAAATGAATTCTGCATAGTATTCCTCTAAGTTACCTTTCAAACTTTTAATAGTATAAACCTCTGACTCGCCTGCGAATTCAACCATTCTGGAATGTAACTCACTAACAGTGTATAATTCAGCACCAGCTTCTGTCTCGAGCCAATTACAAATCGTTTCGAACCAATGTTTCATACCCTGATCTGATCTTCGACCTGCTTTGCTTGTTTCGGGTTGACTCACATCCTTGCCTTGCAAGAATCGAGTCAGATATCCGTGGTGGTAAACGGCCTATGCTGCTACCAAGTCAATGCGCCCTTGAATGCGCTTCTCCACGTCATATGCTAAAGCATCCTGTCTATGCGCACAGCATTGTAAGAGCTTGTCCCTGAAATGGATGGTCTCTACTTGGCTCATTGGTGTGGACCTATCTGGGTGTCTAACATCAGTGCTTGTATGAACTCCACATATTAAGCAGTCTTCTGCTATGTTGATTGGCGTTGCATCAGATCGTAGTCTTTTCGCTTCTGAAACCACCAAATTATCTTGTGTCTTTCTTTTTGTGTCGGTAAAATCTCTCCGGCAACCTGCATGCACCAGCACTTTGTCGACAGGCGTCACCTGGCTGCGCGCGGTGTGGTATTGTTTCAAATTAGGTCGCCCCCGTTGTCCGCAAAAGCTTATGAGAGTCACAATACCTTTTGCCCCCACCTTTACCGGTGGATCATTAACAAAACCAAAACCACATATGACACAGAGGTCTTCAGCTGGGATAAGCTCATCGCCGACGGTACGATTGTCGGCCATTATCAACAATGAGAAATGAAATAGAGCGAGAATAAATATGCAATAATAAAACAGAACACGAGAACAACGAATGAAGCAATCAAATTAACCAAAACAAATCTCCTGCGTACGTTGTCACCGTTAGTTTTCAACAGGAAACATTTGTCCGACTCCTAAAAAAGCTACTTTTACAACTTTCACAATTAGAGATACAAATCGAAGTGATATATTAGAAACAACTGAACAATGCGACTTGTGGTTTGCACAACTGCAGTGAAGTGCGTTATGTCGTTCTATGATAACGTGCTTTATCACTGGAGCGCACACATGGCTTATTGTGGTGTTTTCTTCCAACGCTCACAAAACGCTCTTTATGTATGGTATTTTACTCAACGCTCTTTATTGGTGGGGGCAAATATGGCTTACACTGTGGTGGGTCATGTTGTCGTATCATCATATGACCATTATTCATGCGAACTTGCCACGCCTTAGTGGTTTGCGAGCTAACACAAGTAAAATGTTTGTATTTATCTGCATTACGAAATTTTGTGGCATAATGACGAAACGTCCTGTATTCAAATGACTGTAAAACAATTTCCCCAAACCGGATTTTAGCGGATTTTGGATATATTGTTGTCCAAACATTCCCGGTCAAAATGACACAAAAACTGGCTTTATAACAATTTGTTCTACGTTCACCGTCCAAAATCAATACACAACGACTATACTACATTGTACTTATTGTTCGGTGGTTGGCTTATTGTATGATAAACCACAATAGAGATGCGAGTATAATTAATTATTAACTAACTGCTTTTCTATCGATATCAAAAGTCGTTCAACTCGTGAGTGTCTAAACATAATAATTAAGGATTTGGCAAATGCAATTATAATTTGGCAAAAAATATTTGCATTTGGCAAATTATTTGGCAAAAGTAGATTTCAGTCCAGCGCGGACCCTGCTGGCTATATGAGTCTGATGGATGCATTTGTTTATGTATTCATCAGTTCTATGACTGGTGGTTTTGCTAGTGCATTTGGTATATATGGTGGCTTTTCTTAGAATTGATCCCATATGTTGTTCAAATAAACGTATGGAAGACATAAAGGCTAATAAATAATTAAGATTCGAATTATTTCGTCAAAAGAAATTTTCAGCTTATATGTTGCATTGCTACAAATAATGATATGCAATAGTTTTGGATCTAAAATTCAACAATGTTTGCACTGCAAGTAAAAGTGTTCAGATCTGAACGCGTTTAGCCCCACATGTGTTCTGTTTTTAACAGTCCGTGTTAATATTTGAACATATATGTTTAGAAAACTCATTCGTTAAGGGTAGTGTTCAAATCTGCATGCACGTTAGTCCGCTTGTATTAGTATATTTTGTTCCTTCGTATATTATTTTGCATATGCGTACGGAATTAATGAATGCTCGTTTGTGAAAATGATGTCTTATTATATATCGAACAATTGTGAAACCGGCGAGACCAAACGCGCATTGATTGGTCTATTTTGCACCACGTTTAGATTTGTTTTGTTCTCGAACATTTTCCAAATCAGTAGTAAAAGGTGTCAGGGATGTGGCGTCTTTAAATTAAAATATCCAACAACGCCAGTTGGAAATTTAACCAAACAAAAAGCAAAAAACAAAGAAACGATTGGAATTGCTCTGGTATTTTTCTTTTCGAACCTGTTAATGTGTAATATGTTGATTTGGGGATCTTACGTTGAACCAATTTCCTAATTTTGATCAATCATTTGGGCCGAAATGGCGGTAAGTTGTAAATTGAAAGTCCAGGGTTTACACCCGTCAGCCATTTCTCTGTTGCACACCGGCGAATATATACATGCAGTGTGCGTGTACTGTTCTAAACGGTATTTCTACAATATCGTATCGCCATTGTGTTTATGAAAATCCAGTCTTATTAAAACACTTTCAAAAAGTTGACTGTAAGGAAACCTTGGTCTAATTATAATTAGACTGAAAAAATCACGACATAAAATTATAAATCCGCTCCCGTGCTAATTTTGTTTACACCAATGTCATTATTGTAAACATTTGCGTTCAATCAATGTTCGCTTCTCAGTACATTGGTATTCAAGGTGATACCAGACTGCGACAGAGATAAGCCGCTCATGTACCATCAACATCGTGATCCGACTGGTGCTCAAGATAGCAGAATAGCATGGCGTGGAGAAGAAACATGATATTGTTCCCAGGGATGTGGCTAGAGGGGGGGGTGTGGGGGGTGTCTCACCCCCCTCCCAGCAGAGAGCTATATTTTCAATAGTTGGAAATTTCATACCTGCCACAACGAAATTTCACACCAATAATAGGTTGAAAATGTTCTTGTAGTTTGATTATAAAACAATTTATTGGGGGGAATTTATTGTTTTTCGACCAATATTTGCATATGTTCCTATTTTTGGTAAAATTTTTTGACAGAAATGGACATCAGTTGGAAATTTTCCAACCTTAGGGGGGTGACAGGTTGGAAATTTCCAACTCTTGGAACGCTTGTGTCCTGGTCCCTCCCCCGCGGCCAGTCAAAAACTTCTAGTTAATTTAAGAAAACAATATTGTCATACAATTGGTCAACATTGTCATTGGAATTGTCATCAGTTGGAAATTTTCCAACCTAAGTGGGGGTGTAGGGTTTGAAATTTCCAACAGTAGGAAGGCTTGAGGCTAGTCTAGATTTTAGGATTTTGCGATTTTCTTGTTCAGATTTCAAAATTTTCGCACACCGGGCCGAACCATGGTCGGCCCGGTGTGTCATTGCCCCATCCACATGGCCAATACAAAACTGCTAATTAGTTTAGCAAAACAATATTTTACTACATTTGGTCAAACTTGTAGACATAAATGGTCATCAGTTGAAGAATTTTCCAACCCGAGGTGGAGCATGAGGTTTGAAATTTCCAACACTAGGAAAGCTTCAGTTGAGGCCAGTCTAGATGCTAGGATTTGCGATTTTCTTGTATATAGTTTTCAAAATTTTCTCACACCGGGCCAAACAACCATGGTTGGCCCGGTGTTTCCTGGTCTGTTGTCGGTAGCTGTGTGCATTTGTCTGGAATTAGATCACTAGTTTTTTTTTTGGGGCAATTTTCAGGTTAAATTATCTTAATGGTCTCATACTGGGAAAATAGAAGCATGGCTTATGAATATATAGGAAATTAGGCCTGAGCATGGGGTACAAGGGGGGGTGCAAATGGAATTATGCAAAAAGTTGTGTTGGTGTGATTCCGACTCAAGGGGGGGGGGGGGTGCAAATGGAATTATGCAAAAAGTTGTGTTGGTGTGATTCCGATTTAAGGGGGGAGTGCAGTTGGAAATTCCCAAGGTGGACACCCCCCCACCGGAGACCCTCTAGCCACATCCCTGATTGTTCCAGCTGTCAACAATTAAAATATCCGAGCCCATGATAAGCAATGCTGTGGATTCGACCATCACAGTTCCTGAATCAGATCAATTGCTCATTTGTTCAACCTTATATTCACTGAATATTTTGGCATTTATGGTCTTTATACTTTGGGACGTTCGATTGTTCTAAATGTATGTAGACAGGACAGAAGATTTACCATGTGAGTAGCCTATCGGTATACCATATATATCATCCTATGTATCATCAATAGCATCATATTGGTATATGTATTTATGTATCTAAAAATCAATTTACTACTAGTACATTGTAACTTTTGGTTCCGATATATGTCACATATTTCCAACATAAAATGTTCTAGATTTTGACATTCATGCACCCGATGACCACTTTATTGGTTTATATGCTTAACATTATGTTAATTTCGTGCAATGACAATTAAATATTAGCAACGTTGGAAAGTATTAAAGCAGATATCATACATGATGTGTATGGACGTTGCGACAGTGGGTGTCTCAACCCCCACCCAACGTGTGAAAAAATGAAGGAAAACATGTTTTAATATGACCATACGCTAGCACAATTAACGAACACACGCATAAGCTAGGATATATCTGTATTTTTAATCCTAAAAATAACTTCATAGATGCGTATTCCCATCAAATAAGATTATGATATATAACACTCCATACATGCACAAGGGTTTATCGACAGTGGGTTCTATAGCAATTGCGTGTATAAATTAAGTCAATCATATCATACATCAAGGCATGTGAGAAATCAGAGATTCACAATGCAAACAGACTACGAATTCACCGACTCAGACTTAAAACCTAAATAAAAAAAACTTTTAAAGGCCATTCCTTTTGAACAAATTATTATAGAATATAAACTACCAACATCAAACTGAAAGTATTCCAAAGTCAAGACTGTTTGTTGTTGTCTAGAGAGGGTATTTTACTGAAATTAAGCATTATACTATTGACGCTGCATGTGTGCGCAATCCGAGTGCGATGTGTACTATACTAAGAAGCTTGTCGATTTCGTCATGTCCATTTCATTCATAAAAATTTCATCATGTCCATTTCAACGAAACTCGAAGAGCAACGTCATCATGCAGCATTCACCATCGACCGAATTTGCGATAACCTGAATGTATCTTCTGCCTTGTTCATAAGTATGTGTTTCTTGTCGATTCATGAAAATAGAAGAATATCTGAGGATTATCAGATATATATTATTATCAGGTACATATTGCGTACTCAGTAATATTATGATAATTAAACGCGATATAATAACGTTTGCTTGCATCACGAATTTCGATTCCAGTATTGTCCCCAGGCCAGCCAGAGTGATTGAGATTTTCCCATTGCATGCGACATTTATATTCTAGGCCACTCCATTGCAAATATTTGACTCTCAGCAAGCCTTTATCAATGACCACAAAATGACTGGTTTGAGTTAATACATCAACAGACTGACACTAAGCATGTTAGGGTCTGGCTAGTAACTCATAATTCGTCAGTTCTCATCCATTTGATATTGAATTTGGGCTCACATTTGTGAAGTCTTGTGTTCGTATGAAGAATGTGACTGTTCAAATTTAGTTACTTGTTGAACATGTGTGTTCAAATTGTGTTGCTTGAACGAGTCTACGTGTTCAAAAGCTGTTGCAGTGTTCGGAACACATCAAGTTTTCACATATTTGGAACACTCGTGTTCATAATCTGAACATGATGTGTTCACATATGAACGCTTATATGCATTCATAAATTGAACACTTCCATTCATTTCATTGAACACATGTATTCACATTTGAACACGAGGAACCGTGCAGTGTAATTGAACACATCTGTTCTAAACTGAACGTTGAACAGCGTTCATTACCTGTTGCATTTTATGTGTTCAAATCTGAAAACTTTTATTTACAGCGTGTGATTGATGCAATGCTAAAAAAAGTGGTACATGCGTTAGCTCCATAATGACCATATCAGTAGAGTGGTGTTATCATGGCAGTTTGTGCTACTTTTTGTCACCGTTGATACAATATAAAGATGTGTGTTTACACACCTATCGTACCTATAATTTGTACAGCACATGCACACATAATTAGAAATACATTAACCCTTGCTGAGTCGTTCAACATGCCTCGCATATTACCATATTATGCTCGGCTGACTTTTATTCGGCCATACTTCAGTTTAAGTGTACCGGGCTTCCAGAATGAAAGATTTGCTGTTACACACATTTCTTCCGTCCATGCACAGTGACATGTGTCCGATAGTATATAATATAGTATAGTTCTAGTTTGACGTGTTCCCGGATCTAGGATGTACTTCCTTTCCGCAGAGATTGTAATTGCTAAGGTTAAATGTATATAAGAAAGCACAATACGTGGGAGATATAAATTCTGTAGTACAAGAACATACAAGCATAATTAACAATATCATATTCTTAATTGGTTATGACAGGTAGTAACCATTGTATAGTCGAGGGATTATCAAATCAATATAACCCTATAGTAAATAATACGATACACGTCAAAGACAAGGGTATAATTATATCTCAGAACTTATTTGGTCGCACGATATCCCAACTCTTGGAATAACTACTCTTGTCTAAGAAATGCAGTTTTACTCCCGCTTAGACCATTGAACCACCAATCCCTCTGTTCATCTACCTATTGTGCTTACCGGCAGTACAAGTTACGGGACACCTATACAGACACACGTATGACGATGTAATAATTACTCCCGTTATTTAAACGTTTTGCAGTGTGAACGAAAGGCCCACTTAATTTTCGAATGACCAGATTACATTATACACAACATATCCCATAGTATATACCATTTGGAAGAGGACCCAAACATATATATATTCCACCAGAATACCTACGAACAGCTGTGGCCTTGGAGTTTCCACCAAGTGATAGATTTTCAGATTCATTCCAAGACATCCCCCTTGTCAACCCAGAATGCATCATAATTCAAACTAAGATATAGAGTTATTCTCCTTCCATTGAGAATACTAGACGTTATAGTACAGTCTGGATCAACTTTAACCTCGACAAAATCATATGTTCCCAGCTTATTCGACCGGATCATTTGATAATACAATGTTTTGGAGCTTCCTATTTCAAATGGTATATAATATGGAATATGTTGTATATAATGTGATCTGGTGGTTCGAAAATAAAGAGGGTCTTTAATTTAACTCGAAGCTATTTTTGCTACTTTACATGTTTCACAATGTATCCCTTGAAATCCGGTTGCGCAGGCGCACGTATATCCGTTAATGACGTCACTGCATGTGCCGCCATTTAGACAGGGAGCCGACGCACATTCGTCTGTATCTATAAAATACAAATTGAAGACGAAATGTATATACAAGCTCAACAATCTCTACAAGAAAATCAATGTCATAAATGGTAACGCGCTCAAGATCATATATTATATACCCATGATTGTAATTATAGAATACTATAGCAGGGTTACCCGGCGTTGCCCAGGTTAAAGTGATGTGAAACCCTCTGCATATTATGGATATATGGTGGGAATAGAGGATACTCTTGTTCAATGCGTTACACATAGGTTAAAGTGATGTGAAACATTCTGCATATTATGGATATATGATGGGGATAGAGGATACTCTTGTTCAAAGCGTTACACATATTCTCATAAATTATATATCCAAATAGCATCACAAAACATTATTCTTACACACGGAATATAAGTAGTAGTTCACCTTGTCGGATCGGAGCGACTGTCATTCTGTTTATCGCGATTAATCCGTCCCACCAATAAAGAACTATTTATTTATTTAAACTTCATACGTTATAACATGAACATGAACACATTAGTTCTCAAAAATAAAAGACGACAATTGGTTTTACATAGAGATGTATCAATCAATCTTGTGGGTTTGACTAAGAATTTGAGGACACCTGGTTATCAAATCTCCACGAATATACAGATACTTTAATGAAATGTCCCGGTGCTCCTCTGTCCATTGTGCTATATACTGGCTAATTATTCTCAGTTTAAAAGAAATGTTGCTATGGAACCTATATCAGCTACATGTGCCCGACATAGAATGAGATTTTGAGTTTTTTTTATGTAAGGCGATAAGTCTGTTCTAAACATGAATGATATCCTCTGTATATTGGGCAGATATAACATTGTCAGATGTCAGTATTGTAGGATCCTGAAAAGTCATGGGCCACTGACTCCGTTTTTTTTATCTCAGAAATTATATTTGACGGCACATTGTGACCACAATTGTTGAACAGGCCTTCTATGCATATCCACATCTCTTGTAACTTTTGTGTGGAAACTATGTTGAATGGGGCAGACTCAATTGTGTTATATTAACATGAGCTATTCTAATATTTTAACATGCACCATTATCTTTCTCGCAAAAGGTTACCACTGTTAGAACGCATTGGTGCCACCTCGATTGTACCCCGTGAAGTTATATAGAACACATACAGACAGACATATATTTGCAAATATATCTAGGCACCAAATGTGACGTTTCTAACACGCACGATTTGATTCCTCGTATTATTTGAGAAGAACGTGTTAATTGGCACAAAACATATTTATATCAGTTGTGACCCGCCCGTCCCTATTTCGGACTCAAGCGGCGCAACATTTGACATCATTAAACCACAAACTTAGACTCATTATGGAGATGAATATATATCAAATTGTTGAAAATTGGCGAGTATACAAATTCGTATCAGATTTTGGGACCCATATCTCTCACCCAAACTGTACCAATTTGGCGTATTTAAACCACATGATTAGATTCCTCGTATCACGGAGAATATGTATCAGTCTGATGGAAATCGGCGCTACATATATTGTTTATCTATTCGTTTGTCTCTCTCGCCCTCTGTGGACCCCTGTCTCGAATGGCACTAGTTTTGACATATTTCAACCACACAATTAGACTCCTGATATCATGGAGATAAATATTTATAAACTTGGTGCTAATCGGCGACTAAACAATTTTTTTTATCAAATTGAGTGCCCACCCACAACATCTGTCACACTAACAACACCAATATAGCGTCTTTAAATCACATGATTTGATTTCCCGTATCATGGATAAGAATGTGTATCAATTTGGTGGAAATTGGTGCTAAAATTATTGCGTATCAATTTTGGTGCTCCTCTGCCTTTCAGTTCAACCCTGACTCGAATGACACCACTTTTGACATATTTAAGCCACGCCATTAGACTCCTCATACCATGGGGATGATATTGTATAATTGTGGTGGCAATCGGCGAATAAACCCATTCTTATAAAATTGATTGAGTGCCCCTCCCACAATCTTTCATCAAAACGACAGCAATTTGGAGTCTTTAAATCGCACAATTAGGAGTCTTTAAATCGCACAATTAGATTCCTTGTATCATGGAGAAGAATATATATCAATTTGGTGGAAATCGGCGCTAAAATTAGTTTTATCAATTTTGGTGCCCCTCTCCCCTTCCGTGCACACCTGACGCGAATGGTGCCACGTTTGCCATATTTAAACAACACCATTAGATTCCTCATATCATGGGCAGGATTATATAAAAGTTTCATGGCAATCGGCGGCAAACATTTTTTTCTACCCCTCCCCCTGTTCTGCCCCTGATAACGGCGTCACTTTAGAAAATTCTAACCCAAACCACATCTTTCTCGTTCTAGATGGTCCCTCAGCGCTAAACTTAGTTTATAAATTTTGGTGCCCCTCTCCCCTTCCGTGCATCCCTGACGCGAACGGCACCACTCTTGCCATATTTAAACCACACCATCAGATTCCTTATATCATGGGGATGATTATATATAAGTTTCGTGGCAATCGGCGAAAAAAAAAAATATTCTGCCCCTCCCCTTTTTATGCCCCTGACAACAACGGCATCATTTTAGAAAATCCTAACACTCACCATTATCTTTCTCGTAAAAAGTTACCCCTAGTAGACCCGTTTGGTGTCGTCTAGATGGTCCCCTGTGAATTTCTATAGAACACAGACAGACAGACAGACATTCGCAAATATAGATATAGATATAGATAAAACAATTAAACTAATCCTTCAAATTATTACCACAACTATATACGGCTTATCACTGAACTTGTCTCATACATCTCATCAGAATTCCCAACTACACCTTTTACCGGACTCGGACTCCGGGTCGCAGTACAACTTAATCCGTCCCAAAAATTCCCATTTCTATAAATAAAACGCCCATGGCCCATGTATACTAAGAATCAGCGAAACATTAATACACGCGGAGCGCGAAATAACAGAGCGCACCAGTCATACATATTTTATGATTGTCATTTTTTTGCAAAAATTGCGAAACCCCCCCCCCCCCCCCCCCCAAATCCAAATGTCCTATCTGCTATTGGAACAATTCCCTCACTAAATACGTATTGACAAAACGGCTAATTAGAGCGGTAGGTTTTGTAGGACTCTTGTCTTTGACTTGAGTGATGTTTATCATGAATGTTGCGGTCCATGTGCGTTTAGATATTTGTGTTGATAAAATAACTGGAGAACCATGAGCATTACATTACGTGAAATAGTTCTTTGGTTCTATTGGGACTTTTCAAACTTAGTGAACCAAATTACACAAACTGTGTTAGATGTATCGTGTGCTTCGATCATGGCAACGTGTGACTCTCTCCGCTAAGTATATAATTATTAATTAATACCGCGGAAGTCCACAAAATGTGGGTAAAATGTTTATTAGCCAAGTTCAGACACAGGTATGTGTAACGTGTAACGTATGTTACTATGGTACTACAGTATTTTTCACATTTCAGTCCTAATTATACACATTTAAGGCTAATTGGAATCTATTTTGTAATATACATATGTGTGTATTCTACAAAAAAACTGAATTACAACCATGAGTGTATCATGTTAAAAATACGGGTATAAAGTTTCAGACCCCTAAAATTCGGGCGCCCGTATACGGCTATGTAGTAAGCCTTAGGAAATTATGAACAATTTGGTGTTGCATCTGAGTGGATCTATAAACTTTTTTCAGTGGGTTAATTTAAATTGAGGATAATGTAGGTACTTTACCTATTTCACAATATATGCCTTGAAAGCCGGCTGCGCAGGCACATGTATATCCATTAATGACGTCACTGCATGTGCCGCCATTTTGACAGGGAGTCGAAGCACACTCGTCTGTCTCTACAAAAATAGAAACCGTATGTTCCATAAAATCGGAAATTAAGCTCGTAATGGATGTTGATTTACTTGCATTCCATGGAGTATGAGTGAAAGTTGGTATCATTTGTGTGTGGAACTTCTCATTTCAAATGTGTTATATTTTACATTAAAATATTAATAAGAAGTAATTCTGACATGCATGCAATCCAGAATACATTTTAATTGAAACCAAATTGGAAATAAAATGCGACATGTTCTGGACTTAAAAATACAAAACAACGCCACTTATTGGTGTCTCTCTGAAGAAGTTGAAGCTATATATGTAATGGATAAACAATTCAATATAAAACAAAGCAGTGTCTTGCATGCGGTGTTTCTTATGCCAAATGTGTTATTTGTTAAAGAAGAATCTGACCACAAAAAGACAAAAGGACTTTGTAACATTTGGTCTAGAATCACGAATGAATCTTTTACTTGAGGATAATGTAGGTACTTTACCTGTTTCACAATGTACCCCTTGAAAGCCGGCTGTGCACGCGCACGTATATCCGTTAATGACGTCATTGCATGTGCCGCCATTTAGACAGGGAGCCGACACACATTCGTCTGTATCTATAAATTGAAAACAAAAGTCTTATACGAGCTCATCAATCTCTACAAGAAAATCAATGTCAGAAATGGTAACGCGCTCACGATCGTATATCATATACCCATGATTGTAATTATAGAATATAAAATATATTGGTTTCACGAACGACCAACTCATATTTCTGTTAAAACAATTCACTAATCCTTCAAATTATTACAACAACTATATACGGCTTATCACTGAACTTTTTTCATGAATCTCATCAGAATTCCCAACTACACCTTTTACCGAACTCGGCCTCCGGGTCGCAGTACGACTTTGAATCCGTCCCAAAAAATCCCATTTCTATAAATAAAATGCCCATGGCCCATGTATACCAAGAATCAGCGAAACATTATACACGCGGAGCGCGAAATTACAGAGCGCACCAGTCATACATATTTTATGATTGTCATCGGCTGGGTACCAGTATTGTTTTTTTTTTTAGCAAAAATTGCGAACTCGCCCCCCCCCCCAAATCCAAATGTCCTATCTGCTAATTAGAGCAGTATGTTTTGTAGGACTCTTGTCTTTGACTTGAGTCATGTTTGCCATGAATGTTGCGGTCCATGTGCGTTTAGATATTTGTGTTGATAAAATAACTGGAGAACCATGAGAATTACATTACGTGAAATAGTTCTTTGGTTCTATTGGGACTTTCCAAACTTAGTTAACCAAATGACACAAACTGTGTTAGATGTATCGTGTGCTTTGATCATGGCAATGTGTGACTCTCTCCGCTAAGTATATACTTATTAATTAATATCGCGGAAGTCCACAAAATGTGGGTAAAATGTTTATTAGCCAAGTTCAGACACACGTATGTGTAACATGTAACGTATGTTACTATGGCACTACATTATTTTTCACATTTCTGCCCTAATTATACCCATTTAAGGTTAATTGGAATCTATTTTTAATACACATATGTGTGTATTCTACACAAAAACTGATTTACAACCATGAGTATATCATGTTAAACATACGGACAAAAAGTTTCAGACCCCTAGTAATTCCGGCGCCCGTATGGCTATGTGGTTCTTGTCGACGCCCGTATGGCTATGTGGTTCTTGTCGACGCCCGTATGGCTATGTGGTTCTTTGTCGACGCCCGTATGGCTATGTGGTTCTTGTCGACGCCCGTATGGCTATGTGGTTCTTGTCGACGCCCGTATGGCTATGTTGTTCTTGTCGACGCCCGTATGGCTATGTGGTTCTTTGTCGACGCCCGTATGGCTATGTGGTTCTTTGTCGACGCCCGTATGGCTATGTGGTTCTCGTCGACGCCCGTATGGCTATGTGGTTCTTTGTCGACGCCCGTATGGCTATGTGGTTCTTTGTCGACGCCCGTATGGCTATGTGGTTCTTTGTCGACGCCCGTATGGCTATGTTGTTCTTTGGCGACGCCCGTACGGGTATGTGGTTCTTTGTCGGCGCCCGTATGGCTATGTGGTTCTTTGTCGACGCCCGTACGGCTATGTGGTTCTTTGTCGACGCCCGTACGGCTATGTGGTTCTTTGTCGACGCCCGTACGGCTATGTGGTTCTTTGTCGACGCCCGTACGGCTATGTGGTTCTTGTCGACGCCCGTATGGCTATGTGGTTCTTTGTCGACGCCCGTGTGGCTATGTGGTTCTTTGTCGACACCCGTACGGCTATGTGGTTCTTTTGTCAATAGTAAGCGGAACATTGGCTTAGGAAATTATGAACAATTTGTGTGAAATCTAAGTGGACCTATAAACGTTTTTCAGAGTGGGTTAATTTAAATTCAGGATAATGTAGGTACTTTACCTATTTCACAATGCATCCCTTGAAAGCCGGCTGCGCAGGCACATGTATATCCATTAATGACGTCACTGCATGTGCCGCCATTTTGACAGGGAGTCGAAGCACACTCGTCTGTCTCTACAAAAATAGAAACGGTATGTTCCATAAAATCGGAAATTAAGCTCGTAACGGATGTTGATTTACTTGCATTCCATGGAGTATGTGTGAAATTTGGTGTCATTTGTGTGTGGAACTTCTCATTTCAAATGTGTTGTTTTACATTAAAATATTAAGAAGTAATTCTCACAAGCATGCAATCCGTAATACATTTTAACTGAAACCAAATAGGAAATAAAATGCGACATGCTCTGGACTTAAAAATATAAAACAACGCCACTTATTGGTGTCTCTCTGAAGAAGTGGAAACTATATCTGTAATGGATACACAATTCAACATAATATAAAACAGTGTCTTTCGTGCGGTGTTTCTTATGCCAAATGTATTATTTGTTAAAGAAGAATCTGAGTACAAAAAGACAAACGGACTTTGTAACAGTTGGTCTAGAATCACGAATGAATCTTTAAATTGAGGATAATGTAGGTACTTTACCTGTTGCACAGTGTAACCCTTGAAAGCCGGCTGCGCAGGCACACGTATATCCGTTAATGACGTCACTGCATGTGCCGCCATTTTGACAGGGAGTCGACGCACACTCGTCTGTGTCTACAAAAATAGAAGCAGTATGTTCTAAAAAACTTGTAACTTATGTTCGTAAAGGATGTTGTTTTACTTGCCTTCCATGGAGTATGTGTGCAAGTTTGTTCTCATTTTTGCATGGATCTTTTAAAGGTGTTCAATTATACACAATCTTAAGAAGTATTTCTGACATGCAAAAAAACCGGAATAAATTTTAAATTGAAACCAATTTGAAAACCAAATGAGACATGCACTGGACTTAAAAATACGAAACAACGCCACTTATTGGTGTCTCTCTGAAGAAGTTGAAACTATATCTGTAATGGATACACAATTCAATATAAAATAAAACAGTGTCTTTCATGCGGCCTTTCTTATGCCAAATGCATTATTTGTTAAAGAAGAATCTGAGTACAAAAAGACAAACGGACTTTGTAACAGTTGGTCTAGAATCACGAATGAATCTTTAGCTTGAGGATAATGTAGGTACTTTACCTGTTTCACAATGTACCCCTTGAAAGCCGGCTGCGCAGGTACACGTATATCCGTTAATGGCGTCACTGCATATGCCGCCATTTTGACAGGGAGTCGACGCACACTCGTCTATGTCTACACAAATAGAAGCCTTAAGTTCCATAAAACCGGAAACTTATTTTCGTAATGGATGTTGATTTTCTTGCATTTCATGGAATAGGTGTGCAAGTTGGTGTCATTGTTACGTGGAACTTTCAAATGTGTACAATTAAACAATATAATCT
The DNA here is from genome assembly GCA_032622095.1 of Siphonodentalium dalli. Classification (NCBI taxonomy): domain Eukaryota; kingdom Metazoa; phylum Mollusca; class Scaphopoda; order Gadilida; family Siphonodentaliidae; genus Siphonodentalium; species Siphonodentalium dalli. The sequence continues at coordinate 154,753,711 of CP136068.1, read as the reverse complement.
TAAATATTTCTGACATGCATGAAAACCGGAATAAATTTTAATTGAAACCAAATTGGAAACCAAATGCGACATGCGCTGGACTTAAAAATACAAAACAACGCCACTTATTGGTGTATCTCTGAAGAAGTTGAAATTATATCTGTAACGGATAAACAATTCAATATAATATAAAACCGTGTCTTTCATGCGGCCTTTCTTGTGCCAGATGTGTTATTTTCGTAAAAGTTTGTCTAGAATCACGAATGAATCTTTACCTTGAGGATAATGTAGGTACTTTACCTGTTTCACAATGTACCCCTTGAAAGCCGGCTGCGCAGGTACACATATATCCGTTAATGGCGTCACTGCATGTGCCGCCATTTTGACAGGGAGTCGACGCACACTCGTCTGTGTCTACAAAAATAGAAGCAGTATCTATATCTATATTTGCGAATGTCTGTCTGTCTGTCTGTCTGTGTTCTATAGAAATTCACAGGGGACAATCTAGATGATGCCAAAGGGGTCTACTAGGAGTAGCTTTTTAAGAGAAAGATAATGGTCGGGGTTAGAATTTTCTAAAGTGACGCCGTTGTTGTCAGGGGCAGAAAAGGGGGAGGGGCAGAAAAACATTGTCGCCGATTGCCACCAAACTTATATATAATCATCCCCATAATATCAGGAATCTAATGGCGTGGTTTAAATATGGCAAAAGTCGCGTCGTTCGCGTCAGGGGTGCCCGGAAGGGGGGGGGGGGCAGATTTATTTTTCTGTCGCCGATTGCCACGAAACTTACATATATTGATCCCCATGATATGAAGAATCCAACGGTGTGGTTTAAATATGTCAACAGTGGCGTCGTTTGACTCAGGGATGAACGGAAGGGGAGAGGGGCACCAAAATTGATAGAACTAATTTTAGCGCCGATTTCCACCAAATTGATATATATTCTTCTTCATGATACAAGGAATCTAATTGTGCGTTTTAACAACGCCAAATTGTTGTTTTGAATGAGAGATTGGGAGGGGGTGGGCACTAAATTTGATAATAAGTCGCCGATTGCCACCACACTTATACAAAATCATCCCCATGTTATGAGGAGTCTAATGGTGTGGCTTTTATCTGTCAAATGTGGCCTCATTCGGGTCAGTGGTGTATAGAGATGAGAGGGACACAAAAAATTATATCTATATGTTTAGTGCCGATTTCCACCAGATTGATACATATTCTTCTCCGTGATGCGAGGAATCTTATCGTGTGGTTTAGATACACCAAATTGGTGCCCTATGGGTGAGAGATATGGGGACCTTAAATTTGATACGAATTTGTATACTCGCCAATTTTCACCAATTTCATATATATGCATCTCTGATCTCTGATGAGTCTTAGTGTGTGCAGCTTGAGTCCGAAATATGGACGGGATTGGTCACCAAAACTGATACAAAATATGTTTAGTACCAATTACCATCAAATTCAGACACGTTCTTCTCAAATGATACAAGAAATAAAATCGTGCTGTCTGTCTGTCTTTTTGTCTGTCTGTGTGCGTTCTATATATAACTTCACGCGGTACAATCGAGATGGCACCAAGGCGTTCTAAGAGGGGTAACTTTTTATAAGGAAGATAATGGTGCGGGTTAATTTTTTTTAAATGACGCTGTTGGTGGGAGGGGAAATTTAAAAATATGGTGAAATAGTTTTGTCGCTGATTTCCACCAAACGAATACATAATCACCTTCGCAATATGGCGTTGTTCGAGTCAGCGTTGCATCAACAATTAATTTAATAAACCAAATTCCACCAAATTCATACACGTTTTTCTCTAATGATATACCATGAATTGGTGTCGTTTGCGTCACTGATGGCGGGCGGATATGCACTATCATTGATAAGATAGCTATTCGCCGATATCCACATATAAGTTATATACAGTCACTAGGCCATCTCCATATCATTATAAGTAGTTGGGCGTTCACATTTCACAATCCCGACATATTGTGACCCACATAAGTCACTTGAACAATTATATCTTCTTAACAGTCATATGTATATGGGAATGGCAATCAAGGCATTCACACAATGAGCTAGCAAAAAGAGATAACTAAAAGAAGCATTAAAGGCATATTTATCATTCTATCGAAGAGATACATATATTCGTGCAAACTGAGAGACCTCGAACCGTCAGAGGATTGCATATATATAATAACAAAATTTAGTTTGTTCCATTCAATACAGTTTCCACAAAAAGCTACAATTTGTCAAGAGATATGGAAGGCCTGTTCAAAAATAGTGGTCACAGTGTGCAGTCAAATATAGTTTCTTCTGATATACAAGAAAATGCAGTTAGTAGCACAAGACTTTTCAGGATCCTACCAATACGACATCTGAGAAGGGTTTTAGAACAGACTCATCGACTGACATAAACAACTCAAAATCTCGCTGTGCCTGGCACATGTAGCTGATATATGCGCGCAGCAACATTTCGTTTAAACTAAGAATTTTTAGCCAATATATAGCACCATGAACAGAAGAGCACCTGGAAATTTCTTTGAAACATCTGTATCTTCATGGAGATATGATAGCCAGGTGTCCTCGTGATCTTAGTCCAACCCACTAGATTGATTGATACATCTCAATATGTAAAACCCAATTATCATCTATTATCGAACTAATGTGTTTATGATGATCATGTATCATATTACAACGTCTAATGTATACGCAGTTGTAAATAAATAATACTTCATTATTGGTGGAACGGATTATTCGCGATAAACAGAATGACAATTGACAAGGTGAGCCACTACTTATATTCCATGACTGTAATAATCATGTTTTGTGATGCTTTTTGAATATACAATTTATGAGAAAACGTATAACACTTTAAGCAAGAGCATTCTCTATTCCCAACAAATATCCACAGCATACATTAACCTGGGCAACGCCAAGTAACCCTGCTAGTGTTCTATAAAACCTGGAACTTATGATCGTAATGGAAGAAGTATTTCTGACATGCATGAAAACCGTAATAAATTTTAATTGAAACCAAATTGGAAACCAAATGCGACATGCACTGGAATTTAAAATACAAAACAACGCCACGTACTGGTGTCTCTCTGAAGAAGTTGAAACTATATTTGTAATGGATAAACAATTCAAAATAAAACAAAACAGTCTCTTTCATATAGCGTTTCTTATGCCAGATGTGTTATTTTTTACAGAAGAATCTGAATAAAAAAGTTAAACAGGTTTCGTAAAATTTGGTCTAGAATCGCGAATGAATGTTTAACTTGAGGCTGTTACATGTAATGTACCTGTTTCGCAATGTACCCCTTGAAAGCCGGCTTCGCAGGAACACGTATATCCGTTAATGACGTCATTGCAGGTGCCGCCATTTTTACAGGGAGTCGACACACACTCATTTGTGTCTAAAAATAGAGGACGAAAATTTCACAAGCTCCAGTTCATGGAATTATAACGGATGAAATCCATTCTCAACCAACGAAATTAAAATGGGATACTCTTGTTTCTTTTAAAATGTTTATTGGAACCGACAATATGTGGAATATCCATTACAATGGATTGAACTGACAGGATGCCATGTTATATACCACCACACATTATGCATTATGCTTGGTTTCAAAAGATCAGTGCCCGTTTCTGACACGGTATCAACTCTAGACCGGGGAGTTCCCCTCTACCCAGTACAAAGCATGGGCAATGGGTTTATCCCCTGCATCTTATATGCCATATATGGGTGTCTCATTTAAAATGGTTATTTCTAAAAACAAAAATGACATAACAGTTATCACACAACTACGTCACTAATAGTATCAAATGGGTGCCTCATTTAAAATGACTATTTCTCAAATGTAATGCAAGTTATCGCAAAACTACGTAATTAATTCAACAGGACACATTTGTATGTCATTTCATATCGGGTGTCTATGATATTATTGTTCTGCTTTTGAAATTAACGAAACATAGTTTGTATATATTTCACAGTGGTTCTAACGCAGGCCAACGGGGTGGGGAAGGGGGTAACATACAGCCTCACAAGTCAGATATTGGCAAAAATATACAATCTGTCATATTCCTCATCGATACCCAAAACCAGCCATCTCAATATATTTAATTGTATCTTATTGATCATGAAATTTCTATTCTTTTCATATATAACTTGACAGAAACAAACGAATGCATGCATTCGAGATATCTTATCGAAATCTACACACAAAATCGGTCACACTCTTGGTGTGCGGAAAGTAGTCATAATACAAATAATAATTAAATTATACAATCACGAATGGCGAACTTGAAAATTCCCTGTACGATATGTTGACTTCGCTTCGGTTGATTCCATCAATTTATTTATCAAACACAAGTTACGAGCTAATGGCCTACCAGATGGATGTAACAAAATGGCTAATCGTCTGCTGGTCAGCAGTTTACATACTAAAATGCTGATCCGCATATTTCTCGAACTCAGTTTAACTCATTTACAACGATGATAGTCGATTGTTGGTTGGGAAATGACTTTTAATCGATTGGTTACATCCAAATGCATGGCGACATAATTTAACCCAGCGCCATGCCCGTTCAGAAGTTCAAACTCCCGTTCAGCAGTTCATTACATACATTCATTTCCAACTTTTAACTGATGTTGTATGCTCTTCATCTTATTCTGAAAGCATGCATACCAACTGAATCCAATGTTTTGCTTACCTTTCGACGTCACCACCTATGCAGACACAGATAAAGTTGTAAAAAAACACCCCAGTTATTTAAAGATACACGGCCCAATTTGACACTATAGAACCTCAGTCGGTACGTTTTCTATATCAGAATGTGTTTCATAATAGCACCAATTTCAACAATAAATAATAGATAGAGTTCATATTTACCCCCCCCCCAACAGTAGATAACAGTGTCCATGTTTGTCCCACCAAAGAAGGAGATAATAGAGAGCGTCCATGTTCACCCCCCCAAGCAATATATAATAAAGAACGTCCATGTTTTGCCCCCCAAAGCAATAGATAATAAAGAGCGTCCAAGTTTTTCCCCCCAAAGCAATAGATAATAAAGAGCGTCCATGTTTTCCCCCCCAAAGCAATAGATAATAAAGAGCGTCCATGTTTCCCCCAAAGCAACAGATAATAAAGAGCGTCCATGTTTCACCTACAAAGCAATAGATAATAGAGCGTCCATGTTTGCCCCAAAGCAATAGATAATAGAGAGCGTCCATGTTTTGCCCCAAAGCAATAGATAATAGAGAGCGTCCATGTTGTGCCCCCCAAAGCAATAGATAATAAAGAGCGTCCATGTTTCCCCCAAAGTAATAGATAATAAAGAGCGTCCATGTTTTACCCCCCCCCCAATCAATAGCTAATAAAGAGCGTCCATGGTTCCCCCAAAGCAATAGATAATACAGAGCATCCAAGTTTTGCCCCCCCCCAAAGCAATAGATAATAGAGAGCGTTCATGTTTCCCCCAAAGCAATAGATAATAAAGAGCGTCCATGTTTTCCCCCAAAGCAATAGATAATAGAGAGCGTCCATGTTTTGCCCCCCCCCCCCAAAGCAATAGCTAATAGACAGCGTCCATGTTTTGCCCCCTAAAGCAATAGATAATAGAGAGCGTCCATATTTTCCCCCCAAAGTAATAGATAATAAAGAGCGTCCATGTTTGCCCCCCCCCCCAAATAGATAATAGAGAGCGTCCATGTTTTACCCCCCAAAGCAATAGATAATAAAGAGCGTCCATGTTCCCCCCAAAGCAATAGATAATAAAGAGCGTCCATGTTTTACCCCCCCCCCAAAGCAATATATAATAGAGAGCGTCCATGTTTTGCCCCCCCCAAAGCAATAGATAATAAAGAGCGTCCATGTTTTGCCCCCCAAAGCAATAGACAATAAAGAGCGTCCATGTTTTCCCACAAAGCAATAGATAATAGAGAGCGTCCATATTTGCCCCTCCCCCCGAAAGCAATAAATAATAAAGATCGTCCATGCTTTGCCCCCCCCCCCCCCAAAGCAATGGATAATAAAGAGCGTCCATGTTTTGTCCCACAAAGCTATATATATTAAAGAGCGTCCATGTTTTTTATCCCCATAACAGTAGATAATAAAGAGCGTCCATGTTTTTGCCCCCAAATTAGCAGTGGATAATAAAGAGCGTCAACGTACCCCTACAGCAGTGGATATAAAGAGCGTACAAGTGTTTGACCCCCACTCTTAATTATGAGCTATTATGATCACTTCGATGCCTGGCAAATAGACCCCATCGCATCAACGTCATATATACATTATAAGACAAGGTAACTATTAGTATATCAGATGACATTTACTGAGCACACCACGCCTAAAGATTCTGGCGCCCGTACGGCTATGTGGTTATTTTGCCAATAGTAAGCGGAGCATTGGCGTAGGAAATTCTGAAGAATTTGGTGTTAAATCTGACATGAACTGTAAACGTTTTTTAGATTGGGTTAATTTAAATTGAGTATAATGTAGGTACTTTACCTGTTTCACAATGTACCCCTTGAAAGCCGGCTGTGCAAGCACAGGTATATCCGTTAATGACGTCACTGCATGTGCCGCCATTTTGACATGGAGTCGACACACACTCGTCTGTGTCTAAAAATAGAAGCCGTAAGTCCATAAAACCGGAAACTTTTATTCGTAATGGATGTTGATTTACTTACATTCCATGGAATAAGTGTGAAAGTTGGTGTCATTTTGCGTGGAACTTCTCGTTTCAAACGTGTTATCTTAATGTTATACACTAAAATCTGAATACGAAGAATTCTGACATGCATGCAATCCGGAATACACTTTAATTGAAACCAAATGAGACTTGCACTGGTCTTAAAAAGACAAAACAACGCCACTTTGTTATTGAAAACTTCACAAATAAGTATCGGTGTCCCTCTGACAAAACAAAATAGTGTCTTTCATGCGGTGTTTCTTATGCCTAATGCGTTATTTTTACAGAAGAATCTGAGTACAAAAAGACAAACGGAATGAATCTTCAATTTGAGGATAATGTAGGTACTTTACCTGTTTCACAATGTACCCCTTGAAAGCCGGCTGCGCAGGTACACGTATATCCGTTAATGGCGTCACTGCATGTGCCGCCATTTTGACAGGGGACCGACGCACACTCGTCTATGTCTACAAAAATAGATGCCGTAAGTTCCATAAAACCGGAAACTTATGTTCGTAATGGATGTTGATTTTCTTGCATTTCATGGACTATGTGTGAAAGTTGGTGTCTATTTTGCGTGGAACTTTCAAAGGTGTACAATTATACAATATAGTCTTAAGTATTTCTGACATGCATGAAAACCGGAATAAATTTTAATTGAAAACCAAATGAGACATGCACTGGACTTAAAAATACAAAACAACGCCACTTAAGGTGTCTCTCTGAAGAAGTTGAAACTATATATGTAACGGATAAACAATTCAATATAAAATAAAACAGTGTCTTTCGTGCGGCCTTTCTTATGCCAGATGTGTTATTTTAACCGAAGAATCTGAACAAAAAAGACAAACGGCTTTCGTAAAATGTTGTCTAGAATCGCGAATGAATCTTAATCTTGGGGCTGCTCTATGTACTGTACCTGTTTCACAATGTACCCCTTGAAATCCGGCTGCGCATGCACACGTGTATCCTTCAATGACGTCACTGCATGTGCCGCCATTTTGACAGGGAGTCGACGCACACTCGTCTGTGTCTACAACAATAGAAGCAGTTTGTTCTATAAAACCTGGAACTTATGTTCGTAAAAATGGATGTTGATTTTCTTGCATTCCATGGACTATGTGTGCAAGTTGGTGTCATTTTTGCGTGGAACTTTTAAGGGTGTTCAATTATACACAATCTAAAGAAGTATTTCTGACATGCATGAAAACCGGAATAAATTTTAATTGAAACCAAATTGGAAACCAAATGAGACATCCACTTGACTTAATAATACAAAACAACTCCACTTATTGGTGTCTCTCTGAGGAAGTTGAAACTTCATCTGTAACGGATAAACAATTCAATTTAAAACAAAACAATGTCTTTCATACGGTTTTTTTGTGCCAGATGTGTTATTTTTTACAGAAGAATCTGAGTAAAACAGATAAACGGGTTTCGTAACATTTGGTCTAGAATCGCGAATGAATGTTTAACTTGTGTCTGTTACATGTAATGTACCTGTTTCGCAATGTACCCCTTGAAAGCCGGCTGCGCAGGCACACGTATATCCGTTAATAACGTCATTGCAGGTGCCGCCATTTTGACATGGAGTCGACGCACACTCGTCTGTGTCTACAAAAATAGAATCAGTATGTTCCATAAAACCGGGAACTTATTTTCGTAATGGATGTTGATTTACTTGCATTCCATGGAGTATGAGTGAAAGTTGGTGTCATTTTTGCGTCGAACTTATCGTTTCAAAGGTTTTATATTATACACTAAAATAGTAACAGGAATTAATTCTGATATGCTTGACACCCGGAAAACATTTCAATTGAAACCAAATTGAAAACCAAATGAGACATTCACTTGACTTAAAAATACAAAACAACGCCACTTAAGGTGTCTCTCTGAAGAAGTTGAAACTATATCTGTAACGGATAAACAATTCAATATAATATAAAGCATTGTCTTTCATGTGGCCTTTCTTATGCCAGATGTGTTATTTTTAACAGAAGAATCTGAATAAAAAGTACAAACAGGTTTCGTAAAAGTTTGTCTAGAATCGCGAATGAATCTTAATCTTGAGGCTGCTCTATGTAATGTACCTGTTTCACAATGTATCCCTTGAAAGCCGGCTGCGCATGAACACGTGTATCCTTCAATGACGTCACTGCATGTGCCGCCATTTTGACAGGGAGTCGACGCACACTCGTCTGTGTCTACATAAATAGAAGCAGTATGTTCTATAAAACCTGAAACTTATGTTCGTAATGGATGTTGTTTTACTTCCCTTCCATGGAGTATTTGTACAAGTTGGTGTTATTTTTGCGTGGAACTTTTAAAGGTGTTCAATTATACACAATCTTAAGAAGTATTTCTGACATGCATGAAAACCGGAATAAATTTTAATTGAAACCAAATTGGAAACCATATAGGGCCATATATCGGTGCCTCATTTAAAGTGCTTATTTCTAAAACAAAGCGGGCTTAAAAGTTATCGCACAACTGCGTCACTAATAGTGTCAAGCGGGTGCCTCGTTTAAAATGGTTATTTCTCAAAAGTAATGCAGGGTTATCCACAACTACTTCATTAATAGAGTCAAGACATTAGTGGTGCCTCAATTAAAATGTATATGTCTAAAAACAAACACACAAACAAATGACATACATGTATCGCACAATTACGTCACGAATAGTGTCAAGTGGGTGCCTCATTTAAAATGGTTATTTCTCAAATGTAATGCAGGTTATCGCATAACTACTTCAACAATAGGGCCAGAACATTAGTTATTAGCTTTTGTGATCATTTCGATGCATGTCACAATAGACCCCACCACATTATTCACAATATAAGGCTTGTTTTGTCCTCGGTCGGTTTATTGTATCAAAAGATACCGGCATCGGAACAGTAAAATTCTGGCCAAAATATATGGCCGGACATTTACACACACAGCAGGCTCCTAACATTTTGAGCGCCCATACGGCTATGTTGTACTTTTTACATGAGTAAGCTCATTTCACCCAAACCTTGGGTGTTTATTTCACACGACTTTCTGGGATAACCTGTGTGTCGACTGAGAACATGCGTGCCAATTGAGGAGAACACGCGAAGGATTTGTGTAAATGTTAGCCCAAACGACATTTCGAAGTAACGACTGCTTTGTTGTTTATTTCGAGGAATAATACCGCATCATATGAATTCAGCCCAAATATATTGACAGGTGTCAAGGGTCTAACTCTATACTGAGCAATAAAAAACTAATATAATAAATACCGAGTATATTTAATTTTAACGCCAATGGGTCGTTTATGTGCGTTTAAGAGTGTATTTATGCTTAAAGCAAAGTGAAATAACGATCTTAAAATGAATTGGCCGGTATATTTTATTAGTTATCAGGGTTACCAGGGTCGTAGTTGCATAAATTACAATATATTTTTATGCTAAGATAATTGCGTGGTAATTTGTTGGTTAATGGATTGATCGGTGTTATGTTAATGGTAAATTCAAATTTCCATGTTAAATTTTATCATTGAAAAAAATTCATTTCTTCCATCTAAAACATAATTGCGTGCTGTACTCTGTCATTTTACGAATATGTAGCTATCCCACCAACACACTCCAAGTCTCAGCTTAAAATTTTGAAAAATGACAGTTTTATCGACATAAATCAATTTTAATGCCAATAATGGCAAATGGAGTGTTAAATAAATTTTAGGCCAATTAGGGCCCTGCGAATGTTTTCTGACCTGTTCTATATTGGTCACTAGAGTTCATATTTGACCGGTTACACCTGATAATTATGCGACAGTATAGTCGCGTTACTTTATAGGTCAACATTGGTCATTATCACCTGACAAATTTATTTTGGTCTATCGTATCAACCCCTATTTTCTCCCGCGCGTAGCCTGACTACCGCTATTCTCAAAGTAATTGACCAGAAAAACGGGGTGATACCCCGCTCATGACCACGGTGATACCGGTAATAAACGGTAGCTGTATCGAGGCGGTCATGGCAGTGGAATTACGGTATTGGGCGATGATACCGCGGTCTTTTAGCGGGCACCGCATTAATTTTTTTGAATACCGCAGTGATTTTCATGGAACACTTTGAGGGGAGGTATTTACTCCCACATACGTTAACAAGCGGTATCAGTACCGCGGTATTGGAGGATACCGCGGTATAGTACCGCAGTATTAACGGGGTGACACCACGTTGCTGGTGGTCAATTACTTTAAGTATAGCGGTAAGTGTCAACATTGGTCATTATCGCTCCACTAATTTGTATCGTTTCATCGGTATGAATTCCATATCCAATTATCCACATATAACCAACCCAACCTCTAATCCCGGTCCAATTTATTTATTTCTTTCATCGGTATATTCACGTAACGTAATATTTTATCACGTGATATTTGTACTTATATGTCTATGGTATTACTATAGTATACTGTATACGTATATCAATTGCTATTCCTATCTATATAATCCTGGTGCCATCTATAAAGATAGATAATTTCAGACTCCTCCCCCCCCCATTTTACATCATTGCTGCTTTAGTACAGTCGCGATGCAACATCGCTCCACTAATTTATGTCAGTTCATCGGTACAAACCACTTTTTCTCCGAGTCCATATAACCAACCCAACATCTTATAGATGACTATTCTGGCACTATATAGAGATGACTAACATTCTGACACCCCCTATTTTATAGCCATGTTGCAACAGTAGAGTTCAGATGCATATTATGTCAACATCGGTCGTTATCGCTCTACAAATTTATATCGGTTCAACCCTTAGTTCCCTGTATCGCCCACCCCTCCCTCAGTTTATTTTTTCAGTTGTATTATAGTCTCATTACGTACACATTTTATCTTTTCTAACTTTTGCTTCAACGCGTTGAGTTCCGCTGCAGACAATATAAAACTGACAACATTTTGAAATGTAAGCAGGCTTCAAACTCATCTTATCCAAGAAAAACTCTGGTTACATAAGAAATTTGTGTATAAGGTGTACGCGCATTTGTCGCGTTAAAAACAAAAGGTCCCAAGTCAAGGTCCAAATCCCCAACACACTGATGTGAGGTTTAACTCCATCTACATACAGTAATGTCCAAAGTAATTGATCACTTAACCACAGCAAAATAATGGGTATTTTTTCATGATTTTAAATCCTGAAAAATTACCCATAATTCTGCTGTGGTTAAGTGGTCAATTACTTTGGGCATTACTGTAACCAATATAAGGATTTGAGGTGTAATAATAACTCAATCCTCATACAGTAATGTCCAAAGTAATCGACCACTTAACCACAGCATAATTATTGGTAATTTGTCAGGATTTTAAATGCTGAAAAAATACCCATAATTCTGCTGTGGTTAAGTGGTCAATTACTTTGGGCATTAATGTAACCAATATAAGGATTTGAGGTGTAATGATAACTCAATCCTCATACAGTAATGTACAAAGTAATTGACCACAGCTGAATAATGGGTAATTTGTCAGGATTTTAAATGCTGAAAAATTACCAATAATTCTGATGTGGTTAAGTGGTCAATTACTTTGGGCATTACTGTAACCAATATAAGGATGTGAGGTTTAATGAGAACTCCATCCACATAACTAATAAATATGTGTGAAAATTAAACCAAAAAAAAATAAATTCCATGATGGCGTCCAATATGGACTGCCTAATTCTGCTCCAAAACATGTATATTGAATATATGGTTGTTTATCAATTGGGGGAAACTGATTATTTCAATGATATTTTCATTAACTGCATGGGATCCAAAACCCGACTTACGGGAGCTCGCTTCGTGCACGACTGTATCTTAAGCATATGTGCATATTTAATGAGCCAACAATTGGAATCCAAATAGAGAAGATTGGCACGTTGACCCTGCGCATAGACATCATTGATGATCTCTATGGGAATCAAAATTGACATTTAATAGACAATTTCGATTAACCGCAATAACTTAAGGAATCTGTAATTATGATTAAGCCCAATGAGAATGCAATAAGACATTTCTTATTACCCTTAACCGCAATTACTTCCCATTGCACTTTAACACAATTAATATCTCTCCCCCCCCCCAACAGCTTATCAATACCACTCAGGACAGTGGGTGTTTTTCCTCAATTAATTGAATTTCTTGTTAGTGACCATAAATCTATACCTTCGGTTTTGCCGAATAACCGAACAAATGTTGTCAACTGTTTCCACGTTTATTCTCACTTATACCGTTTTTATATCCGTTTTATCCTATTTGTTGTTGTGTATTGCATTACTTTGATAAAGTCTGCGCTTGTGTTATTCTCACAAAAGGTAATGCGTGTTTACATTTCACAATTCCGCCTTACAGTCTGCGAGTGCGACGGAAAAAATTTCCACATGTCCGAGCGCCATTGGCATTGATTCCTTAAATACGAGACTATTTAATCGAATGAGGTCAAATATTCGCATATAACTTGACTCATATGTTATTCTGCACAATTCTGGCCAGTGCCGACTTTCATTTCGCATTACTTTCGTTTTTATCGAAATATAACCGTTTTCTATGGAGATTCCCATGTAAATTTGTTCAACCAAAAAAATTCATAGTTTTGCCAATTTCAAGCTAGTTTAATACTTTATAGCATGGTCAGGGCATAATCTGGCCTATCGAGTGATGGTAGACGTTCCTTCAGTGTGCACAACAAATATTTGGTCCCAACGAAGCAGGCTAAAATCCTGAAATTTGTCAATTGACTTTGAGTGTGAAGAAAATATTCATTTAAACTTCCAAAATTGGTTGAAATATGCTCAACAACATCCAGTTGAATGGTGACATTATTTATAGTCACCGACTAACTTCCACGATGAATAAAATTTGTTTTTAATGATGACAATTATGTCGCGAGTCATAAAAATGTTAATTTTCTGAAGAAAAAAAATTCATTGTTTCGCCAATTTCAAGCTAGTATTGAGCATGGTCAGGGCATTACATATAATGATTAAGATTGCTAAAGAACCGAAATAATGAAATGGGAAACTTTTACTGACATCTGGTAAGGATTGAGGAGCAGATGCTAGAGGCCCCCACCCCACCCCCATGGAAGACGGAATACCACTTAACACAGAAGTTGGAATACGGAATACCATATGGAATACATAAAAATATATGAAAACTTCATTTTTTGGAAGGTCGGCGTACGAATACCGGTATTTTTGGAATACCGAATACCTCCTAACAGAGGGGCCGGAAATACGGCGTACCTCATAACAGGGCATGGAATACGGCATACGAAAAAGGGGGGTGGGGGCCTCATGCTATGGAGCCTCCGAGCCTCCCAATATATTGTCTGCTCCACATCTCAATAGAATTCAACAACATTCAGTTGAATGGTGACATTATTTATAGTCACCGACTAACTTCCACGAAGAATCAAATTTGTTTTTATTGGTGACAATTTATGTCGCGAATCATAAAAATGTAAATTTTCTGAAGAAAAAAAATTCATTGGTTTGCGAATTTCAAGCTAGTTTATAGCGAACATGGGAACCAAGGTACAATTTATGCCATTTAGGCACACTTCAGAGTGAAATCTGGGCTTATATTTCGGCGAGAATCCAAATCTAGATTCTCGCAAATTACCCTGGATTCTCATGAAAAAGTATATATGGATTCTCGCAAAATCAGATGAAATATATGCCCTAGTGGAAATATAGCAAATCGTTTAATGCTTTAGAATTTTTTTTTTCGGAGATTTATATATATGTTTAAAGACATATTATGGAATTTTTCGGGAGCGAGAAATTGATAAGTTAGTGCTCAGGCACTTTTCCAACGTGGGGAATGTTATCATTCTACTAACATCACTGAAAATTTCCAAAAAGATCTACCACACCACTTCATATAGAACATCGTCTGAACTACTCCAAATTGTAAATATTTACATCTCGATTCGGGGCGCAACTATCGGCTGTAATTAAACAAAAATCATTTTGCCATCGAGAGTCATTGCATTTAACTAATATATAAGAATGACGTTGTGTAACATCCATTTGGATTAATATTCGTAACAAATAACTACTTTGAGAAAGATTATTCTTAATTTCTATTTATTTGATCACTCTGCCCGGTGTCTGCCGGAGTGTTTCACATCACTTTAATCAAGGAAGACTGTTAAGAAAAACTGCATTTCAAGACCACCAAACAACTTTCCTTTTTAGGGCCACCACATCTTCCAAATATGTACTTCTTCCATTTTGCTATCAAAGACCGAAAAATGTCGTTAACTAGAGATCCAAATACCCCCTAAGGGCCCCTCTATCTTGAGATATTAAAGACCGAAAAATGTCGTTAAACTATAAAGACCGAAAAATGTCGTTAAACTAGAGATTCAAATACCCCCTATATCTTGAGATATTATAAAGACCGAAAAATGTCATTAAACTATTAATTGTTGTTGCTGTTGTTTATTAGGGTTTATCGTCATTCTAGCCGCTAGGCCACACACGACGTTGTCAATTTTACGGGTGGAGGAAAGACCACGCAGAGGCTCAATTTCACCGGGAAGTTGTTCCACTGCGTGTAGAAACCACCGACCCCCGGAAAGCAATTGACAAACTTGCCCAGATACACGATTCCGGTCACCCTCCCTATGGTGGGGTTAGAACCAGCTTCGTCAGCGCTGGACGGCCTGGGACGACGTAATCCACCTGGCACTCTACCGACTGGACCACCGGGGGCCCCTATTAAACTGTTAAAGACCGAAAATGTCGTTAAATTGTAAAGTTTGAGCTATTGCCATGGCTTTGTCGTCCGTGTGTATGTGTGTACGTAAGGCGTCAACAATGCAGGCTACAGGTCGTACCTTTGGTCGGATCATTATGAAATTTGTCATAGCTGTTGACATCAACATTTAGACCAGATTATTAATTTTAGGATCATTCGGAAAAAAAACATGGCCGCCAGTGGCCATCTTGGATTTCAAAATTCAATCCATTAGCACGGGCTACAGTTCGTAATGTTTGTCTGATCATCATGAAATTTGTCAAGAATGTTAATAATGACATGTAGATGGGAACGAGTCCTTTTGGGGTCATTCGGCCAAAAAACATGGCCGCAGCAGCCATTTTGGATTTTAGTCTTTATATGACTAAATCTTTAGCACGGGCTACAGGTCTTAACTTTAGTCTGATCATCATAAAATTTGTCATAGCTGTTGAAATTGGAATGTAGATGGGAACGAGTCATTTTGGGGTCATTCGGACAAAAAACATGGCCGCCAGTGGCCATCTTGGATTTCAAAATTTAATCCATTAGCACGGGCCACAGGTCGTACTGTTTGTCTGATCATCATGAAATTTGTCATGGATGATAATATTGACATGTAGATGGGAACGAGTAATTTTGGGGTTATTCGGCCAAAAAACATGGCCGCCAGCAGCCATCTTGGATTTTACTCTTTGTATGACTAAATTCTTTAGCACGGGCTACAGGTCGTACTTTCAGTCTGATCATCATAAAATTTGTCAAGAATGTTAATAATGACATGTAGATGGGAACGAGTCATTTTGGGATCATTTGACCCAAAAACATGGCCGCCAGCAGCCATCTTGGATTTTAATCTTTGTATGACTAAATCCTTTAGCACCGGCTACAGGTCGTACCTTTAGTCTGATCATCATGAAAATTTTCATGGCTGTTGAAATTGGAATGTAGATGAGAATGAGTCATTTTGGGGACATTCCGACAAAAAAACATGGCTGCCAGCGGCCATCTTGGATTTCCAAATTCAATTCTAAATCTTTCCATTCAATGCTCATCACACAAATTTAACTTCTTCTCAAAGTTGAGCTACAGTGTCATTGACACTTTCACTTGAGACATTAAAGAACGAAATATGTCGTTACACCATTAATGATCATTAATACATAATTTGTGTTTATGAAAGTCTGGTACAGACAGTTTGTTTCCAGTACATATTCATTGGAACGTAAACAATTATTCTCTGACAAATCATGTTAATATTGCCTTTCGTTACTGGTTTCCTTGACTCACATATCTCTCACTTCTTAATACTTATAATTAAAACAAATGTTCTGTGTTTTGTGTCACTTCTTAATAGCATTCTGTATTCTGCTATTGAAAAGAAAAACAGTTGTAGTATACCTTAAAGGTATGAAGGCCTTGGTGGGTATCATGTGAACATATTTCCACCGCTACAAACGAAATAATATTCAAATATAGACAGACTTTGTTAATATACAAATGAGAAATATCTCATAAACATTATGTTATAGTCGTAAATTTGCCGACTGTTATGTAAACAAAGCAAAAAAGTTACTTTCCTGGTGTTTCTTTATATTATGATGGTAAACATAAAGAGCGTTCTTTGTTGCTCAATTCCTTATTTGGAAATAATAAAGAGCGTTTATACCATTTGTGTGTGATTAGCCAGTAGCATTATGCTGCCTTCTATAACACAATCAGACTCTTGTTTAGGTAAAATTTAGTAGGTCTTTATGTAAGCATGATGTTTAAGGGATTACAGTGCTCATGAAACAACAAAACTCTATCGGAAAGCCACCCCTATTGTGATCACAATAATCCAAGTCCCATAAAAATCGCGTAATAATTAAGCCGAGAAATAAATAAATAATACCGCCACCGGTTGTCGGCTATCTCCGTCGCAAAACCTCGCATGACGTCAAGCGAGGTAAACTAATTAAAAACACGGAATCGGAGTTATTTGTGTCTACCTATATGACGATGGAAAATCCGGAATAGACATCAGCTCGTGAGCGTGATGGAATTACTGCGGGACATATCAATAGCATTGTGTACACATGGTTAATTGTCATCGCGCGGTGAGTTATATTCACTTGTGATTTGTCTTAAGCGCTGTTTGGAAAGTTATTGTTTTGACAAAAAAACTATAGAAGGCCGATTGAGCGGGGTAGGTAACACTTTCGTGTCAAAAATAAAGCTTATAAAAACATGAGCAGGCATGTGAACTCTATTCGGGCGCGTGTTCACGATGTTGTTTTAATTTTCCGTATATATGCCCCGAGTGTCCCGTATTTACAATCATTCATTCGTAACATTGCCATATAAATGCAGTGTTTTCGGCTGTGACTCTCTAGTGACTCTCAGTTAGGTATAATGCTGTATTCATTTCCAAACGATGTTCGTTTACGTGCCATTTGGCGGCATTTCTGTGGGAAACCCGTTGCGCAATCATCAGAAACCGATTACATATACCAAATAAAGAGCGTTTAATTTGACAAGTCAGTCATGGTTACGAATACATACAATTGCAGTTAAAGTGGAGAGTATGTTGAATAAATCACGATAACAACTATTCTTAGTCGATTCCCCATTTCCTTCACCATGGCTCCATAAAGAGCGTTCCATGTTAAGAGTTTTCCTAATATGGTACGAATAAAAAGAGTTTAATAAAGCGGAAATTGCTATGACTTGGAAGGATATATAAAGCATGCATATCGGAAGTTCGTGTACATGTATTGACCTGTATTGGTGTAATCATTAAAAAAAATCACGATGACAACTGTTCTAAGTCGAGTCCCTTTACCTTGACGCAATAAAGAGCGTTCACTATTACGATATATTGCGAATAAAGAGCACTTGAATATGTGATTCCATATTAAACCGGATTATTATCCCTCCTTCAAAAAGTGTTATATATGATTGGATGTTTATAACCCTATTGTTATGCGTAATTGCCACATAGAGGTCGATTTATGACCTGGATATTCAATAGACCGCATCGCTAGAGTGCTAATTTAATAGGTCAATAACGATGCATAGATGTAGTGAATTTCCACCAGTGACAGTCGGCTAGATTGTTTTGGGGTGGGGGAAGCAATATTCCGAAATATATATAAACACCATATTGCCCAAATAATTACATGATTCATAACCAAGGAAAAATGAACATATCATATTGGTAATGAATGACTTGATTATAATTGATTAAATCCGACAGCAATAAACCAATTGTGTGTTGTTTTACCGCGTTACGATAATTAAAACGAAACGCTCTTTATTGACACACGACTAATGTCATCTGGAAATTGGAATGTTTACGAGATGATAATTGCCTAATAACTGTGCAAGTCTTCGCGTATATATGCAATCTTGATATGCATATATAATATAACTTGGACTATTCCGGTAACGAAAAAATATATATAAACACAGCACGCGTTTATATAGATAAATGCGCGCAAAACTGAATAATATACGGGCATGGCTTTATAGTAACAACACATCGCGATACATATAATAATAGTAATAATAACACGATAAAGATCGACATTTAATTACGAGAAAGGCGATGTTTCGGCGAAGTTTTGCATTCGCAGTGTGATAACGCGACAATCGTCAAAGGCCGCGATCGACTACATGCAAACTTAAAATACCGCCGTCGCGTATCTATGCGTTGTCAATGAGTTACCACGTGATCGATCACGTGCTATGCTTCTGTTTACATGTGACAATCACGTGATCGGGCTGATGATCACGTGACTTCGTCTACAACAAAATCTTCGGCTAACTTCGGATTTTTTTTGAATCGTTATAAAAATAACGATTGGCGGCCGAATATTAGATTATATGCGCCCAATGGACATTTTATATATATATTATCGGTATATTGAAAGAAAATAATATTGTTTTTTTCAGGACCGTATTCCTTTAAGGGATAGTGATCGTATATTTGAACCAAAATGTATGCGTTTTAATATTGATCTGTTTACGGTGTTTGGAACAAATATTTTCGACAACTAAACCCTCTCGTCCCTTTAATATAATTAATATAACATCCCTCATCCAATAATCTCCAAATTGCATATCTAATTTCAATCCTAGTTACACATCACACCGCCCCTCATCATTTGCCAATTGTACACCCTTTTTTGCTGCTTCTGTTGCAACTGCTCAATTTCTTTAAAAATTATTGAAAAAATGGTCCTCCGGCCTGCGACATTTACCTCCGATTTAGTTTTTTCGATCATCGGTCCACACCAAAATTGAGCACACGTCCCTATATAATATACCTATTTAAACCGAGTATACACGGTGGTGTAATAGAAGAACCATTAATTTAACCGTAACCGTAGCATATTTCCACGTATACGTGTACGTTTTCACGACAAATCCCCGCTGATCTGTTATTAATGAACCAAACAATTAACATGTCAACACACTCTGGCCCGCCAATGCTACAGTGTATAAACGTAACGGGGCAAATATGCATATTATATTGACAGCTAACGAGAACATTCATCACCAATAATCTGCTCACCCCTTTCAGTCGATACGATAGAAACTAAACGATTTGTTACTTCTAATTACCCGTACTTAATTACACTACTTGCGTGTTAATAAAGTACGACACCCCCCCCCCCAATCACAACTAAAGGTGAAACATGGGATTTAGAACATTAATATTCACTCTTACACAGTTCCACATTCAAGGTGTGTCTTGTTATGCATTATGCTGGGTTTCAAAAGATCAGTGCCCGTTTCTGACACGGTATCAACTCTAGAGCGGGGAGTTCCCCTCTACCCAGTACAAAGCAGGGGCAATGGGTTTATCCCCTGCATCTTATATGCCATATATGGGTGTCTCATTTAAAATGGTTATTTCTAAAAACAAAAATGACATAACAGTTATCACACAACTACGTCACTAATAGTATCAAATGGGTGCCTCATTTAAAATGACTATTTCTCAAATGTAATGCAAGTTATCGCAAAACTACGTAATTAATTCAACAGGACACATTTGTATGTCATTTCATATCGGGTGTCTATGATATTATTGTTCTGCTTTTGAAATTAACGAAACATAGTTTGTATATATTTCACAGTGGTTCTAACGCAGGCCAACGGGGTGGGGAAGGGGGTAACATACAGCCTCACAAGTCAGATATTGGCAAAAATATACAATCTGTCATATTCCTCATCGATACCCAAAACCAGCCATCTCAATATATTTAATTGTATCTTATTGATCATGAAATTTCTATTCTTTTCATATATAACTTGACAGAAACAAACGAATGCATGCATTCGAGATATCTTATCGAAATCTACACACAAAATCGGTCACACGCTTGGTGTGCGGAAAGTAGTCATAATACAAATAATAATTAAATTATACAATCACGAATGGCGAACTTGAAAATTCCCTGTACGATATGTTGACTTCGCTTCGGTTGATTCCATCAATTTATTTATCAAACACAAGTTACGAGCTAATGGCCTACCAGATGGATGTAACAAAATGGCTAATCGTCTGCTGGTCAGCAGTTTACATACTAAAATGCTGATCCGCATATTTCTCGAACTCAGTTTAACTCATTTACAACGATGATAGTCGATTGTTGGTTGGGAAATGACTTTTAATCGATTGGTTACATCCAAATGCATGGCGACATAATTTAACCCAGCGCCATGCCCGTTCAGAAGTTCAAACTCCCGTTCAGCAGTTCATTACATACATTCATTTCCAACTTTTAACTGATGTTGTATGCTCTTCATCTTATTATGAAAGCATGCATACCAACTGAATCCAATGTTTTGCTTACCTTTCGACGTCACCACCTATGCAGACACAGATACAGTTGTAAAAAACACCCCAGTTATTTAAAGATACACGGCCCAATTTGACACTATAGAACCTCAGTCGGTACGTTTTCTATATCAGAATGTGTTTCACAATAGCACCAATTTCAACGATAAATAATAGATAGAGTTCATATTTTACCCCCCCCCAACAGTAGATAACAGTGTCCATGTTTGTCCCACCAAAGAATGAGATAATAGAGAGCGTCCATGTTTCCCCCAAGCAATATATAATAAAGAACGTCCATGTTTCCCCCCCAAAGCAATAGATAATAAAGAGCGTCCAAGTTTTGCCCCCCAAACAATAGATAATAAAGAGCGTCCATGTTTTCCCCAAAGCAATAGATAATAAAGAGCGTCCATGTTTCCCCCCAAAGCAATAGATAATAGAGAGCGTCCATGTTTTGCCCCCCAAAGCAATATATAATAGAGAGCGTCCATGGTTTGCCCCCCAAAGCAATAGATAATAAAGAGCGTCCATGTTTTCCCCCAAAGCAATAGATAATAGAGAGCGTCCATGTTTTCCCACAACGCAATAGATAATAGAGAGCGTCCATGTTTTGCCCCCCCCAAAGCAATAGATAATAGAGAGCGTCCATGTTTTGCCCCCACAAAGCAATAGATAATAAAGAGCGTCCATGTTTTCCCCAAAGCAATAGATAATAAAGAGCGCCCATGTTTTGCCCCCCAAAGCAATAGATAATAAAGAGCGTCCATGTTTTGCCCCCCAAAGCAATAGATAATAAAGAGCGTCCATGTTTCCCCCCAAAGCAATAGATAATAAAGAGCGTTCATGTTTCCCCCCAAAGCAATGGATAATACAGAGCGCCCATGTTTTGCGCCCCCAAGCAATAGATAATAGAGAGCGTCCATGTTTCCCCCAAAGTAATATACAATAAAGAGCGTCCATGTTTTGCCCCCCCCCCCAAAGCAATAGATAATAGAGAGCGGCCATGTTTCCCCAAAGCAATAGATAATAGAGAGCGTCCATGTTTTGCCCCCCCCCAAAGCAATAGATAACAAAGGGCGTCCATGTTTTACCCCAAAGCAATATATAATAGAGAGCGTCCATGTTTGCCCCCCCCAAAGCAATAGATAATAGAGAACGTCCATGTTTCCCCCCCCAAAGCAATATATAATAGAGAGCGTCCATGTTTTGCACCCCCCCAAAGCAATATATAATAGAGAGCGTCCATGTTTTACCCAAAGCAATATATAATAGAGAGCGTCCATGTTTTACCCCAAGCAATAGATAATAAAGAGCGTCCATGGTTCCCCCAAAGCAATAGATAATACAGAGCGTCCCAGTTTTGCCCCCCCCCCAAACAATAGATAATAAAGAGCGTCAATGTTTTGCCCCCTCCCCAAAGCAATAGATAATAAAGAGCGTCCATGTTTTCCCCAAAGCAATAGATAATAAAGAGTGTCCATGTTTCCCCCCAAAGCAATAGATAACAAAGGGCGTCCATGTTTGACCCCAAAGCAATAGATAATAGAGAGCGTCCATGTTTTGCCCCCCCCCCCCAGCAATAGATAATAGAGAACGTCCATGTTTCCCCCCCAAAGCAATATATAATAGAGAGCGTCCATGTTTTACCCCAAGCAATAGATAATAAAGAGCGTCCATGGTTCCCCCAAAGCAATAGATAATACAGAGCGTCCAAGTTTTGCCCCCCAAAGCAATAGATAATAAAGAGCGTCCATGTTTCCCCCCAAAGTAATAGATAATAAAGAGCGTCCATGTTTCCCCCCAAAGCAATAGATAATAGAGAGCGTCCATGTTTTGCTCCTCCCAAAGCAATAGATAATAGAGAGCGTCCATGTTTCCCCCCAAAGTAATAGATAATAAAGAGCGTACATGTTTTGCCCCACCCCCAAAGCAATAGCTAATAGACAGCGTCCATGTTTTGCCCCCCAAAGCAATATATAATAGAGAGCGTCCATATTCCCCCCAAAGTAATAGATAATAAAGAGCGTCCATGTTTTGACCCCCCCGATAATAGATAATAGAGAGCGTCCATGTTTTGCCCCCCAAAGCAATAGATAATAAAGAGCGTCCATGTTTCCCCCCCCCCCCAAAGCAATAGATACTAAAGAGCGTCCATGTTTTACCCCCCCCAAGCAATATATAATAGAGAGCGTCCATATTTGCCCCCCCCAAAGCAATAGATAATAAAGAGCGTCCATGTTTTGCCCCCCCCAAAGAAATAGACAATAAAGAGCGTCCATGTTTGCCCCCCAAAGCAATAGATAATAGAGAGCGTCCATGTTTGCCCCTCCCCCCGAAAGCAATAAATAATAAAGATCGTCCATGCTTCCCCCCCCAAAGCAATGGATAATAAAGAGCGTCCATGTTTTGTCCCACAAAGCTATATATATTAAAGAGCGTCCATGTTTTTTTTATCCCCATAACAGTATATAATAAAGAGCGTCCATGTTTTTGCCCCCAAATTAGCAGTGGATAATAAAGAGCGTCAACGTACCCCTACAGCAGTTGATATAAAGAGCGTCCAAGTGTTTGACCCCCACTCTTAATTATGAGCTATTATGATCACTTCGATGCCTGGCAAATAGACCCCGTATCAAAGTCATATATACATTATAAGACAAGGTAACTATTAGTATATCAGATGACATTTACTGAGCACACCACGCCTAAAGATTCTGGCGCCCGTACGGCTATGTGGTTATTTTGCCAATAGTAAGCGGAGCATTGGCGTAGGAAATTCTGAACAATTTGGTGTTAAATCTGACATGAACTGTAAACGTTTTTCAGATTGGGTTAATTTAAATTGAGTATAATGTAGGTACTTTACCTGTTTCACAATGTACCCCTTGAAAGCCGGCTGTGCAAGCACAGGTATATCCGTTAATGACGTCACTGCATGTGCCGCCATTTTGACATGGAGTCGACACACACTCGTCTGTGTCTAAAAATAGAAGCCGTAAGTCCATAAAACCGGAAACTTATATTCGTAATGGATGTTGATTTACTTACATTCCATGGAATAAGTGTGAAAGTTGGTGTCATTTTGCGTGGAACTTCTCGTTTCAAACGTGTTATCTTAATGTTATACACTAAAATCTTAATACGAAGAATTCTGACATACATGCAATCCGGAATACACTTTAATTGAAACCAAATGAGACTTGCACTGGTCTTAAAAATACAAAACAACGCCACTTTGTTATTGAAAACTTCACAAATAAGTATCGGTGTCCCTCTAACAAAACAAAATAGTGTCTTTCATGCGGTGTTTCTTATGCCTAATGCGTTATTTTTACAGAAGAATCTGAGTACAAAAAGAAAAAACGGACTTCGTAAAATCTCGAATGAATCTTCAATTTGAGGATAATGTAGGTACTTTACCTGTTTCACAATGTACCCCTTGAAAGCCGGCTGTGCAGGTACACGTATATCCGTTAATGGCGTCACTGCATGTGCCGCCATTTTGACAGGGGACCGACGCACACTCGTCTATGTCTACAAAAATAGATGCCGTAAGTTCCATAAAACCGGAAACTTATGTTCGTAATGGATGTTGATTTTCTTGCATTTCATGGACTATGTGTGAAAGTTGGTGTCTATTTTGCGTGGAACTTTCAAAGGTGTACAATTATACAATATAGTCTTAAGTATTTCTGACATGCATGAAAACCGGAATAAATTTTAATTGAAAACCAAATGAGACATGCACTGGACTTAAAAATACAAAACAACGCCACTTAAGGTGTCTCTCTGAAGAAGTTGAAACTATATCTGTAACGGATAAACAATTCAATATAAAATAAAACAGTGTCTTTCGTGCGGCCTTTCTTATGCCAGATGTGTTATTTTAACCGAAGAATCTGAACAAAAAAGACAAACGGCTTTCGTAAAATGTTGTCTAGAATCGCGAATGAATCTTAATCTTGGGGCTGCTCTATGTACTGTACCTGTTTCACAATGTACCCCTTGAAATCCGGCTGCGCATGCACACGTGTATCCTTCAATGACGTCACTGCATGTGCCGCCATTTTGACAGGGAGTCGACGCACACTCGTCTGTGTCTACAAAAATAGAAGCAGTTTGTTCTATAAAACCTGGAACTTATGTTCGTAAAAATGGATGTTGATTTTCTTGCATTCCATGGACTATGTGTGCAAGTTGGTGTCATTTTTGCGTGGAACTTTTAAGGGTGTTCAATTATACACAATCTAAAGAAGTATTTCTGACATGCATGAAAACCGGAATAAATTTTAATTGAAACCAAATTGGAAACCAAATGAGACATCCACTTGACTTAATAATACAAAACAACTCCACTTATTGGTGTCTCTCTGAGGAAGTTGAAACTTCATCTGTAACGGATAAACAATTCAATTTAAAACAAAACAATGTCTTTCATACGGTTTTTTTGTGCCAGATGTGTTATTTTTTACAGAAGAATCTGAGTAAAACAGATAAACGGGTTTCGTAACATTTGGTCTAGAATCGCGAATGAATGTTTAACTTGTGTCTGTTACATGTAATGTACCTGTTTCGCAATGTACCCCTTGAAAGCCGGCTGCGCAGGCACACGTATATCCGTTAATAACGTCATTGCAGGTGCCGCCATTTTGACATGGAGTCGACGCACACCCGTCTGTGTCTACAAAAATAGAATCAGTATGTTCCATAAAACCGGGAACTTATTTTCGTAATGGATGTTGATTTACTTGCATTCCATGGAGTATGAGTGAAAGTTGGTGTCATTTTTGCGTCGAACTTATCGTTTCAAAGGTTTTATATTATACACTAAAATAGTAACAGGAATTAATTCTGATATGCTTGACACCCGGAAAACATTTCAATTGAAACCAAATTGAAAACCAAATGAGACATTCACTTGACTTAAAAATACAAAACAACGCCACTTAAGGTGTCTCTCTGAAGAAGTTGAAACTATATCTGTAACGGATAAACAATTCAATATAATATAAAGCATTGTCTTTCATGTGGCCTTTCTTATGCCAGATGTGTTATTTTTAACAGAAGAATCTGAATAAAAAGTACAAACAGGTTTCGTAAAATTTGGTCTAGAATCGCGAATGAATCTTAATCTTGAGGCTGCTTTATGTACTGTACCTGTTTCACAATGTACCCCTTGAAAGCCGGCTGCGCATGAACACGTGTATCCTTCAATGACGTCACTGCATGTGCCGCCATTTTGACAGGGAGTCGACGCACACTCGTCTGTGTCTACATAAATAGAAGCAGTATGTTCTATAAAACCTGAAACTTATGTTCGTAATGGATGTTGTTTTACTTCCCTTCCATGGAGTATTTGTACAAGTTGGTGTCATTTTTGCGTGGAACTTTTAAAGGTGTTCAATTATACACAATCTTAAGAAGTATTTCTGACATGCATGAAAACCGGAATAAATTTTAATTGAAACCAAATTGGAAACCATATAGGGCCATATATCGGTGCCTCATTTAAAGTGCTTATTTCTAAAACAAAGCGGGCTTAAAAGTTATCGCACAACTGCGTCACTAATAGTGTCAAGCGGGTGCCTCGTTTAAAATGGTTATTTCTCAAAAGTAATGCAGGGTTATCCACAACTACTTCATTAATAGAGTCAAGACATTAGTGGTGCCTCAATTAAAATGTATATGTCTAAAAACAAACACACAAACAAATGACATCCATGTATCGCACAATTACGTCACGAATAGTGTCAAGTGGGTGCCTCATTTAAAATGGTTATTTCTCAAATGTAATGCAGGTTATCGCATAACTACTTCAACAATAGGGCCAGAACATTAGTTATTAGCTTTTGTGATCATTTCGATGCATGTCACAATAGACCCCACCACATTATTCACAATATAAGGCTTGTTTTGTCCTCGGTCGGTTTATTGTATCAAAAGATACCGGCATCGGAACAGTAAAATTCTGGCCAAAATATATGGCCGGACATTTACACACACAGCAGGCTCCTAACATTTTGAGCGCCCATACGGCTATGTTGTACTTTTTACATGAGTAAGCTCATTATGCATTATGCTGGGTTTCAAAAGATCAGTGCCCGTTTCTGACACGGTATCAACTCTAGAGCGGGGAGTTCCCCTCTACCCAGTACAAAGCAGGGGCAATGGGTTTATCCCCTGCATCTTATATGCCATATATGGGTGTCTCATTTAAAATGGTTATTTCTAAAAACAAAAATGACATAACAGTTATCACACAACTACGTCACTAATAGTATCAAATGGGTGCCTCATTTAAAATGACTATTTCTCAAATGTAATGCAAGTTATCGCAAAACTACGTAATTAATTCAACAGGACACATTTGTATGTCATTTCATATCGGGTGTCTATGATATTATTGTTCTGCTTTTGAAATTAACGAAACATAGTTTGTATATATTTCACAGTGGTTCTAACGCAGGCCAACGGGGTGGGGAAGGGGGTAACATACAGCCTCACAAGTCAGATATTGGCAAAAATATACAATCTGTCATATTCCTCATCGATACCCAAAACCAGCCATCTCAATATATTTAATTGTATCTTATTGATCATGAAATTTCTATTCTTTTCATATATAACTTGACAGAAACAAACGAATGCATGCATTCGAGATATCTTATCGAAATCTACACACAAAATCGGTCACACTCTTGGTGTGCGGAAAGTAGTCATAATACAAATAATAATTAAATTATACAATCACGAATGGCGAACTTGAAAATTCCCTGTACGATATGTTGACTTCGCTTCGGTTGATTCCATCAATTTATTTATCAAACACAAGTTACGAGCTAATGGCCTACCAGATGGATGTAACAAAATGGCTAATCGTCTGCTGGTCAGCAGTTTACATACTAAAATGCTGATCCGCATATTTCTCGAACTCAGTTTAACTCATTTACAACGATGATAGTCGATTGTTGGTTGGGAAATGACTTTTAATCGATTGGTTACAACCAAATGTATGGCGACATAATTTAACCCAGCGCCATGCCCGTTCAGAAGTTCAAACTCCCGTTCAGCAGTTCATTACATACATTCATTTCCAACTTTTAACTGATGTTGTATGCTCTTCATCTTATTATGAAAGCATGCATACCAACTGAATCCAATGTTTTGCTTACCTTTCGACGTCACCACCTATGCAGACACAGATACAGTTGTAAAAAACACCCCAGTTATTTAAAGATACACGGCCCAATTTGACACTATAGAACCTCAGTCGGTACGTTTTCTATATCAGAATGTGTTTCACAATAGCACCAATTTCAACGATAAATAATAGATAGAGTTCATATTTTACCCCCCCCCCAACAGTAGATAACAGTGTCCATGTTTGTCCCACCAAAGAATGAGATAATAGAGAGCGTCCATGTTTCCCCCCAAGCAATATATAATAAAGAACGTCCATGTTTCCCCCCCCAAAGCAATAGATAATAAAGAGCGTCCAAGTTTTGCCCCCCAAACAATAGATAATAAAGAGCGTCCATGTTTTCCCCAAAGCAATAGATAATAAAGAGCGTCCATGTTTCCCCCCAAAGCAATAGATAATAGAGAGCGTCCATGTTTTGCCCCCCAAAGCAATATATAATAGAGAGCGTCCATGGTTTGCCCCCCAAAGCAATAGATAATAAAGAGCGTCCATGTTTTCCCCCAAAGCAATAGATAATAGAGAGCGTCCATGTTTTCCCACAAAGCAATAGATAATAGAGAGCGTCCATGTTTTGCCCCCCCCCAAAGCAATAGATAATAGAGAGCGTCCATGTTTTGCCCCCACAAAGCAATAGATAATAAAGAGCGTCCATGTTTTCCCCAAAGCAATAGATAATAAAGAGCGCCCATGTTTTGCCCCCCTCCCAAAGCAATAGATAATAAAGAGCGTCCATGTTTTGCCCCCCCCAAAGCAATAGATAATAAAGAGCGTCCATGTTTCCCCACAAAGCAATAGATAATAAAGAGCGTTCATGTTTTCCCCCAAAGCAATGGATAATACAGAGCGTCCATGTTTTGCGCCCCCAAGCAATAGATAATAGAGAGCGTCCATGTTTCCCCCAAAGTAATATACAATAAAGAGCGTCCATGTTTTGCCCCCCCAAAGCAATAGATAATAGAGAGCGGCCATGTTTCCCCAAAGCAATATATAATAGAGAGCGTCCATGTTTTGCCCCCCCCAAAAGCAATAGATAACAAAGGGCGTCCATGTTTTACCCCAAAGCAATAGATAATAGAGAGCGTCCATGTTTGCCCCCCCAAAGCAATAGATAATAGAGAACGTCCATGTTTCCCCCCCCCAAAGCAATATATAATAGAGAGCGTCCATGTTTTGCACCCCCCCAAAGCAATATATAATAGAGAGCGTCCATGTTTTACCCAAAGCAATATATAATAGAGAGCGTCCATGTTTTACCCCAAGCAATAGATAATAAAGAGCGTCCATGGTTCCCCCAAAGCAATAGATAATACAGAGCGTCCAAGTTTTGCCAAACCCCAAACAATAGATAATAAAGAGCGTCAATGTTTTGCCCCCTCCCCAAAGCAATAGATAATAAAGAGCGTCCATGTTTTCCCCAAAGCAATATATAATAAAGAGCGTCCATGTTTCCCCCCCCAAAGCAATAGATAACAAAGGGCGTCCATGTTTGACCCCAAAGCAATAGATAATAGAGAGCGTCCATGTTTTGCCCCCCCCAAAGCAATAGATAATAGAGAACGTCCATGTTTCCCCCCCCAAAGCAATATATAATAGAAAGCGTCCATGTTTTACCCCAACCAATAGATAATAAAGAGCGTCCATGGTTCCCCCAAAGCAATAGATAATACAGAGCGTCCAAGTTTTGCCCCCCAAAGCAATAGATAATAAAGAGCGTCCATGTTTCCCCCCAAAGTAATAGATAATAAAGAGCGTCCATGTTTCCCCCCAAAGCAATAGATAATAGAGAGCGTCCATGTTTTGCTCCTCCCAAAGCAATAGATAATAGAGAGCGTCCATGTTTCCCCCCAAAGTAATAGATAATAAAGAGCGTACATGTTTTGCCCCACCCCCAAAGCAATAGCTAATAGACAGTGTCCATGTTTTGCCCCCCAAAGCAATATATAACAGAGAGCGTCCATATCCCCCCCCAAAGTAATAGATAATAAAGAGCGTCCATGTTTTGACCCCCCCCCCCATAATAGATAATAGAGAGCGTCCATGTTTTGCCCCCCAAAGCAATAGATAATAAAGAGCGTCCATGTTTCCCCCCCCCCAAAGCAATAGATACTAAAGAGCGTCCATGTTTTACCCCCCAAGCAATATATAATAGAGAGCGTCCATATTTGCCCCCCCCAAGCAATAGATAATAAAGAGCGTCCATGTTTTGCCCCCCCCAAAGAAATAGACAATAAAGAGCGTCCATGTTTGCCCCCCAAAGCAATAGATAATAGAGAGCGTCCATGTTTGCCCCTCCCCCCGAAAGCAATAAATAATAAAGATCGTCCATGCTTTCCCCCTCAAAGCAATGGATAATAAAGAGCGTCCATGTTTTGTCCCACAAAGCTATATATATTAAAGAGCGTCCATGTTTTTTTTATCCCCATAACAGTAGATAATAAAGAGCGTCCATGTTTTTGCCCCCAAATTAGCAGTGGATAATAAAGAGCGTCAACGTACCCCTACAGCAGTTGATATAAAGAGCGTCCAAGTGTTTGACCCCCACTCTTAATTATGAGCTATTATGATCACTTCGATGCCTGGCAAATAGACCCCGTATCAAAGTCATATATACATTATAAGACAAGGTAACTATTAGTATATCAGATGACATTTACTGAGCACACCACGCCTAAAGATTCTGGCGCCCGTACGGCTATGTGGTTATTTTGCCAATAGTAAGCAGAGCATTGGCGTAGGAAATTATGAACAATTTGGTGTTAAATCTGACATGAACTGTAAACGTTTTTCAGATTGGGTTAATTTAAATTGAGTATAATGTAGGTACTTTACCTGTTTCACAATGTACCCCTTGAAAGCCGGCTGTGCAAGCACAGGTATATCCGTTAATGACGTCACTGCATGTGCCGCCATTTTGACATGGAGTCGACACACACTCGTCTGTGTCTAAAAATAGAAGCCGTAAGTCCATAAAACCGGAAACATATATTCGTAATGGATGTTGATTTACTTACATTCCATGGAATAAGTGTGAAAGTTGGTGTCATTTTGCGTGGAACTTCTCGTTTCAAACGTGTTATCTTAATGTTATACACTAAAATCTTAATACGAAGAATTCTGACATGCATGCAATCCGGAATACACTTTAATTGAAACCAAATGAGACTTGCACTGGTCTTAAAAATACAAAACAACGCCACTTTGTTATTGAAAACTTCACAAATAAGTATCGGTGTCCCTCTAACAAAACAAAATAGTGTCTTTCATGCGGTGTTTCTTATGCCTACACTGTATTTTGTCACTGTTGGTTTAACAATATGATACCGTTGGTTTGCCTACGGTATTATACCGTTGCTAGTTTTGACGGCCAAGTACCGTTGCACAAACACGAGGTATGGATAGGATCACCTCCCTTGTGAGATTCGCAATGCATCTCGGGTAAATTCGCCATTAATTGATGTCTCAGTGTATGTCTCCGTCATTCGCGGGAGATTTGTTTTATAATTTAGTAGGCCTACTTTTTAATATGTTTCAACAGCTTGGGACAGGTTCCAAGCCGTTTAAATAGCACTAACGGTCTACCGAACGGGCTAAAGAAAGTGTAAACAAGCCCTATTTAACCACTTGCGATGTTTTAATAGCGACCGCGAAAATAGGTCACCTAGTAAAATTGGTTTGCACTGCAGTCATTCACTCTATAAGTATTAGTTATAATGGATCACTTTTCACATTTTCGCTAATTTCTCTACTAATAAACGAATCAAAGTAATTATTTTTGTTGGATCTTCTAGTCAGCTATATTACTACTTTGTACCATAAATAAATTTTAGAAAGATTGCATGTGTGATTCCAACAGTACAATGTATCGACGGTGTACTGTTATTTCAACAGTATCCTACCGTGTATTCCAACAGTACAATGTATCAACGGTATACTGTTATTTCAACAGTATCCTACCGTTTACTTCAACAGTACAATGTATCAACGGTATACTGTTATTTCGACAGGGATTGTACTGGCAACTAAGTTGACGGTGCATTACCGTAGTTATAACATTATTAAATTTTACAGTGTAATGCGTTATTTTTACAGAAGAATCTGAGTACAAAAAGAAAAAACGGACTTCGTAAAATCTCGAATGAATCTTCAATTTGAGGATAATGTAGGTACTTTACCTGTTTCACAATGTACCCCTTGAAAGCCGGCTGTGCAGGTACACGTATATCCGTTAATGACGTCACTGCATGTGCCGCCATTTTGACAGGGGACCGACGCACACTCGTCTATGTCTACAAAAATAGATGCCGTAAGTTCCATAAAACCGGAAACTTATGTTCGTAATGGATGTTGATTTTCTTGCATTTCATGGACTATGTGTGAAAGTTGGTGTCTATTTTGCGTGGAACTTTCAAAGGTGTACAATTATACAATATAGTCTTAAGTATTTCTGACATGCATGAAAACCGGAATAAATTTTAATTGAAAACCAAATGAGACATGCACTGGACTTAAAAATACAAAACAACGCCACTTAAGGTGTCTCTCTGAAGAAGTTGAAACTATATCTGTAACGGATAAACAATTCAATATAAAATAAAACAGTGTCTTTCGTGCGGCCTTTCTTATGCCAGATGTGTTATTTTAACCGAAGAATCTGAACAAAAAAGACAAACGGCTTTCGTAAAATGTTGTCTAGAATCGCGAATGAATCTTAATCTTGGGGCTGCTCTATGTACTGTACCTGTTTCACAATGTACCCCTTGAAATCCGGCTGCGCATGCACACGTGTATCCTTCAATGACGTCACTGCATGTGCCGCCATTTTGACAGGGAGTCGACGCACACTCGTCTGTGTCTACAAAAATAGAATCAGTATGTTCCATAAAACCGGGAACTTATTTTCGTAATGGATGTTGATTTACTTGCATTCCATGGAGTATGAGTGAAAGTTGGTGTCATTTTTGCGTCGAACTTATCGTTTCAAAGGTTTTATATTATACACTAAAATAGTAACAGGAATTAATTCTGATATGCTTGACACCCGGAAAACATTTCAATTGAAACCAAATTGAAAACCAAATGAGACATTCACTTGACTTAAAAATACAAAACAACGCCACTTAAGGTGTCTCTCTGAAGAAGTTGAAACTATATCTGTAACGGATAAACAATTCAATATAATATAAAGCATTGTCTTTCATGTGGCCTTTCTTATGCCAGATGTGTTATTTTTAACAGAAGAATCTGAATAAAAAGTACAAACAGGTTTCGTAAAAGTTTGTCTAGAATCGCGAATGAATCTTAATCTTGGGGCTGCTCTATGTACTGTACCTGTTTCACAATGTACCCCTTGAAAGCCCGCTGCGCATGAACACGTGTATCCTTCAATGACGTCACTGCATGTGCCGCCATTTTGACAGGGAGTCGACGCACACTCGTCTGTGTCTACATAAATAGAAGCAGTATGTTCTATAAAACCTGAAACTTATGTTCGTAATGGATGTTGTTTTACTTCCCTTCCATGGAGTATTTGTACAAGTTGGTGTCATTTTTGCGTGGAACTTTTAAAGGTGTTCAATTATACACAATCTTAAGAAGTATTTCTGACATGCATGAAAACCGGAATAAATTTTAATTGAAACCAAATTGGAAACCATATAGGGCCATATATCGGTGCCTCATTTAAAGTGCTTATTTCTAAAACAAAGCGGGCTTAAAAGTTATCGCACAACTGCGTCACTAATAGTGTCAAGCGGGTGCCTCGTTTAAAATGGTTATTTCTCAAAAGTAATGCAGGGTTATCCACAACTACTTCATTAATAGAGTCAAGACATTAGTGGTGCCTCAATTAAAATGTATATGTCTAAAAACAAACACACAAACAAATGACATACATGTATCGCACAATTACGTCACGAATAGTGTCAAGTGGGTGCCTCATTTAAAATGGTTATTTCTCAAATGTAATGCAGGTTATCGCATAACTACTTCAACAATAGGGCCAGAACATTAGTTATTAGCTTTTGTGATCATTTCGATGCATGTCACAATAGACCCCACCACATTATTCACAATATAAGGCTTGTTTTGTCCTCGGTCGGTTTATTGTATCAAAAGATACCGGCATCGGAACAGTAAAATTCTGGCCAAAATATATGGCCGGACATTTACACACACAGCAGGCTCCTAACATTTTGAGCGCCCATACGGCTATGTTGTACTTTTTACATGAGTAAGCTCATTGTGCATTATGCTGGGTTTCAAAAGATCAGTGCCCGTTTCTGACACGGTATCAACTCTAGAGCGGGGAGTTCCCCTCTACCCAGTACAAAGCAGGGGCAATGGGTTTATCCCCTGCATCTTATATGCCATATATGGGTGTCTCATTTAAAATGGTTATTTCTAAAAACAAAAATGACATAACAGTTATCACAAAACTACGTCACTAATAGTATCAAATGGGTGCCTCATTTAAAATGACTATTTCTCAAATGTAATGCAAGTTATCGCAAAACTACGTAATTAATTCAACAGGACACATTTGTATGTCATTTCATATCGGGTGTCTATGATATTATTGTTCTGCTTTTGAAATTAACGAAACATAGTTTGTATATATTTCACAGTGGTTCTAACGCAGGCCAACGGGGTGGGGAAGGGGGTAACATACAGCCTCACAAGTCAGATATTGGCAAAAATATACAATCTGTCATATTCCTCATCGATACCCAAAACCAGCCATCTCAATATATTTAATTGTATCTTATTGATCATGAAATTTCTATTCTTTTCATATATAACTTGACAGAAACAAACGAATGCATGCATTCGAGATATCTTATCGAAATCTACACACAAAATCGGTCACACGCTTGGTGTGCGGAAAGTAGTCATAATACAAATAATAATTAAATTATACAATCACGAATGGCGAACTTGAAAATTCCCTGTACGATATGTTGACTTCGCTTCGGTTGATTCCATCAATTTATTTATCAAACACAAGTTACGAGCTAATGGCCTACCAGATGGATGTAACAAAATGGCTAATCGTCTGCTGGTCAGCAGTTTACATACTAAAATGCTGATCCGCATATTTCTCGAACTCAGTTTAACTCATTTACAACGATGATAGTCGATTGTTGGTTGGGAAATGACTTTTAATCGATTGGTTACAACCAAATGCATGGCGACATAATTTAACCCAGCGCCATGCCCGTTCAGAAGTTCAAACTCCCGTTCAGCAGTTCATTACATACATTCATTTCCAACTTTTAACTGATGTTGTATGCTCTTCATCTTATTATGAAAGCATGCATACCAACTGAATCCAATGTTTTGCTTACCTTTCGACGTCACCACCTATGCAGACACAGATACAGTTGTAAAAAACACCCCAGTTATTTAAAGATACACGGCCCAATTTGACACTATAGAACCTCAGTCGGTACGTTTTCTATATCAGAATGTGTTTCACAATAGCACCAATTTCAACGATAAATAATAGATAGAGTTCATATTTTACCCCCCCCCCCAACAGTAGATAACAGTGTCCATGTTTGTCCCACCAAAGAATGAGATAATAGAGAGCGTCCATGTTTCCCCCAAGCAATATATAATAAAGAACGTCCATGTTTCCCCCCCAAAGCAATAGATAATAAAGAGCGTCCAAGTTTTGCCCCCCAAACAATAGATAATAAAGAGCGTCCATGTTTTCCCCAAAGCAATAGATAATAAAGAGCGTCCATGTTTCCCCCCAAAGCAATAGATAATAGAGAGCGTCCATGTTTTGCCCACCAAAGCAATATATAATAGAGAGCGTCCATGGTTTGTCCCCCAAAGCAATAGATAATAGAGAGCGTCCATGTTTTCCCACAAAGCAATAGATAATAGAGAGCGTCCATGTTTTGCCCCCCCAAAGCAATAGATAATAGAGAGCGTCCATGTTTTGCCCCCACAAAGCAATAGATAATAAAGAGCGTCCATGTTTTCCCCAAAGCAATAGATAATAAAGAGCGCCCATGTTTTGCCCCCCCCCCAAAGCAATAGATAATAAAGAGCGTCCATGTTTTGCCCCCCCAAAGCAATAGATAATAAAGAGCGTCCATGTTTCCCCCCAAAGCAATAGATAATAAAGAGCGTTCATGTTTTCCCCCAAAGCAATGGATAATACAGAGCGTCCATGTTTTGCGCCCCCAAGCAATAGATAATAGAGAGCGTCCATGTTTCCCCCAAAGTAATATACAATAAAGAGCGTCCATGTTTTGCCCCCCCCAAAGCAATAGATAATAGAGAGCGGCCATGTTTCCCCAAAGCAATAGATAATAGAGAGCGTCCATGTTTTGCCCCCCCAAAGCAATAGATAACAAAGGGCGTCCATGTTTTACCCCAAAGCAATAGATAATAAAGAGCGTCCATGTTTTGCCCCCCCCCAAAGAAATAGACAATAAAGAGCGTCCATGTTTGCCCCCCAAAGCAATAGATAATAGAGAGCGTCCATGTTTGCCCCTCCCCCCGAAAGCAATAAATAATAAAGATCGTCCATGCTTTCCCCCCCCCAAAGCAATGGATAATAAAGAGCGTCCATGTTTTGTCCCACAAAGCTATATATATTAAAGAGCGTCCATGTTTTTTTTATCCCCATAACAGTAGATAATAAAGAGCGTCCATGTTTTTGCCCCCAAATTAGCAGTGGATAATAAAGAGCGTCAACGTACCCCTACTGCAGTTGATATAAAGAGCGTCCAAGTGTTTGACCCCCACTCTTAATTATGAGCTATTATGATCACTTCGATGCCTGGCAAATAGACCCCGTATCAAAGTCATATATACATTATAAGACAAGGTAACTATTAGTATATCAGATGACATTTACTGAGCACACCACGCCTAAAGATTCTGGCGCCCGTACGGCTATGTGGTTATTTTGCCAATAGTAAGCGGAGCATTGGCGTAGGAAATTCTGAACAATTTGGTGTTAAATCTGACATGAACTGTAAACGTTTTTCAGATTGGGTTAATCTGCATGTGCCGCCATTTTGACAGGGGACCGACGCACACTCGTCTATGTCTACAAAAATAGATGCCGTAAGTTCCATGAAAGTTGGTGTCTATTTTGCGTGGAACTTTCAAAGGTGTACAATTATACAATATAGTCTTAAGTATTTCTGACTTGCATGAAAACCGGAATAAATTTTAATTGAAAACCAAATGAGACATGCACTGGACTTAAAAATACAAAACAACGCCACTTAAGGTGTCTCTCTGAAGAAGTTGAAACTATATCTGTAACGGATAAACAATTCAATATAAAATAAAACAGTGTCTTTCGTGCGGCCTTTCTTATGCCAGATGTGTTATTTTAACCGAAGAATCTGAACAAAAAAGACAAACGGCTTTCGTAAAATGTTGTCTAGAATCGCGAATGAATCTTAATCTTGGGGCTGCTCTATGTACTGTACCTGTTTCACAATGTACCCCTTGAAATCCGGCTGCGCATGCACACGTGTATCCTTCAATGACGTCACTGCATGTGCCGCCATTTTGACAGGGAGTCGACGCACACTCGTCTGTGTCTACAAAAATAGAAGCAGTTTGTTCTATAAAACCTGGAACTTTTGTTCGTAAAAATGGATGTTGATTTTCTTGCATTCCATGGACTATGTGTGCAAGTTGGTGTCATTTTTGCGTGGAACTTTTAAGGGTGTTCAATTATACACAATCTAAAGAAGTATTTCTGACATGCATGAAAACCGGAATAAATTTTAATTGAAACCAAATTGGAAACCAAATGAGACATCCACTTGACTTAATAATACAAAACAACTCCATTTATTGGTGTCTCTCTGAGGAAGTTGAAACTTCATCTGTAACGGATAAACAATTCAATTTAAAACAAAACAATGTCTTTCATACGGCTTTTTTGTGCCAGATGTGTTATTTTTTACAGAAGAATCTGAGTAAAACAGATAAACGGGTTTCGTAACATTTGGTCTAGAATCGCGAATGAATGTTTAACTTGTGGCTGTTACATGTAATGTACCTGTTTCGCAATGTACCCCTTGAAAGCCGGCTGCGCAGGCACACGTATATCCGTTAATAACGTCATTGCAGGTGCCGCCATTTTGACATGGAGTCGACGCACACTCGTCTGTGTCTACAAAAATAGAATCAGTATGTTCCATAAAACCGGGAACTTATTTTCGTAATGGATGTTGATTTACTTGCATTCCATGGAGTATGAGTGAAAGTTGGTGTCATTTTTGCGTCGAACTTATCGTTTCAAAGGTTTTATATTATACACTAAAATAGTAACAGGAATTAATTCTGATATGCTTGACACCCGGAAAACATTTCAATTGAAACCAAATTGAAAACCAAATGAGACATTCACTTGACTTAAAAATACAAAACAACTGTAAATGACTTTTAATCGATTGGTTACATCCAAATGCATGGCGACATAATTTAACCCAGCGCCATGCCCGTTAAGCAGTTCAAACTCCCGTTCAGCAGTTCATTACATACATTCATTTCCAACTTTTAACTGATGTTGTATGCTCTTCATCTTATTCTGAAAGCATGCATACCAACTGAATCCAATGTTTTGCTTACCTTTCGACGTCACCACCTATGCAGACACAGATACAGTTGTAAAAAACACCCCAGTTATTTAAAGATACACGGCCCAATTTGACACTATAGAACCTCAGTCGGTACGTTTTCTATATCAGAATGTGTTTCACAATAGCACCAATTTCAACGATAAATAATAGATAGAGTTCATATTTTACCCCCCCCCAACAGTAGATAACAGTGTCCATGTTTGTCCCACCAAAGAATGAGATAATAGAGAGCGTCCATGTTTCCCCCAAGCAATATATAATAAAGAACGTCCATGTTTGCCCCCCCAAGCAATAGATAATAAAGAGCGTCCAAGTTTTGCCCCCCAAACAATAGATAATAAAGAGCGTCCATGTTTTCCCCAAAGCAATAGATAATAAAGAGCGTCCATGTTTCCCCCCAAAGCAATAGATAATAGAGAGCGTCCATGTTTTGCCCCACCAAAGCAATATATAATAGAGAGCGTCCATGGTTTGCCCCCCAAAGCAATAGATAATACAGAGCGTCCATGTTTTCCCCCAAAGCAATAGATAATAGAGAGCGTCCATGTTTTCCACCAAAGCAATAGATAATAGAGAGCGTCCATGTTTTGCCCCCCAAAGCAATAGATAATAGAGAGCGTCCATGTTTTGCCCCCCCCCAAAGCAATAGATAATAAAGAGCGTCCATGTTTTCCCCAAAGCAATATATAATAAAGAGCGCCCATGTTTTGCCCCCCCCCAAAAGCAATAGATAATAAAGAGCGTCCATGTTTTGCCCCCCCCCCACATCAATAGATAATAAAGAGCGTCCATGTTTCCCCCCAAAGCAATAGATAATAAAGAGCGTTCATGTTTTCCCCCAAAGCAATGGATAATACAGAGGGTCCATGTTTTGCGCCCCCAAGCAATAGATAATAGAGAGCGTCCATGTTTCCCCCAAAGTAATATACAATAAAGAGCGTCCATGTTTTGCCCCCCCCCAAAGCAATAGATAATAGAGAGCGGCCATGTTTCCCCAAAGTAATAGATTATAAAGAGCGTCCATGTTTTGCCCCCCCAAAGCAATAGATAATAGAGAGCGTCCATGTTTTGCCCCCCAAAGCAATAGATAACAAAGGGCGTCCATGTTTTACCCCAAAGCAATAGATAATAGAGAGCGTCCATGTTTTGCCCCCCAAAGCAATAGATAATAGAGAACGTCCATGTCCCCCCCAAGCAATATATAATAGAGAGCGTCCATGTTTTGCACCCCCCCAAAGCAATATATAATAGAGAGCGTCCATGTTTTACCCCAAAGCAATATATAATAGAGAGCGTCCATGTTTTACCCCCAAGCAATAGATAATAAAGAGCGTCCATGGTTCCCCCAAAGCAATAGATAATACAGAGCGTCCAAGTTTTGCCCCCCAAACAATAGATAATAAAGAGCGTCAATGTTTTGCCCCCCCCAAAGCAATAGATAATAAAGAGCGTCCATGTTTCCCCCAAAGCAATAGATAATAAAGAGCGTCCATGTTTCCCCCCAAAGCAATATATAATAGAGAGCGTCCATGTTTTGCCCCCCAAAGAAATATATAATAGAGAGCGTCCATGGTTTGCCCCCCAAAGCAATAGATAATAAAGAGCGTCCATGTTTCCCCCCAAAGCAATAGATAATAGAGAGCGTCCATGTTTCCCCCAAAGCAATAGATACTAGAGAGCGTCCATGTTTTCCCCAAAGCAATAGATAATAATGAGCGCCCATGTTTTGCCCCCCCCCAAAGCAATAGATAATAAAGAGCGTCCATGTTTTGCCCCCCCCCAAAGCAATAGATAATAAAGAGCGTCCATGTTTCCCCCCAAAGCAATAGATAATAAAGGGCGTTCATGTTTTCCCCCAAAGCAATAGATAATACAGAGCGTCCATGTTTTGCGCCCCCCAAGCAATAGATAATAGAGAGCGTCCATGTTTCCCCCAAAGTAATATATAATAAAGAGCGTCCATGTTTTGCCCCCCCCCAAAGCAATAGATAATAGAGAGCGGCCATGTTTCCCCAAAGTAATAGATAATAAAGAGCGTCCATGTGTTGCCCCCCCAAAGCAATAGATAATAGAGAGCGTCCATGTTTTGCCCCCCCAAAGCAATAGATAATAGAGAACGTCCATGTTTCCCCCCCCAAACAATGTATCCCTTGAAAGCCGGCTGCGCAGGCACACGTATATCCATTAATGACGTCACTGCATGTGCCGCCATTTTGACAGGGAGTCGACGCACACTCGTCTGTGTCTAAAAATAGAAGCCATAAGTTCCATAAAACCGGAAACTTATTTTCGTAATGGATGTTGATTTAATTACATTCCACCACCTATGCAGACACAGATACAGTTGTAAAAAACACCCCAGTTATTTAAAGATACACGGCCCAATTTGACACTATAGAACCTCAGTCGGTACGTTTTCTATATCAGAATGTGTTTCACAATAGCACCAATTTCAACGATAAATAATAGATAGAGTTCATATTTTACCCCCCCCCCCCAACAGTAGATAACAGTGTCCATGTTTGTCCCACCAAATAATGAGATAATAGAGAGCGTCCATGTTTCCCCCAAGCAATATATAATAAAGAACGTCCATGTTTGCCCCCCCCCCAAGCAATAGATAATAAAGAGCGTCCAAGTTTTGCCCCCCAAACAATAGATAATAAAGAGCGTCCATGTTTTCCCCAAAGCAATAGATAATAAAGAGCGTCCATGTTTCCCCCCAAAGCAATAGATAATAGAGAGCGTCCATGTTTTGCCCCACCAAAGCAATATATAATAGAGAGCGTCCATGGTTTGCCCCCCAAAGCAATAGATAATAAAGAGCGTCCATGTTTTCCCCCAAAGCAATAGATAATAGAGAGCGTCCATGTTTTCCACCAAAGCAATAGATAATAGAGAGCGTCCATGTTTTGCCCCCCAAAGCAATAGATAATAGAGAGCGTCCATGTTTTGCCCCCCCCCCCCCCCAAAGCAATAGATAATAAAGAGCGTCCATGTTTTCCCCAAAGCAATATATAATAAAGAGCGCCCATGTTTTGCCCCCCCCCAAAGCAATAGATAATAAAGAGCGTCCATGTTTTGCCCCCCCCCAAATCAATAGATAATAAAGAGCGTCCATGTTTCCCCCCAAAGCAATAGATAATAAAGAGCGTTCATGTTTCCCCCCAAAGCAATGGATAATACAGAGCGTCCATGTTTTGCGCCCCCCAAGCAATAGATAATAGAGAGCGTCCATGTTTCCCCCAAAGTAATATACAATAAAGAGCGTCCATGTTTTGCCCCCCCCAAGCAATAGATAATAGAGAGCGGCCATGTTTCCCCAAAGTAATAGA
Organism: Siphonodentalium dalli; assembly: GCA_032622095.1. NCBI lineage: Eukaryota > Metazoa > Mollusca > Scaphopoda > Gadilida > Siphonodentaliidae > Siphonodentalium > Siphonodentalium dalli. Next base: position 154,711,298 of record CP136068.1, on the reverse strand, counting down.
TAATAAAGAGAGTCCATGTTTTGCCCCCCCCAAAGCAATATATAATAGAGAGCGTCCATGTTTTACCCCAAAGCAATATATAATAGAGAGCGTCCATGTTTTACCCCCCAAGCAATAGATAATAAAGAGCGTCCATGGTTCCCCCAAAGCAATAGATAATACAGAGCGTCCAAGTTTTGCCCCCCAAACAATAGATAATAAAGAGCGTCAATGTTTTGCCCCCCCCCAAAGCAATAGATAATAAAGAGCGTCCATGTTTTCCCCAAAGCAATAGTTAATAAAGAGCGTCCATGTTTCCCCCCAAAGCAATAGATAATAAAGAGCGTTCATGTCTTGCGCCCCCCAAGCAATAGATAATAGAGAGCGTCCATGTTTCCCCCAAAGTAATATATAATAAAGAGCGTCCATGTTTTGCCCCCCCCCCAAAGCAATAGATAATAGAGAACGTCCATGTTTCCCCCCCCAAAGCAATAGATAATAGAGAGCGTCCATGTTTTGCACCCCCCCCCCCCAAAGCAATATATAATAGAGAGCGTCCATGTTTTACCCCAAAGCAATAGATAATAGAGAGCGTCCATGTTTTACCCCCAAGCAATAGATAATAAAGAGCGTCCATGGTTCCCCCAAAGCAATAGATAATACAGAGCGTCCAAGTTTTGCCCCCCCAAAGCAATAGATAATAAAGAGCGTCCATGTTTCCCCCCAAAGTAATAGATAATAAAGAGCGTCCATGTTTCCCCCCAAAGCAATAGATAATAGAGAGCGTCCATGTTTTGCTCCTCCCAAAGCAATAGATAATAGAGAGCGTCCATGTCCCCCCCCAAATTAATAGATAATAAAGAGCGTCCATGTTTTGCCCCACCCCCAAAGCAATAGCTAATAGACAGCGTCCATGTTTTGCCCCCCAAAGCAATATATAATAGAGAGCGTCCATATTTCCCCCCAAAGTAATAGATAATAAAGAGCGTCCATGTTTTGACCCCCCCATAATAGATAATAGAGAGCGTCCATGTTTTGTCCCCCAAAGCAATAGATAATAAAGAGCGTCCATGTTCCCCCCCCAAAGCAATAGATAATAAAGAGCGTCCATGTTTTACCCCCCCCCCAAAGCAATATATAATAGAGAGCGTCCATATTTGCACCCCCAAAGCAATAGATAATAAAGAGCGTCCATGTTTTGCATCCCCCCCCCCAAAGAAATAGACAATAAAGAGCGTCCATGTTTGCCCCCCCCCCAAAGCAATAGATAATAGAGAGCGTCCATGTTTGCCCCTCCCCCCGAAAGCCATAAATAATAAAGATCGTCCATGCTTTGCCCCCCCCCCCCCAAAGCAATGGATAATAAAGAGCGTCCATGTTTTGTCCCACAAAGCTATATATATTAAAGAGCGTCCATGTTTTTTATCCCCATAACAGTAGATAATAAAGAGCGTCCATGTTTTTGCCCCCAAATTAGCAGTGGATAATAAAGAGCGTCAACGTACCCCTACAGCAGTTGATATAAAGAGCGTCCAAGTGTTTGACCCCCACTCTTAATTATGAGCTATTATGATCACTTCGATGCCTGGCAAATAGACCCCGTATCAAAGTCATATATACATTATAAGACAAGGTAACTATTAGTATATCAGATGACATTTACTGAGCACACCACGCCTAAAGATTCTGGCGCCCGTACGGCTATGTGGTTATTTTGCCAATAGTAAGCGGAGCATTGGCGTAGGAAATTCTGAACAATTTGGTGTTAAATCTGACATGAACTGTAAACGTTTTTCAGATTGGGTTAATTTAAATTGAGTATAATGTAGGTACTTTACCTGTTTCACAATATATCCCTTGAAAGCCGGCTGCGCAGGCACACGTATATCCATTAATGACGTCACTGCATGTGCCGCCATTTTGACAGGGAGTCGACGCACACTCGTCTGTGTCTAAAAATAGAAGCCATAAGTTCCATAAAACCGGAAACTTATTTTCGTAATGGATGTTGATTTAATTACATTCCATGGAATATGTGTGAAAGTTGGTGTCATTTTTCATGGAACTTCTCGCTTTAAACGTGTTATCTTAATGTTATACACTAAAATCTTAATACGAAGAATTCTGACATGCATGCAATCCGGAATACACTTTAATTGAAACCAAATGAGACATGCACTGGTCTTAAAAATACAAAACAACGCCACTTTGTTATTGAAAACTTCACAAATAAGTATCGGTGTCCCTCTAACAAAACAAAATAGTGTCTTTCATGCGGTGTTTCTTATGCCTAATGCGTTATTTTTACAGAAGAATCTGAGTACAAAAAGAAAAAACGGACTTCGTAAAATCTCGAATGAATCTTCAATTTGAGGATAATGTAGGTACTTTACCTGTTTCACAATGTACCCCTTGAAAGCCGGCTGTGCAGGTACACGTATATCCGTTAATGACGTCACTGCATGTGCCGCCATTTTGACAGGGGACCGACGCACACTCGTCTATGTCTACAAAAATAGATGCCGTAAGTTCCATAAAACCGGAAACTTATGTTCGTAATGGATGTTGATTTTCTTGCATTTCATGGACTATGTGTGAACGTTGGTGTCTATTTTGCGTGGAACTTTCAAAGGTGTACAATTATACAATATAGTCTTAAGTATTTCTGACATGCATGAAAACCGGAATAAATTTTAATTGAAAACCAAATGAGACATGCACTGGACTTAAAAATACAAAACAACGCCACTTAAGGTGTCTCTCTGAAGAAGTTGAAACTATATCTGTAACGGATAAACAATTCAATATAAAATAAAACAGTGTCTTTCGTGCGGCCTTTCTTATGCCAGATGTGTTATTTTAACCGAAGAATCTGAACAAAAAAGACAAACGGCTTTCGTAAAATGTTGTCTAGAATCGCGAATGAATCTTAATGCTGCTCTATGTACTGTACCTGTTTCACAATGTACCCCTTGAAATCCGGCTGCGCATGCACACGTGTATCCTTCAATGACGTCACTGCATGTGCCGCCATTTTGACAGGGAGTCGACGCACACTCGTCTGTGTCTACAAAAATAGAAGCAGTTTGTTCTATAAAACCTGGAACTTATGTTCGAAAAATGGATGTTGATTTTCTTGCATTCCATGGACTATGTGTGCAAGTTGGTGTCATTTTTGCGTGGAACTTTTAAGGGTGTTCAATTATACACAATCTAAAGAAGTATTTCTGACATGCATGAAAACCGGAATAAATTTTAATTGAAACCAAATTGGAAACCAAATGAGACATCCACTTGACTTAATAATACAAAACAACTCCACTTATTGGTGTCTCTCTGAGGAAGTTGAAACTTCATCTGTAACGGATAAACAATTCAATTTAAAACAAAACAATGTCTTTCATACGGTTTTTTTGTGCCAGATGTGTTATTTTTTACAGAAGAATCTGAGTAAAACAGATAAACGGGTTTCGTAACATTTGGTCTAGAATCGCGAATGAATGTTTAACTTGTGTCTGTTACATGTAATGTACCTGTTTCGCAATGTACCCCTTGAAAGCCGGCTGCGCAGGCACACGTATATCCGTTAATAACGTCATTGCAGGTGCCGCCATTTTGACATGGAGTCGACGCACACTCGTCTGTGTCTACAAAAATAGAATCAGTATGTTCCATAAAACCGGGAACTTATTTTCGTAATGGATGTTGATTTACTTGCATTCCATGGAGTATGAGTGAAAGTTGGTGTCATTTTTGCGTCGAACTTATCGTTTCAAAGGTTTTATATTATACACTAAAATAGTAACAGGAATTAATTCTGATATGCTTGACACCCGGAAAACATTTCAATTGAAACCAAATTGAAAACCAAATGAGACATTCACTTGACTTAAAAATACAAAACAACGCCACTTAAGGTGTCTCTCTGAAGAAGTTGAAACTATATCTGTAACGGATAAACAATTCAATATAATATAAAGCATTGTCTTTCATGTGGCCTTTCTTATGCCAGATGTGTTATTTTTAACAGAAGAATCTGAATAAAAAGTACAAACAGGTTTCGTAAAAGTTTGTCTAGAATCGCGAATGAATCTTAATCTTGGGGCTGCTCTATGTACTGTACCTGTTTCACAATGTACCCCTTGAAAGCCCGCTGCGCATGAACACGTGTATCCTTCAATGACGTCACTGCATGTGCCGCCATTTTGACAGGGAGTCGACGCACACTCGTCTGTGTCTACATAAATAGAAGCAGTATGTTCTATAAAACCTGAAACTTATGTTCGTAATGGATGTTGTTTTACTTCCCTTCCATGGAGTATTTGTACAAGTTGGTGTCATTTTTGCGTGGAACTTTTAAAGGTGTTCAATTATACACAATCTTAAGAAGTATTTCTGACATGCATGAAAACCGGAATAAATTTTAATTGAAACCAAATTGGAAACCATATAGGGCCATATATCGGTGCCTCATTTAAAGTGCTTATTTCTAAAACAAAGCGGGCTTAAAAGTTATCGCACAACTGCGTCACTAATAGTGTCAAGCGGGTGCCTCGTTTAAAATGGTTATTTCTCAAAAGTAATGCAGGGTTATCCACAACTACTTCATTAATAGAGTCAAGACATTAGTGGTGCCTCAATTAAAATGTATATGTCTAAAAACAAACACACAAACAAATGACATACATGTATCGCACAATTACGTCACGAATAGTGTCAAGTGGGTGCCTCATTTAAAATGGTTATTTCTCAAATGTAATGCAGGTTATCGCATAACTACTTCAACAATAGGGCCAGAACATTAGTTATTAGCTTTTGTGATCATTTCGATGCATGTCACAATAGACCCCACCACATTATTCACAATATAAGGCTTGTTTTGTCCTCGGTCGGTTTATTGTATCAAAAGATACTTTGTTATTGAAAACTATTGAAAAGGTTTATTTGAAATGGATGAACAATTCAATACAAAACAAAACAGTGTCTTTCATGCGGCGTTTCTAATGCCAGTTGTGTTATTTTTAGCAGAAGAATCTGAATAAAAAAGACAAACGGGTTTCGTAAAATTTGGTCGAGAATCGCGAATGAATGTTTAACTTGAGGCTGCTCTATGTAATGTACCTGTTTCACAATGTACCCCTTGAAAGCCGGCTGCGCATGCACACGTATATCCGTTAATGGCGTCATTGCAGGTGCCGCCATTTTGACAGGGAGCCGACACACACTCATCTGTATCTAATAATAGAAGACAAAAAATTCACATGCTCCAGTTCATGGAATTATAACGGATGAAATCCATACTCGGCAAAAGAAATTCAAATAGGATGCTCTTGTTTTTTTGTCATTGGAACAAAATGTGGAAATCCTTTACAATGGACAGAACTGACATGCTACAGTGTTATATGCCACCCCAAAGTATGCATAATGTCGGGGATCAAACGATCAGAGCCCGTTTCTGTCACGGTATCAACTCTAGACCGGGGGAGTTACCTCTACCCATTACAAAGCAGGGACAATGGCTGCGGACACACGTATCACAGTAGCGATGGCAATCATGGCATAGTAGGTGTGACAATTTATTATGGTGGAGTTTGGTGGCAATTGTTCGTCATAATTAATATGCCATAGCCAGTCATGTTGCCCGCTGAGTTTCCGCACAATGAGTCGACTGTTTCACCAAGATTGATCTCTACTCATTACGTTTTGCTAAATTGTATTCGCTACGGTATATATAATTGCACGATAGGTCGTCCAGAATTATGTTTGACCGTGGCCTGGTGGCAATTCCTCATTGACTCACATATCATGCATGTGGTACGTTTTTTATATGATCTCAATGCATGCATGTTTATCTACTTATATTAATTTCATTATTAAGAACAATCATGGCTGTTGACAGAAATGCGTTATTCATTAAGTTATCAAGTGGACTTGAGTGTTAGCATGTAAAATATAACACTGCGTGTTGAGTGAAGATCAACAGCGACAAGACATTCACAGGTAGATACATCCTTGATAAATCGACCGTCGCTGCTAGAGCTTGCTAGACTCATTGTGCGAATTTGCAAAGGGCGACATGGCTTGCTATGACATATTAATTATGACGACCAATTGTCACCAAACCCCACCATAATAAATTGTCACACCTACTATGACATCGCTACTGTGGTACGTGTGTCCGCAGCCATTGTGTTTATCTGCTGCATTTTATATATGGTGCATCATCTAAAACACTTATTTCTAAAACAAAAATGGCATAAAAGTTTTCGCACAACTACGTCACTAATAGTGTCAAATGGGTGCCTCATTTAAAACGATTATTTCTCAAATGTAATTCACGTTATCGCACAACTGCGTCATTGATAATGCACAGACAATAGTGAGTGCCTCATTTAAAATGCTTATCTAAACATGGCAAACGTGTTATCGCACTAATAGGGTCAAGTGCGTGCCTCATTTAAAATGCCTATGTCTCAAATATCATGCAAGTTTTTTTCAGAGCGGGTTAATTTAAATTGAGGATAATGTAGTTACTTTACCTGTTTCACAATGTACCCCCTGAAAGCCGGGTGCACAGGCACATGCATATCCGTTAATGACGTCACTACATGTGCCGCCATTTTGACATGGAGTCGACGCACACTCGTCTGTGTCTACATAAATAGAATCAGTATGTTCCACAAAAACGGGAACTTATGTTCGTAATGGATGTTGATTTACTTGCATTCCATGGACTATGTGTGAAGGTTGGTGTCATTTTTGCGTGGAACTTCTCGTTTCAAAGGTTTTATATTATACACTAAAATATTAACAGGAATTAATTCTGATATGCTTGAGACCCGGAACACATTTCAATTGAAACCAAATTGAAAACCAAATGAGACATTCACTGGACTTAAAAATACAAAACAACGCCACTTAAGGTGTCTCTCTGAAGAAGTTGAAACTATATCTGTAACGGATAAACAATTCAATATAAAATAAAACAGTGTCTTTCGTGCGGCCTTTCTTATGCCAGATGTGTTATTTTAACCGAAGAATCTGAACAAAAAAGACAAACGGCTTTCGTAAAATGTTGTCTAGAATCGCGAATGAATCTTAATCTTCTATGTACTGTACCTGTTTCACAATGTACCCCTTGAAATCCGGCTGCGCATGCACACGTGTATCCCTCAATGACGTCACTGCATGTGCCGCCATTTTGACAGGGAGTCGACGCACACTCGTCTGTGTCTACAAAAATATAAGCAGTTTGTTCTATAAAACCTGGAACTTATGTTCGTAATGGATGTTGATTTTCTTGCATTCCATGGAGTATGTGTGCAAGTTGGTGTCATTTTTGCGTGGAACTTTTAAAGGTGTTCAATTATACACAATCTTAAGAAGTATTTCTGACATGCATGAAAACCGGAATAAATTTTAATTGAAACCAAATTGGAAACCAAATGAGACATCCACTTGACTTAATAATACAAACCAATTCCACTTATTGGTATTTCTCTGAGGAAGTTGAAACTACATCTGTAACGGATAAACAATTCAATTTAAAACAAAACAATGTCTTTCATACGGCGTTTCTTATGCCAGATGTGTAATTTTTTACAGAAGAATCTGAGTAAAACAGTTAAACAGGTTTCGTAACATTTGGTCTAAAATCGCGAATGAATGTTTAACTTGAGGCTGTTGCATGTAATGTACCTGTTTCGTAATGGATGTTGATTTACTTGCATTCCATGGAGTATGAGTGAAAGTTGGTGTCATTTTTGCGTGGAACTTCTCGTTTCAAAGGTTTTATATTATACACTAAAATATTAACAGGAATTAATTATGATATGCTTGAAACCCGGAATACATTTCAATTGAAACCAGATTGGAAACAAAATGCGACATGCACTAGACTTAAAAATACAAAACAACGCCACTTTGTTATTGAAAACTTCACAAATAATTATTGGTGTCCCTCTGAAGAAATTGAAACTATATATGAAATGGATAAACTATTCGATATAACACAAAGCAGTGTCTTTCATGCGTTTCTTAATCCAATTTTTTTTTTTTACAAAAGAATCTGAATAAAACAGACGTAGATAGAATATGGTCTAGAATCGCGAATGAATCTTAAACTTGAGGTTTTTGTGTGTGCTGTACCTGTTTCACAATGTACCCCTTGAAAGCCGGCTGTGCAGGCACACGTATATCCGTTAATGACGTCATTGCATGTGCCGCCATTTTGACAGGGAGTCGACACACACTCATCTATGTCTAAAAATAGAAGACGAAAATTTCACAATCTCAAGTTCATTGAATTATAACGGATGAAATCCATTCTCGATAAAAGAAATTTAAATACGATACTGTTGTTTTTGGATATATTTCATTGGAACAATATGTGGAAAATCCATAATATTATATTATATGTTTAAAATCCACTATATTATATTGTATGTTGAAAATCCATGTTATTATACTGACAAGTTACCATGTTATATACCACCACAAAGTATACATAATGCGGGGGTTCAAAAGATCATTGCAGTTTCGGACATGGTATCTACTCTAGATCGAGGGAGTTCTCCTCTACCCATTACAAAGCAAGGAAAATTTGTTTATCTCCTGCACCTTATAGGGCATATCTGGGCACCTAATTTAAAATGTGTTTTTTAATAGAAACATGACATAAAAGTTATCGCACAACTGTGTCACTAATAATGTGAAGTGGTGCCTCATTTAAAATGCTTATTTCTCAAAAGTAATGCAAGTTATCATACAACTACATCATTCATACTGCCAAGACATTGATGGGTGCGTCATTTAAATGCCTATTTCTAAAAAAAAAAAATGGCATGGATGTTATCGCAAAACTACTTCACTAATAGTGTCAAGTGGGCGCCTCATGCATATTTCTCAAACGTCATGCACGTTATCACACAACTATACGTAATTAATTCAGTAGGACACATCCCGTCTTTAAAATGACTACCCGCTGTCACGATATAAAGCAGTAGATACTAGAGAGCGTCTATGTTTTGGCCCCCAAAAGCAGTAGTTAATAAAGAGCGTCCATGTTTACCCCCCCACAAAGCAGTAGTCAATAAAGAGCGTCCATGTGTACCACCCCCAAAGCAGTAGTTAATAAAGAGCGTCCATGTTTCGCCCCCAAACAGTAGATAATAAAGAGCGTCCATGTTTATTCCACAGAAAACAGTAGACAATAAAGAGGGTCCATGTTTCGCCCACAAAACAGTAGTTAATAAAGAGCGTCCATGTTTCGCCCACCCAACAATAGATAATAAAGAGCGTCCAGGTTTTGCCCCAAACAGTATATAATAAAGAGCGTCCATGTTTACCCCCACCCCAACAGTAGATAATAAAGAGCGTCCATGTTTCGCCCCAAACAGTATATACTAAAGAGCGTCCATGTTAGCCCCCCAAACAATAGATAATAAAGAGCATCCATGTTTACCCCCCCCCCCCCCAAACAGTAGATAATAAAGAGCGTCCATGTTTAGCCCCCCCCCAAACAATAGATAATAAAGAGCGTTCATGTTTCCCACCAAAGCAGTAGATAATAAAAAGCGTCCATGTTTCGCCCCCAAAACAGTAGATAATAAAGAACGTCCATGTTTCGCCCCCCAAAACAGTAGATAATAAAAAGCGTCCATGTTTCGCCCCCAAAGCAGTAGATAATAAAGAGCGTCCATGTTTCGCCCCCAAAACAGTAGATAATAAAGAGCGTCCAAGTTCCCCCCAAAGCAGTAGATAATAAAAAGCGTCCATGTTTCGCCCCCCCCCACCCCAAAGCAGTAGATAATAAAGAGCGTACATGTTTCGCCCCACAAACAGTAGATAATAAAGAGCGTACATGTGTTTGCCCTCATTACTTATGCATGATTTGTTTTTAATTGTTCACGTAATACGAATGCCGATTATTGCTTTGTAAACTCTGAATTAATTTATGCCAACCCGGACCATGGGTCTTTAAACGTTTTTTTTTCGGAGTGTGTTAATTTAACTCGAGGCTATTGTGGCTAATTTACCTGTTTCGCAATGTACCCCTTGAAAGCCGGCTGCGCATGCGCACGTATATCCGTTAAAGACGTCACTGCATAAGCCGCCATTTTGACATGGAGTCGAAGCACACTCGTCTATGTCTATAAATAGAAGACGATATTTCCATAAGCTCTAAGTTATTTAAGAAATGGATGCATATTGATTTAATTGCATTCCAGGGAGTACGGGCGGATGACGGTGTGACAAGTTGCATGGAACGCGTTTCCAAGGATCTCACACTGAAAATGTCACAACAAAGTTACATCCACATACTCCATAGAATGGGACAAAAATTAACACACATTCCTTATATATTTACACTCAAATACCATTATAAAGGAGCATTTAGGGCCCATGTTCAATGATATTCATACGGCAACAACGGACATGTCTTGTCGTTACAAAGAATGAACAAGTTTTGCTCGTGTATACCCCTGGATTCACATGTGTGTAATACACAGGCTTCGTATAACTCGCCGTGTTTATACTCCCTGGATTCACGTGTGTATAATACACAGGCTTCGTATAACTCGCCGTGTTTATACTCCTTGGATCCACATGTGTATAATACACAGGCTTCGTACAACTCGCCGTGTTTATACTCCCTGGATCCACATGAGTATTATACACAAACTTCGTACAACTCGCCGTGTTTATACCCCCTGCATGGATCCACATCAGTATAATACACAAGCGGCATGCATCAACCTTTGGTCGTCAAGTTGCATGTTTATACAAGACCAAAGAAAAAATCGTAATGACTATCCCTATCGACCCCAGTTTGAACCTCCTGCTAAACAAATTTGTTTTTAAATATAAGGAGGGTTGATTTCTGAATCACAAAGTATTGTCTTTATTACAGTCTGTTCAAAGACAATCCAAATTGACCTTAGCTCTTTCCTACACGAGAAGAGAAAGGAAATTGTCAAAATAAAAAAACAATAGATAAAATAAATAAAATGTTAAGCATATAACTACCAACCCTAATTTGTTTTAATCATAACAAGATATTTAACTTTCTTTTGATCAATGTTTTTATTGAAGACATGATGGCATATTATCAAGTTTGATGCCATGCGACCATTGTGCTGATCATGCATCATATGGGGCAGTGTGATGCGCTGATTTTGCAGTTGAGTGATATTTTTGAACAACCGATCGAGCTCTGTGTGGTGAAAATTAGTTATACCAAAATTGTCTACGCTATTTTGTGTATATCTCCTATTTTGTAAACTTTAAAGATTTACACGCTGATGTGGGTATAGATCTCAAAGGCAACTCGGGGGTTAAACGTTTATACCTATAGTAGGAACACGTCGTAATTCGCCTCTGCCGACCTATGCCGAAAGTGCGCAACTTCAACAAACTATAAGGACTGACTTTCCTGTACCGCACACATAATTCTAAAACTGTCAACATGTTTCATTTAATTGGGAGATGTCTCCCTTTGATTATCAACAATCAAATCCATATCAATAACTTAAATATTCATTCATTTACCATGGTTGAATTTGAAGTGACATCAACCTTGTTTCCGATAAAAAAATAGTTCCTGTGTTACATCATTACATGTCCCTTCGATGATTCATTTGAAATGTAAGTTGGTGTCGTGCCAATTACATATGTAAATACTATATATAGCTGCTATTTGAAATGGGGAAGTGAAAATCTGACTGATAAAATTGATCAGCTGACTGATGGCCCATTCCAAAGCGAATCACCCTATAGCGTCGGTGGGCTTTCGAAAGGATGTATAACTGTATACTCGGTTTTGGCGGGAAAAAACAGATTATTACCAAAATATCGTATAATCTCAAATTGGCTGGGTGACTGAAATTTATGTTTTCCAAAATAACGTGCAACTATTTTAATTGCTTGGTGAAACATCCTTGGGGGTCAGAGTACTCAGATTATTGGATATCGAACACACAACAAAGGAATTATACGGAACGCCCTTTTCTGTTTCATGCCGGACACATGGCTGTTGTTTATTTGGGTCACAAATACCGTGTTCAATGTTGTATTTAGTATGGATACTATGGAGCCCCGCAGGTGACATGCGGATAAACAAAATATTGCAATTCGTGGCCACGGACTCAGTTCGTGGGAACGGACTCAGTTCGTGGGAACGGACTCAGTTCGTGCGCACGAATTGCAATTCGTGGCCACAGACTCAGTTCGTGGGAACGGACTCAGTTCGTCCGCACGAATTGATATTCGAGTCAGTTATTCATCTCAGTTGGTGCGATCATTTCGATCTAGTTAATCACTTTGTTGTCCCACAATGACACGGGAATATGGAGCCCCGCAGGTGACATGCGGAGAAATTGTTTTTTACAATTCGTGCGCACGAACTGAGTCCGTTCCCACGAACTGGGTCCGTTCCCACGAACTGAGTCCGTGGCCACGAAATGCAATTCGTGCGTACGAACTGAGGCCGTTCCCACGAACTGGGTCCGTTCCCACGAACTGAGTCCGTGGCCACGAAATGCAATTCGTGCGCACGAACTGAGTCCGTTCCCACGAACTGAGTCCGTGGCCACGAATTGCAATTCGTGCGCACGAACTGAGGCCGTTCCCACGAACTGAGTCCGTGGCCACGAATTGCAATTCGTGCGCACGAACTGAGTCCGTTCCCACGAATTCCAATTCGTGCGCACGAATTGTAAAAATCAATTTCTCCGCATGTCACCTGCGGGGCTCCATAGGATACACTGCGCCTTTGTGGGAAATATATAATGCACACAGAAAGGTAGTTAAAGTATTGCGCGACATATTTCGATACCGGGAATAACTCAGAAGCGAATAGAATTAGGTATATATGTTCCTACAACAAGTTTGAGATAGTGCCCTGGATATAAAATAATGTATATGAATCGAAGACCCACAGAAATCAATCAATATTGATTTTATTCCGAAATGTCTGGTATAATGCAGGCAATCAATTACATACATTTTACGGTTCGAGGAAATGTTTAGAGCGTAGAAAGGGCAGAACTCTACCTCTATCTGAGATCGCCTGAAAGTTTCATGACGTTCTGTTCTGAAAACAGTAACGAAAAATGTTCCAATTAATAATCGCATTGTATAAGAAAAAATATATATACAAATCAATATTAACTGACAGGTTTATTCGACACATATTTATTATTTTATACCCCAGAAACTATAAAAAACGCATTCAGGAAGTTAAAATAAAATCCATCCCTAAAATTTACACACACCAAAATTAACTATTGCCAAATCATTTGCCAAATGAAAATATTTGTTGCCAAATTTAGAATTTGCCAAATGCTATCCTCTGATAGTATATTTTTCTACAACATTGAGTCTTATATTATGTGGTTTATCATACAACAATAAACCAATCACCGAACAATAGAATTGTAGATGGGTGGCTTCGTCAGAAGGGCTCATTACAAGAGTATCAGCTATGTAAACACCACCACCACACTCACTACCGGTAATCCCTCACCTATGAATACTACTGCTATCAGATTAACTGCGTTTTTTCCTAGACCTTATAAAACACCACTAATATAGTTATATTGTGATAGTTTCCTGAAATGAATGGTATTGATTACCCATATTTTTCAAATTTCTTGAGGAATTAAAAAGTAACTTGCCAAAATTTGTGCCAAATGAAAATATTTTTTGCCAAATATGAATTATTTTTGCCAATGGCAAATTTGGCAAGTGGCAGCGCGAACCCTGCACACACCGCATCGGTAGTTCAGTACAGGTACATATTCATTGGGCTTATACTAAACAGAAAAGTATTTGGAGTCAACATATACTAATGTGATCCAGGCTTGGGGTCACTAACACAAAATTAATGCGACACAACCGAGCACAGCTAGTGCAAGTACATTGACCCTTTATCCAACAGAAGGGCCCTGTGCCAGTGCATTCTCTTATATATGCGAGTCGACCATGGGTCGCCTCGCATATATAAGAGAATGCATTGGCTTAACACATTAAAAATTATAAAATTGTTAAAGAATGGTAAAAAAAATGGTAAAAAGTGTTAAAAAAAGATTATTTTTTTAGGCCAATGCATTCTCTTATATATGCGAGGCGACCTATGGTCGACTCGCATATATAAGAGAATGCATTGGCACAGGGCATAACTGTAACTATCACAATGTGGTCAAGGAGCCGGTTCCAATTATATCCATATTTGTATGGTTCTATTGAGACAGACCGAAGATATTTTAGGCTGTTGAAGCTTTATTTGGCCGGTTTTGGCCGGTTTGTTGGGTAAAGGGTTAAAGTACGCCAGGGAGTCCTGGGCTATGCCCCCAGGGAAATTTTGATGAAAAAATAGGTTCCATTTGGTGCACTTTGGGTTGTTTTGGAAGTCATAATGGAGGCGGACTAGATACAAAATGTGGCCGTATATTAAACTATTAGATACATCTATGGGGTACCCAGGATTGGTGGAAATTAGTGTGGGGGCACATGTCATCGGTGTCTACGTCGCCGCTGACGAGATGTATCATATGTATAGATGTTATTCTGGCTAGCAATGCCAAATAGTATTTGTTGCAACTCATTGTCATTTAGATTAATACCAGCGGTTTGTTTCACAGCAATTTATATGTGGAACAAACCGGATCAATCATTAAACAATAGCTCTGGCAGCTAAACAAATTCCCGAGCCAATAATTCACCGAAATAAATAACCGGAACAGACAAAGTAAGAGGTGGGTAAAACAATATAACACTCTTCCTATTTGTGAAATATATTGACCTGATCAGACCATTCAAAGTTTAAAGCAATCCAATGCGAGCACAACACTCGAAGTACTAGTCGAGAAGACTTTACTTTGAAAGCTGAAGACAATTTGATACCCAGCTGCGCGTCTGCCTTTTGTTATCAATAGATACTTATCCCGACGTATTCTCTCTCTTTCTCTATCCGAGGTGGTAATTATTTTTCAGTAAGTAACATTGAAGAGTGTTATATTGTCTTCAATTTTCGTGCGTTATTAAATTCATTGTTAATGTGTCGCGAAGTGGCTTTTGTAAAGTTGACAATGTTGAAAGAAATGTCAGTATGGCTATCGACTAAGATATACGTCGTCAGCATGATACATTTTGCAGGCATTTCTTTAGAGAAAAGCATACGGTGCCATAATTTGCATCCACAAACTTTTATAGATTAACAGGTAAGTGTTGTCTGACAAGGTGACACATCTGTCCGGGTAAACGAAAAAAAGGTACACATGGTCCTCCGGAATGACAATAACAAGTCCAAATGGAGCACTACCTAACGAATCCTAATAGTCTGGTCGATAAACTAAAATTTTAGGGTCAACCTAGAAAAAATTTGGACTAAGTTGGTTTCTATTCCTTTTTGAAGAGGAATATATCCTCTATAACATATCCAAAATCCGCTAAAATCCGCTTTGAGCATTTTCTGTAATACAAGATGGCGTCCATGATGGCAGTTGGTATAGAAAAATCCTGAATTTCGGCGGTAGGTGCGCCAACAAATACCAAATTGTTAATAAAATAAAATCTACACAAAAAATCCTTAGTCGTAAACCATATCGGTAGAATGTCTGTCCAAAATGGCCGCCAAAATGGACAAAATCTAATGAAATTTACAATTTGCGGACAATTGAATAGCTGGTTATACAAGAACGAACAGGCCGTCGAATTATACGAGGAAGAATGGTTTCAGAGTATAAGGGGAGCTATTAATAATAGTATGTAAGAATTCTCTCTAATGTATCTCGCGAGACAGCAACCGAAAGCCAGGTCTCATACAACGATTGAATGTGGACTTTTTGGGCGCCAAGAAATAGAAGAATAACGCAGTTTTATCTGTACTGTTTATCTTGAATCGTGTAATATATGTGTATTAAAACAGTTAAATGTGATCTAATAGGGGTGTACTCATTGTGTGACCTTTTCTAGAATTAGAAATATATGTAATGAAAACAGTCTCACGAATGTGACAGATAATCATTTATTTTTGAATCTACAACACACAGTCTGTCAAAATTCACTACTATAGAACAGTATGAGAGCTATTCATATGGTACTAGATAAAATGTGTAGATCCTATTGTCCGTGTCTTAAAATAGTAGTCATAGTTGCCTCCGGTCAAGTGATTAAACACGAATATTTAATTTTTATCACACAAATACATGGTGGTATACCATGAACGCAATTTATCAAAATACAAAGGATTACAATAGACTATCTTCAATAAATTCTCAACATAACCCAATTTGCCTACATACTCTATGACAGAGACTGTCTTTATACCTGGACATTATGTGCACTTAAATGCACTAAGGCCACATATACGCGAAACGTACGACCTTTTCTGCAACCGCATCGCCGCGTTTACCCATTCTCCCTAATGTTACACATATCTGCTGCATACAAAACCATAAATAACAACATTGAGTGAATGGTAAACGCAGAACTAATAACTGTAAACGCTGATGACCTGATATTTAGCGCAAGTATGTGGGTGGCAATGGTAACATAATTTCAAACAACAAGATACTGACAACTAATAGTGTGTATTGCGTGGAACATATTCATGTTGTAAAGTGCCGATTGAAGTAATTTGAACATAATTGTCTACTAAGAAACCGGTTTGGGAGCACCATGAAAATTAGTACTAAATAAAATGTACGACGTACAGTCTCTTCGATCTAGTGAGATAGGGTACTATTCTGTTGAAGAGATAAGTGTTTCTTGACAGTATAATCAGCATTACGACATACGTGTATGGTTTATTGTCACGAGAGTGTTGAACATTCTGGAAATATAACTAGTATTTACACAGATAGGGTGGGCACTTCAGTTTCTGCTTTACATTCAATAATTAATCATCATTCCAAAAGGAAACTACCACGCACTGTGTGACGAAATATTACTTCGTGTGTTGCATGCCCAAAATAACTGTTTTTGGTCCGACTGTTGGATGTATTCTAATAAGAAAACCCGAACGTAAATCATTGGGTTAACGTGCGTAGCAGTGATCGATAAATCATTCAGATAGATCTGTTTTAATTATATGTGTACCTTTAAAGATATATAACAACATTCTTGTAAACTACAAATTTGTATTTTCGCTTATAGGGGGTTATCCAATATGTTGCTTTCATCGTAGCATGGATTGTAGTTGCGGCCATTTTGACAGCCATTTCATCGCCGCGATTGCATTGTTTTCTGTCCTTGTCACTCTATTCGCCCCATATACTCTTTTACACAAACTGGTATATATCGGATGGAGGATTAATCCGTTCTGGTGTCGCCGATGAGTGATATTGTAGAAAAAAGTACTTCGCAAGGTCGAAAAATGAGCATTTTTTAAAATCTCTGTCAAAAAGTTTGCTCAAAGTGGATTTTAGCGGATTTTGGATATGTTGTAGAGGAAATATTCCCCTTCAAAATGGAATAAAAACCAACTTAGTCCAAATTTTTTCTAGGTCAAACCTTTTATCGACCAGACTATAAGTCCTTTCCGCTTGTCAACATAGTGAAAGAAATAATGGCTTACAACCTATCCGTCATAATTTCCCCACATAATGAAGGTGGTATACATAAATGTATGCATGTCAAAAGAAAGGGGATGATGTCTGCTAAGCAAGCTAAATAAGGTTTGAGGTTATATATACTGATGACCAAGGTCCCAATTTATCACAGACAAATTTCTCCTCGTTCTAATGACATGAATTTTGAGGTGGAAGCTGGATCCTGGTGCGGTTTAATGGAATTTTGAAAATATTTCATAACGTACCTCAGAAAAACAAGATTTTATTTTATTCCAACATTAGAATTTAGATATTTTTGGAAATTACTAGACGATGAGATTGTTCTGTGGTCTAACATTTTGTGGAAGTAAATTGCGTTAGGTGGTATTAGTAGGGCAAACCAGCTTCAATCGGACTGGATGACGGACATAATTATCCCAAGTGCATCAAAACCGAGGTCGACGTACATGTACATATTTGATTGATTACGACATTTCATCTCCAAAACTCCACCATACATAGTATAAGGACAGATAATCTCAGTTATATTAAATATGCTAAGTTTTCTAGAATTTCTCAGTTTGTATTGTATGATGTGCTGCAAAAAATATTATCAACCTTCAATATAAATATAAATAACATAAAGAGCGTTTATTTCACATATGTGCGAAAAATTTAAAATGATGAAAAATGGATGTCACCATGGCAAGTATTTTCAGAGCATATGAAGCCGGTAACTCTCGCACTGAATGAGACTGAGCCTGAACGAGATTGAACTGGAAGGACATCGATGGTCACTTTACCCATGCTTTTATGCAGGAGAAAGGTGCGCTCGTGATTTTGGAATCATATGACCAGTCATAGGACATCATACATGTATGACATCATCAGACATCGCATGATATCATGCGCTGGCCACTTACTCTCACTCGTGGACATGGAATCACATGATGTCATGTGAGGGTTATAACAGCAGATGCCCACATGTGATCACATGTGACCGCTGGTGACTAAGTGTAATATTACTAATTTCTACAGAGGGTCCTACTTTGACTCATGATCAGCACATTATTATAGGATGTTCCTGCAATCCGATCATGAGTCAAATCCACAAGCCCGTTCGCACCAAGATTAAGCACACCCGACTTTTGTTGTGGGGACAACTGGGTACACTGGTTCCTCTACAAAATGTAGGTAGGAATATATTAGATATAATTATCTCCAATAATCAGTTGTCCCCATCCTAATTTAATGATGTAATTAAAGGGGCGTATCGCAGGGGCGACCACGTTGTTACACCAAGAACTGCTAGAATAATTAATAATTTCACACAACAATCCAGTCGCCAAATAGATTATTATCTTGACTCTATGATGGACGCTTCATCTGTCCCATAACGTCGAAGGCCGACACTGGACCAGTTGCCAAATTTCCTACTACATGAACATCAATTAGAATCAACATTAAGCCTTGTTTTGAGTCATATGCCCTTGAACTGTATTTATTAATATATTCCTTAAAGACATATGATGTACTTATTCGGGTGCGCGAAACTGATTATTCAGGTGCTATGCCAACTGGAGGAATGTAGCATTCTACTAACATAGCCGAAATCTCAAGCATATCGACAGTACCACTCATTAGAAAAAATTGTCTGAACTACGCTAAATTGTAAATATTTACTACTCGAATCAGGACGATTCTATCGGTGATAAACTAACGAAAACTATTTCGCCATCGGCAGTCAATGCATTTAAATAATATATAAGAATGTCAGTGTGTGTTGTCAATTTAGATATAATATTTGTAAAAATAACTACTTTGAACAAGATTATTCTCCATTTCTACTTGATCACCATACCGGAATGTTTCATATCACTTTAAATGTCCCAATATACTCACATCTATATATATATATTTGCGAATGTATGTCTGTCTGTGTTCTATAGAAATTCAAAAGGGGTCTAACAAGGGTAGCTTTTTACGAGAAAGATAATGGTGTGGGTTAGAATTTACTAAAGTGACTTCGTTGTTATCAGGGGCAGAAAAGGGGGAGGGCAGAATTTTGTTTTTGTCGCCGAATGCCACCAAACTTATATATAATCATCCCCATGATGTGAGGAATCTAATGGCGTGGTTTAAATATGTCAAAAGTGGCGCCGTTCGAGTCAGAGTTGCACGGAAGGGGAGAGGGGCACCACAATTAATAAAAGGAATCTAATTTTGTGATTTAAATACGCCAAATTGGTGTCGTTTGGATGAGAGATTGAGGGGGTGGGCACTAAATTTGATAAGAACTGGTTTAGCCGCCGATTGCCACCAAACTTATACAAAATCATCCACATGGATTGAGGAGTCAAATGGTGTGGCTAAAGCTGTCAAAATTGGCATCATTACAGTCAGGGGTGCACTCAAAGGGAGAGGGGAACCAAAATTGATACACAATATTTTTAGCGCCATTTTCCATCAAATTGATACACAATCTTATCCATGATACCAGGAATCTAATCACGTGATTTAAAGACGCCATATTGGTGCTGTTTGGGTCAGAGATGGGGGTGGGGTGTGCACTGAATTCGATAAAAATTGGTATAGTCGCCGATTAGCACCAATCTTATAAATAATCACCTCCATGATATTAGGAGTCTAATTGTGTGGTTTAAAGATGTCAAAAGTGGGGCCATTCGAGTCAGGGGTGCATAAAGGATGGGAGAGAGACACACACAAATTGATAAACAATATGTTTAGCGCCGATTTCCACCAGATTGATACATATTCGTCTCCGTGATACGAGGAATCTAATCGTATGGTTTAAATACGCCAAATTGGTGCCGTGTGGGTGAGAGATATGGGGGCCCTAAATTTGATACGAATTTGTATACTCGCCAATTTTCACCAATTTTATATATTTTCATCTCCCTAATGAGTCTAAGTGTGTGGTTTAATGATGTGAAAAGTCGAGCCGCTTTAGTCAGAAATAGAGACGGGAGGGTCACCAAAACTGATAAAAATATGTTTAATGTCAATTACCATCAAATTCATACACGTTCTTCTCAAATGATACGAGGAATCAAATCGTGCGTGTTAAAATCGCCACATTTGGTGCCTAGAAAAATCTGCGAATATCTGTATGTCTGTATGTGTTCTATACATAACTTCACGGGGTACAATCAAGATGGCACCAATGCGGTCTAACATGGGTAACTTTTTTGCAGAATAAGATGTATGGTGGCCAGCTTGATTTTGGTAATGAACCAATGTCATGAAATCATATATGCCCAATTGTTCCTTGGTAAACAGGCATGACATGACAATGATCAAATATAGACAATTATGTATGGGTATTAGTCTTTCTAAAATGAAAATACTCGTTTTTTGAATAGAATAACATAAGTTTCATCTCATGATCTTCAGATATGGTAGCTTGATATATGAACTGTCGGTTTAAACACATTATATTTAACAAAATCGCCTGGCACTTGACAATAGTGAAATATTTTCCAAGCATAAAAGTATTGTTAATGGGGTTATAATATCCAACGGGTTGATACTAATCTATACCTATACTTGCGAATGTCTGTCTGCTTATCGGTGTTCAATACAAATTCACGGGAGCCCATCTAGATGACACCGAAAGTGTCTAACAAGGGTAAATGTTTACGAGGAAGACAGTGGTGTGGGTTAGAATTCTTTAAAGTAACGCTGTTGTTGTCACGGCCCGAAAAAGCGGAGGGGCACCAAACTTTTTGTCCACCAAACTTATACATAATCATCTCCATGCCATGAGGATTATAATGGTTTATTTAAAAATGTAAAACGAGGCGCCGTTCGGTTCAGGGGTGCACGGAAGTGGACAGGGGCGCCAACATTGATACAATTATTTTTAGCTCCGATTTCCACCAAATTGATACATATTCTTGTATATGATACCCGGAATATAATGGTTTGATTTAAAGACGCCAAACGGGTGCCGTTTGGATTTGATAAGAATTCGTTTAGACGCCGATTACCACCAAACTTATACATGATCATCTCCGTGATATCGGGAGTCTAATTGTGTGGTTTAAAGATTCCAAAAGTGGGGCCGTTCGAGTCAGGGGTGCATGGAGGGCGACAGGGACACCAACATTTATAAAACATATTTTTAGCGCCGATTTCCAACAAATTTATACTTATTTTTCTCCGTGGTACGAGGAATCTAATCGTGTGGTTTAAACAATAAAGCTAAATTGGTGCCGTTTAGGCACTAAATTTGACACGACTAATAGCCGCCGATTTACACCAGTTTCATATATATTCGTCTACATATGAGTCTAATTGTGTGGTTTAAAGATGCTAACAGTGGCGCCACTTGAGGGATAGGGGGAGGGTAACAAAAACAGATATGTTTAGTACCAATTTCCACCAAATTCATACACGGTCTTCTCCAGTGGTACGGGGAATCAAATCATGTGGGTTAAAGACGCCACATTTTGTGCCTACATTTCCGAATATCTATCTGTGTTCTATATAACTTCACGGGGGACCATCTGGATGGCACCAGTTGGGTCTATACTGGGTACCTTTTTACGAGGAAAATAATGGTGCGGGTTATAATGTTCTAACATGACGCTGAAAATGGGTAGAAAAGAGGGAGGGGCAGCAACAAATCTTCAAATATGTTTGTCTCTGATTTCCGCAAATCTTTTCGTAATTATCTCCATGATATGTCGCCGATCGAGTCATAGGTGCACGGAGGGGGAGAAGGGAAAAATATTGATAAAATACACTATTTTAGCGCGATTTACACCAAATTCATGCCTGTTCTTAAGTTGATAAGAATTTGTTTATTTGCCGATTACCACCAAACTTATACATAATAATATCCATGATATCAGGCGTCTAATGGGCGTGGTTTAAATATCTCAAAAGTGGCGCCGTTCGAGTCATGAATGGGGACGGGGAACAACAAAGCTGATATAAATATGTTTACCACTAACTTCCCAGTGTTCGCGCTATCGGTGGCCACTTTTTTTCATTTTTTTTCATTTCATTTGGCCAAACTTTTATTTCTCCACAAATGGAGACAGAAATCTAATTTGAAAGCTCTGAATAGATCGACGAACTTAGGCGACGAAATAAAGCCGGTTTTTGGACACGCGGTTTCGTACTTCGGACATATCACGATGACAACCCAAATTTAGTTTGTAAAGGGAGCGTTGATTGAATGGTTATGGTTGTACAAAGGTGATTACTAATCGTCAAAACCTTAATCTCTGCACTGGTTATATCATATTGCGTTGATTAGGCGGTCTGTAAGATGAAATGCGTTAATGCATTGTCATATAACTTCGATGTATCAGCGAAGACATATCAGGTACATAATGTGTCGTAAACTGTACCCCGTCTTATAACAACAACAGGGCTTAACAACATAACGGTTATTAATACAACAATATGTATTCAACAGTTATCACCTCACGATAATACGCAACATAACTATTGTTTAATAACGGCGAAATTAGCGATGACACACCTCGTTACTTGGTCAGTTGGCAAATTTATAATTTAGTCATCAATTGTGAGCCTAGAACGTGGGGATTTAATTTGGCCAAAGTTTTTTTAATTTGGACAAAAAACATTTTGCCAATTAGTTTTTTATTTGGCCACTAAAAATTTCATTTGGCCACTTTTTTGGTCAGAATATTTTTCGGTCGAGCGCGAACACTGCTAACTTCCACCAAATACATACACGTTCTTCTCCAATGATACGGGTTAAATGTGGGTTAAATTGCCACGTTTTGGCGCCGTTTGGTCAGGTATGGATAGAGGAGGGGCACTAACATTGATAAGAATGTTTAAGTCGCGGATATCCACCAAAACTATATATAGTCATCTACATAATTCGTTCTGATGAATTTTTGGCGTTCAAATTTTAAAACTGGACAAAATTTATGGTGACCGAATTATGTCATTTGAAGAATTATTTCTTCTCAACTGTCATATTGATATGGGGTCAGGAATCAGGGTATTCAAGGAGTGAGTTACATGTAGACAAAACAGACACACAGAAGAAGCATTATATATATATGTATATATATATATTTATTATATACTTGCCCATGAATTATAAGGTTTTAGCAGTGAGATATAAGTGATATCCCACTAGTGAGATATAAGTGATATCCCACTGGTGAAATTTCTGATGTATTGACATGCATTGGGGGTCATAGGCAAGTAACTAAAGTATATAATAAACAGAATATCCACACTTTTTTAGTGGATATGGGTTAAATCTCATTCGTGATGACAAAACATTTGAATTTCCACTCGTGGCTAAAGCCACTCGTGGAAATTCAATGTTTTGTCATCACTCATGAGATATCACCCATATCCACTGAAAAAGTGTGGATATCCTCTATATCTTTCTATTTAAGAGATAACTATATTTTTTACAAACTGAGGTACATTGGACAGTCAGAGGATGTCATGTTAGAATGGCTCATGTTTTAGAACATAATTGAATCTGTTCATTCAAGATATTTCCCATATAACTACGATTTGAAAAGAGAGATGAAAATGTATAGACGGATGAAAACGACATTAAACCAAACTCAATCAGTCAACCAACCACGTCGACAGTAGGATTTTAAAAATGATAACGTCTGAAGTACGCGCAGTTGTAAATAAATAAACAAATCTGAGTTTCAAGCTCTTTGCTCAGTCAAACTAATGTATGGTATCAATAGCTCTGATGTTGATAGTGTATTAATAGCCATTAGTATGCGTACAGCCATTAATTAGAGAATTGCCATAATATTCAATCAATAGTATCACGTGATACATGTATATATATGCAAATGCTCATTCTAAGACGTGCATATATTTCAATGAGGAGAACAATTATATGAGAGGCTTGGGGCGAAACTTCGTATCTACTATATATTTTGGGACTACTGCCTCTCTGTCTGTCTGTCTGTCTGTTTGTTTGTTTGTTAGCAATGGCCGGGAAAACTGCAGGTCGGATTTCGACGGAATTTTATACCTAGGGGTACTTTTGTCCGGGGAGTGTCTTGGACGGGTCAAATCGTGACACCAACCTGACCTTGACCTTCGAAATTGTCAATGCAAGATCAAATCGTGCCTTTCGACGGGATTTCGACGAATTTGTATACCTATAGGTGTACCTTTGTCCGGAGAGTGTTTTGGACGGTCAAATCGTGACACCGACCTGACCTTGACATTCAAAATGGTAAATTCAAGGTCAAATCGCGCCTTTCGACTGGATTTCCACGAAATTTGATATCTAGGGGTACTTTTGTCCGGGAAGTGTTCTGGACTGGTCAAATAGTGACCCCGACCTGACCCTGACCTTCAAAATTGTCAATGCAAGGTCAAATCGCGACTTTCGCCGGGATTTCGACGAAATTTTATACCTAGGGGTACTTTTGTCCGGGGAGTGTTTTGAACGAGTCGAGCCGTGACCCCGACCTGACCTTGACCTTCAAAATGGTCAATTCAAGGTCAAATCGCGCCTTTCGACGGGACTTCGACGAAATTTCATACCTAGGGGTACTTTTGTCTGGGGCGATTTTTGGACGGGTCAAATCGTGACCCCGACCTGACCTTGATCTTCAAATGGTAAATTCAAGGTAAAATCGCGCCTTTCGGAAGCAGAGGGGAAACAGCCCGGACGATGTCGGGTCACCCTGCTAGTTGATCAACATTTCTTCAGGTAGGGCTGCCCTGTCAATAATCTTGCTGCTAATTAAACGTCATGCAGTACTTCGGTGCTTAAGTGCTTAAAAAATCAACAAGACTCGATTGTGCTAACATGTGCAACGAAATGAAGTTTCATAAACTATTTACTAGTGTCACAGCCGAAATATATCTGTAACACCGGTTCTTCCACAGTGGAGCGACTTACCAGTGCGTGAACACTGTTTACCGTACAATCAAAAGCGAATAATTTATTACCCCCCCCCCCCCCGGTCGGTCTAAAATTTGATGCTTGTTTGACAGCCTTCAGTTTCAACTTTATATCTCTTTTTCGTCGGATATAATATCAAAGTTTTACGCTCATTTTGCGTCTACCTTTTAGTTATGGTAGTTCTTCTGCGAAATGACGGATTCAATTACAAGAACAATATCTCGTATCGATTAAGATCACATTTTGAAGCCAAATGTAATGTACGCGTAGCACGGTATGTAATTTATTTGCAAAGTATGCGGTAGCAACTGCATAAATTTTATGGAAACAATAGTTATTTCTTAAATATCGCCGGCGACGATGTCATATGGAACTTGGTGGGCGGTGCTCACAATCACAATGTTATTATTTGTAAGACTAATAGGAAAATATTCCCAATTCGTTACCTGTGAAACCAAATCATGCTGCATCTGCAGTCGGCAAATGTCACTTGACGCAATAATATAAGGAAGGGTTAACTTTCGAACTTTATTATTATGTACACATGTTATCACCCTGGGCATCCCAGATAGCCATGACAGTCATGTGTCACATACACGGCGCTGTCAGTGAGTACGATACATAACTGTCTTGACTTGACTTGAAACATAGTTTATCCACCGATCAACCCATCTACTGATTACATAAAGCATGCTTAATAAACGGTACGTGTAATACGTCAATGTAGCTTTATTAGGTCAATGTAGCTTTATTAGGTTAGTGCTACTTTCATGACGTAATTAAATATGAAAATTGCGCAGGTAACTAGGGACTTCGACCGCCCTAAATTACGTCATTGCGATTTGAGAACGTTTTTTATCGTCCATAATTCACTGTTATTGTTACAAAATTATTAAAATGGTATACAATTTAGCTCTAAAACATCTATAAACCATCAGAACAGGGTCGGCTTAGTAAAAAGCCAACGAACTATTTCGCTCTAAGCTACACTTCGGTTTGCCACGTCATGAATACTAATTAGTTTGCTTGACCTCATAAATGTAATGCGGTCATCGAAGTAACGAACGAACAACTTAGAAAAATAACAGAATTCCCCCACAAAAGGCAAGTCTTGCGCTGTGGATAAATACAATATGTAGCTAATGCTGTCACTTAAACGGTTTATGTCCGCTTAGGGGGATTTGGCATCTATGGGACTCGGAAGAGCATCGCCCAATAGATGAAAAATCCCACTCACGGACATAAACCGTTTAAGTGACAAATTAGGAAGCCCTTATCCCGATACACAGAGAGTAATCAATTGGTTCCGAGCATTACGTTAAATAATTCACGAGGGGCGAGAGACGTCGGTCGACCGGTCACCCCTCCCCGTGTGGTTCAGCCGTCCAGTGTCATAGCCGGCAGGTCGAAGTTGTCTGAGAGACGCCCAGACGACTCGACCTGCATGGAGACAGACGACATTGTACCAGCCAGCAGGGACTCCGTTGATCTGCCGGAGGTCCCTGCTGTCGTCATCGAAGCGAGCGGAGACAGGGACGTGGACACCACCCCAGATGTTCCTGCCGCCAGCTTTGAGGTGGAGTTGGACAGCTTGCCACCACGGACACCGGAATTTCATATCATCCCGGTGTCCCCCAGCTCTACCACCAGCAACAACAACATCAGCACAGACACCACCCGTTTAAACGAGGAGTTAATCGCAAACACCAAAAGATGGCTGGCACAACACAAGATTGAACAATAACAATGGCAACAAAAGCAGAAAGCACAGCATAAAGAACACGAATAATTCATGCGAGAAACAAAACGGGAAGCTGCGCTCCAGCAACAACGGGTAGAAGAACAGGCAGCTGTGCTCCAACAACAACAACAACAACAACAGCAAACAGAAATTCAACAACGAAAAAAAAAGAAACCAAAGAAAAAAAAATAGATCATTTCCATTTCACCTTCACCACCTCATGTTATGTAAAACCAGATCATGTTCGTATTAAATTTCACAAGTGGGTTGTAGGGGAGGGGCTACGCCCCTTCCAAATCCTCCCTGTGTCCCAAGCCCAAAACCCCTCATACGCGCGAGACGTCGATAAGAAACTCGTGCGCTAACGCGCACTCGTTTCTTGCCCAAACGTCTCTCGCGTCGAGCGAATTATTGAACGTAATTCTCGGAACTAATTGATTACTCTATTTATTACACTTCTTCATCAATTTGGTTCGCCAAAAATGATTAAAACACACAGAATTGATGCATGAAAGTCCCGATGTGGAGAGAGATCAACCATCGAAAATCCATTCTAGATCAGTAAGCGACGTATCGTGAATGACGTCACGGGAAATACCATAATTCACTAGTGACATTACCATTTTTAATTAACAACGTTTTCAATGGAAATCGCGCATAGAAGTGTAATAATATACAATTATCGAATTGTTTCGAGGTTGACACGAGGAATTGTAACCCGAGCAAGTCAATATTCACCAAGGCCGAAGGCCGAGGTGAATATTGACTTCCAAGGGCTGACAATTCCTCGTGTCAACCAAGAAACAATGCGATAACTGTTTTATTATATGAAACGCGCTTTGATTGGACAAGACGTTGTGACGTTGAACGTCACTGTGAAAACTGATCTATTTTCAGGTATGATAATAAGTTATGTTAACCCCTGAAGTATCTGACGTCACTCATATACAGTTATCGCCCGCGATTGAGTGAGACACGGGGATTTGTCGCCCGCTCGAGACCTGGAATGTCACCCGAGGGCCGTCAGGCCCGAGGGTGACATTCCAGGTCGAGAGCGGCGACAAATCCCCGTGTCTCACGAAAACAAGGGTGATAACTGTTTTGTTATCTGGCAATGGAGTATACACACGAACCTCCTTAATAGCAGGCATAAATGCGCGCATATATTATTTAATCCAGTTCGAAAAGTTAATTCATCGCTATTTAGAAAATAAAACATTCATAATCTGGATTAATTAACAGACCCGTCATTTGCGCAGATATTCTCCGGTCAGTTTGCTGGTTGCATTGTGGAATTCGGTTAACGGAAAGAGGAGTAAAGCAATTTCGAAGTTGAGTAGCCATGCAGCGAAATGTTCCGTTTCGTTTCAAATTAGCGTGAAGACGCCGACAGACATGTTAATTTCCAGAATGCTAAAATGTGGAACTAACACGTTGTAGTAGTGCAAAAAGAAATTGACATCTGTCACAGATCGTTACGCAACATACGGGTATTCTCTGAAGTCTGATGAATGTATTGAAGAAAAGAAATAATCAATTGATAAACAGCAAAGAGTGGCCATTTGATCTATAGTACATAAACGTAGTTGTAACGTATGTACATCGTATGTGCAATTGTCTGCAGCATACCAACTACATAATAAGGTTTATCTATTTGTCCCACGGTCTTTATTATTGATATAAAAAGGTCCAATATGAATATTACACCTTATAACAGATATGTGTCTATGATAACACCATTATACATAGCGTGCTTTAATTGCAAACAAAAAAACACACAATTATGCAAATTAGCAAACACCACAGTTCGCGGTTGTTATGAAACAGTGGGGTTTATAAAAACAGTGTTTTTCGAAATTATCTGAGAGCTGTCAGAGAATCTCTGCGCGGTGAGTTCTTCGTAGTTCTATGTTTACTGGTAACAGCTGAGCGGTCAATAACTGAGACAATGTTACCCTCGAGGGTAATATGGTGATTTATCGCCCGCCATGTGACGCACTCTCAGCCAATCAGAAGAGAGGGAAATGGGATGAAGGATAACAATAACTGTTATTAACCTGTTGTTTCATTAATGAGGTGAACATCGTTAGATAGCTCAAGTTTTTCGTTACGTTTTAACATAGGAATTTGGGAAAGAAACTTATGATCATAAACTAAAATATAATAACACATAGCACATGATGCGATATGCGATAAATATAATAGTATCGTTTCGGGACATAAAACATATGACATATTATACTTGTTGGTATGTGTGCGCTCTGGCATAAATTAACTGTTCGCACTTCAACAACCTTCAACGTTTCGTTGTGTACTCGCGGTTATTGAAATGCGATAGGAAAATCAATATACAGCCAAGGACATTCAAAGCCCTTTGTTTCTACCCTTTAATGTTCGGTTCCTGATCACGCCAATAATATGAATATCGGATAAGATACATTGAGGATAATGACACACATGTGACGGTCCAATATCTCACGAGAAAGAGTCAGGCGAATGGATCCCTTTCAATCGAAAGGATGTTTAGTAAAACGATCGACCATAATTAGCCAGAACATTGCAGATATCGATGTATTGACTTACACGTGCACTATACTGTACACAAATTTAACACCGAATGTTGGTCAACATTTTCTGCCGACACGGGTAAAATATGTTTACAACAAGTGATATATATATATATATACACACATACTCTCTGTGTCTCTAACACCAATACAGCCATGTTTACAACAAGTGATATATATATATATATATATATATACACACACATACTCTGTGTCTCTAACACCAGTACAGCCATGTTTACAACAAGTATTATATATACACACACATACTCTGTGTCTCTAACACCAATACAGCCATGTTTACAACAAGTATTATATATACACACACATACTCTGTGTCTCTAACACAAATACAGCCATGTTTACAACAAGTGATATAAATATATATATATATATATATATATATATATATATATATATATATATATATATATATATATATATATATACACATACTCTGTGTCTCTAACACCAATACAGCCATGTTTACAACAAGTGATATAAACACACATAATACGCACACGATTAGATATCGAACGATACTTAATCAGGGTTCACGATTGGATAGCGATTCATATTCAAACGGAGTCAATAACCCTAGCATCAATCCTATAACCTCGGGTGCCGCGTGTTATTGAGATTTAACCCTTACAGTGCCAGGTCAGATTTTTGTATCAACCCATATACCCTGTGCCAATGCATTCTCTTATATATGCGAGTCGACCATAGGTCGCCTCGCATATATAAGAGAATGCATTGGCCTAAAAAAAAACCTCCCTAAATTGAAAATTAGAGCACACAAAACGACAAAAATTATGAATTGTTAAGTGTATGTATTGCCATATTTATTATGAATCGGGCTGATATAGGCCTACATTTACATGTATAAATATGTCACAAATCCTTATTAAAGGTACTCAATCCGATTAAGCACTCCTCAATTACTATTTATTTGGCTTCGGGGGTAAAACATATTTGATCCGAGTCGAGGAACCTTTCCATCAAAGCTCAGAGTGGTCAGATATCGATTTTTAAAATATATTATTTTCCACCACCTGGAATATTTAGTGGCCCAGTAAAAGTTGAGGTGAAAACCAAATAGCGGATGAAGATGGATAACTCTAAATCAAGTGGCTCTTTTGTGTCAGATATTTGACAAACAGGAAAAATTTCAGTGGACAAGATGTTGATAAAAAACAGGTTTTGGGCAATTTTATACTACAGTGGACTGTTAGCATTATTTTGGGGCAATTAATCGACTCTGAAAACTGAAGCTGATATTAAAAAAATAAAAAAAATAAAAAATAAAAATGTTGTCGGAATCTGATGATATGGGGACCATCGAATCGGATTGTGTACCTTTAACTGGCTTTACACTCCATTGGCACTGTAGTATGTATAACCTACTGAACTTACAACTATGAATCTTGTCTTCGTCTTAAAAAATGTTAAAATTATATCAATTATCATATTAATTTCATGTATACCGGTACTTTGGGAAGGGAAGGTCAGACTGTCATTCTTAATTATAATTAATATATTGATTTTGGAACAATCATGAAATTTTTAAGTTTGTTCTTGTGTTTGTTTGTTTGTTTTTCTCAATTTCTTTCTAAAAAACAAAATAAATAGATACCAGTAATAAATAAATAATAATAATAATAAACTAATATGTGTTAACTATAATTATGTACAGTTTTCGAACTTAAAATTGTTTAGCTTCCAACTAAAGTTTAAAAAGGAAATAAACAAGAACAGAACAAAACAAAAACAAAATTTGAGACATTAGCGATCACTCAATAATTTATCGAATATTATTATTGAACAAAAAAAAAAAACCCCAAAAAACACCTTATTATTAAAGAAGTAAATAAAAATGAGCTGTCTGACAACCCCTCCCCAATGCCATTTCAATCCATACTGTCATAGTAATTTTGGTATGTTCAAATTTAAAATTGGAACCGCAGGCTCAGTCCTGGAACATGCCATGAATCTCTGCTCTGGCTACGCATAGTAGAGATTCGTGGCATGATCTGGCTCAGTCCCGAACATGATAAAATGAAAAAAATCAAGAATGCCAACTTTATAAAATTCTGCCCCACCCCCGGAACTCTATGTCCTTGTCTAGTATTTAGGATTGATCTCACGTTTAAAAATAAATAAATAAATAAAATACACGGATATAATTGTCATACGAAATCATTATGACATACCATGCAGTAGTGTACCTGCTAATGCCATCCATTCCGTGATTCGCCGAAAATAACTTTCTCACATTTCTCCTAACGAAAATACAGAATAGCTCACAGCACAAGAAATTTTAGCAACACAATCACTTGTGCACTGTCCTAGAAAACGTCCCAAAATGATAATAGGGGAGAATTTCAGCTGATGCGACAATCCGGGTCTCGGCGACCTACATTAATTTTAACACAATTAAACTGCCCGCGTTTCACGAATCTGTGACTTTTCACGCACCATTAAATTCGAACCAAAACAATTCAATCTGTCAAACGTAGTATGGTAGACCGTAATGACAATAATTTCCTATCGAATGACGTCAATCTATATGAAAGGGGTAGCATTTATGCTGAATAAGATATCTCCCCTGACTAATTTTAATTGATAATTTCAAATCTGACCTAATAAAGATAAGATGGTATAAAGTCGAAACCTTTATATGGAAGACCGGACCGACACAAGATATATCTACCCGAGTGAGGATATATGTGCAAATACATTATCCCGATAGCTACCACATCACGACCTAAAAGATCAAACTCATTCCTAGGTGGCGACTGTGATTGTCCGTTTCAGCTGTTTTCTCCCCTGACCTACATAGCAAATGGACAAACCTATTCTACTTTTGTAATTGTTGTTAAAATTAATCCAAATAAAATACCCGTTGTAGGCCGAAAACAAATCGCGATGAATTTACCATGCCGAATACCATCATCCATCATCATTATGTATATATTTGCTTCATATTCTATGCTCTCAGTATGTTTTCTTCCTTTCATACTTCCTACATGTCCGCACAAATTCGAATCATTGATTCCAATTGCCAAGCCTTTTCTGAAAATGTTCAGATCAAGCACCATAACTCTTGGTCCATTTGTGGGTTGCCAAAATATATTCATATCAGTATTGTAACGTCTGCAGAGTCGAGGTCCAGTTCCAGCCCTATCCTGGTTTCGAACCACCGTCTGAAAAATGACGTGTGTCCTGAATCAGTATAGGGCAGCGATTGGTATCTTCGATTCAGCAAAAAGAATGTCACATATCAAAACTGCAAATAACGGCAGTCTGAACTTCGGAGCTTTCAGTCTATTGAATCCTAGATTTATATTTATGTTTACTCTTTTAATATTAATGTTATCAGGAGATATTGAAATTAACCCCTGTCCTCCGCCATCGACAGTCAACAACGCAATCTCCATTTTCCATTACAACGTGCGCAGTATCCGTAATAAAATCGGAAAGATTTCATACCTAATAAACGAGTATGATGTATTTTGTTTTACGGAAACCCACCTTGACCCGTCATATCCATCAAACCAGCTAGAAATCCCTGGATATAGGTCTCCGATCTGCAAAGACCGTGACTCAAATGGAGGTGGCATTTGCGTAATGTTTGCTGATCATCTCATTTTCAATCGGAAACCCGAACTAGAATTTGATTCATCGTGTTTGTGGTTTGAAATTCACTCTAGAAAAACCCGCATTATACTCGGTGTATCCTATAGATCTGAACAGTTCTGTGCCACAAATTATTGGGAACTACTTGAATCCAAAATCTCGGACGCACTTGATAAATTTGAAAATGTAGTCATCACTGGCGATTTCAATTCCAATTTTTTTGACAGCTCCTCGAAGATCAAACAAATAACAGATGGTCTCAGTATGAAAAATGTCATTACGGTTCCCACTAGAGTAACTAGCACATCATGTACTCTCCTCGATCCCATCATTACCTCCAAGATTATGCAAGTTCTAGACGCTGATACTTTAGACCTCGGAGTTACAGACCATTTAGGTGTTTATGCAACCATCTCTTTCGATAATACCCGGGCACCTTCATTCGAAAGAAAGGTATGGAATTATAGAAAGGCTAATTTTTCACATGCAAATAGCTTACTCGAATCAGTAGACTGGGATAACCTAATAAATCACACAACAGATGTAAATAAAGCAGTCGATAACTTCCATACGGAATTCTTGTCTATAATGGAGAAAACAATCCCACAATCAACTGTAACAGTAAGAACATCAGACAAAATTTGGTTTAATTCAGACATTCGACGCGAGATAAAAAAGCGCGACAGAGTGAGAAAAAAGGCTCTGAAAACTAACAAACCGATATTATGGAAAAATTACAAAAATATCCGAAATAAAATTAACAACATGAAAAAACACGCGAAAATCAAATTCGACGAAAATTTGGAAGAGCGAATAAGAGAATCCTCAAACCCGAGAGACTTCTGGAGACTAGTAAACTACCTCCTGAATAAGAAAAGATCTAAGACTATCCCCCCACTATATAGCCCCACAGGCAGTATAATAGCAAACGGTCACACATATGCAACAAATGATGCTGAAAAAGCTGTAATACTAAATAAGAGCTTTATTGCAAATTCAACCATTAATGACTCCAAACATAGCATCGCAACCTTTCCGAAGCGTTGCAAAAAAATAATGCCAAATTTGGTTTTTACAGAAACCGACGTAGAATCGGCTATCAAATCGTTCAAGCTGAACAAAGCCCATGGACATGATGGGATAAGTGTTAGAATGCTCCGAGACACAGCAAAATCTATTGCACGCCCACTGCATGGTTCTCATTTTCAGAAAATCAATTAACACTTCGAAATTCCCTGCTGCATGGAAGTTTGTAAACGTCATTCCTATTTACAAGAAAGATGATCCAGCTGATTCGAAAAACTATCGCCCAATTTCCCTTTTACCGTGCCTCGCTAAAATCTTCGAGAAAGTGGTTCTTAAACAGATGAGCGAATTCTTTATTGAAAACAAACTCCTGTACTTCCATCAATCTGGGTTTCTCCCAGGTCACAACACAACATATCAGTTAGTAGATTTATATCATAACCTGTGCCAATCCCTTGATAAAAGACTATTTACATGTTCTATATTTTGCGATATCTCTAAAGCATTTGAAAGAGTTTGGCACAGGGGACTGATTCATAAGTTGAGCGCGTATGGTTTAGAAGGAAACA
This sequence comes from Siphonodentalium dalli, assembly GCA_032622095.1. Classification (NCBI taxonomy): domain Eukaryota; kingdom Metazoa; phylum Mollusca; class Scaphopoda; order Gadilida; family Siphonodentaliidae; genus Siphonodentalium; species Siphonodentalium dalli. The sequence continues at coordinate 154,676,316 of CP136068.1, read as the reverse complement.
CATTATATTGGCTCGAAGACTACTTAAACAATAGAAAACAAAGAGTACTAGTTAATGATGCTTATTCCGAATACGAGGTCATCCCTTCCGGTGTCCCACAGGGCTCAATCCTTGGACCCTTCAATGACTTAGCTGACAACATAGAATCTGATACTAGAATGTATGCCGATGACACTTGCATTACGAACAGCCATTATGACATCAAATTATTAGAAACCGCTATGAATAGTGATATTGACAAAATATCCGCATGGTCCCGAAAATGGTTGGTCAGCTTTAACCCGACAAAACCGGTTGGAATTTTCTTCTCATTAATGCCCCCGAAAACTAAACACCCAGATCTTAATTTCGCTGATGAAACAATAACGTTTGTTGACACGCATAAACACCTTGGTCTAGAACTACAGTCAAACCTCAATTGGAATGCCCATATCGACGGCCTGGTAAATCGGATTGCATCTCGATTAGCCCAACTAAGGCGCCTGAAGTACCAACTTGACAGAAAAATAATTGAAATTATCTATAAAACGTATATACTACCCCTATTTGATTACTCAGATGTAGTGTGGGACAGCGCTCCACAATATCTCCTAGATAAACTCGATCGGCTACACATCGAAGCTGGGCGGATTGTCAGTGGCATCACTCGCTCTGCGTCTAATAACACAGTTCTGCATGAAGTGGGATGGCCCTCTCTCGATAGAAGGCGACAGATACACAAACTGCAACTAGTCTACAAAATAGTAAACGAACAAGCCCCATCTTATCTAGCATCTACACTTCCCCCTAGAACAAAAGAGGTGTCGGGCTACAACACGAGGCGACCCGGCAAATTTTATTCATATTTCTGTAATACAGAACATTACAAAAAGTCTTTTTTCCCGTCGGCAACCACTGAGTGGAATAAACTTCCCAAAATAATCACTGACGTAGGCCAATTTTCGATATTTAAAACTAATTTGCAACTATTGGACCCCTCACCTGCCCCTCATCTGTACTTCTACACAGGTCAACGAAAAAACAGCATTATACACTGTCGCATCCGAAACAGATGTAGCGAACTCCGCTCTGATATGTATAACAATTATATCTCCGATAGCCCTGTATGCTTTTGTGGAAATCCATCCGAAGATGCCTTTCATTTCTTCTTTTGTTGCCCCTTGTATCAGTCCGAGCGAGCCGCCCTCGCTGATACATTGACTCGCGAAAGCCTTCAAATTCTCAATATTAACGAAATTCTTTTCGGAATACCATATATCTCGTCCCAAAGTAATAAGAAACTGTTCGATATAATTCAGCAATATATTGTAGCAACAAAGCGTTTCGATAACTGAATTTAAAAACAAAATCCATTCACAAGAAAGGACTACAAATTGTCTAAGTACACCTGTAAATATAGGAACTACGCAGTTTAGTCATCTACTGGCTACCCACTTATGGACAAACTCCCCCACCTAATCACCAGTTCTCTATTACCTTGATCTACCGTAAGTACTGTCTTCCAGAGTAGCTGACTAACACTTGACTAACATATATATATATATATGAAGAAAATACTCCTTTGCACAAAACCCTGCTCCAACATTAGTTAAAACGAACAAAAATCACACAAACCCCGTCAAATGTTATAGCTACCAAACCAGCCATAACCCATATAGCTCTGGAAGGCACTACATCAATCACCATAAAATAACTCAATCATGCGTGTAAATATGTTCAGCTGTCATCTTGTAAACATTTTGTATAATAAATCGACTGTATTGGGAGAGGGGCTTCATAAGTTGAAAAAACTTGTGCCCCAATCCCTTTTGTATTATTTACAAATAAAATAAGTTACAAGTCATGTCATATATAAGAGAATGCATTGGCCTAACAATTTTTCATCATTTGTTATTATTTTTTACAATTTTTTACAATTTTGATAATTTTTACTTGTATTCTTTAACAGACTTATTTTGTAGGTTTAGTGCCGGGAATCTTACGTTTTTCATGGGCATCAAAATTATTACTATGAATACTTGGTGATAGTTTTGAGTTATAACATGCCCCTAAGGTTTTAACCAGTTTGTTTTTAAATTCGCTATAGCATGCTTAAGCATACCCAAAAAAAATTCAACCCCATCACGTAGAACAAAGATCCTTTGTGGAAGCTATTTACCACTCCGCGTGATAATCGTGCCAAATTACATATATGGTTATTTCGTCAATAATCTTCACATCAATCCTAACCTCAAGTGCCACGTATTATTGCGATTTAATATCAATCGCTATATAATCGTGAACCCTATTAAGTGAGGGATAAACTACGAGGAGTTTAGAAATTCGGCAACATATTGTTAGAGGGCGTAGCCCGAGTACCTTATGTTGCCGAATTTGGTGTAAACAATATTTATTCCTCCGAATACAAAACAAGATGAATATTTTACAAAAATGCTAATGGATGATTATGTGTGATTGGAAAGGGATGAGACAACAAGCCTATTGTGGCTTTTTTGTAAGTCCTCTCCCAGATCACTTAACTTTCCCGAACTACATAAGGCCGTTCGGGCGAGTCAGGCGTGAATGTTTTCTGGTTTGTACTTTAGATAACTTAGTGGTGATTTTAATATAGATTACACTCAACAACAGATAGCAAGAGATAAGATAAGAACTGGAGTGGGAATTAAAGGTAACCAATGGGATAAAAGGCGAATAGTTAGATTAGGAAAGGTTAGAAAGGTACATGTAGGATGGTTAATGGGGGCCATTTGGGGGGGGGGGGGTAGTTAGACATTCGGCTGTTGAATTATATGTCAATTGTGTATAACTTGGCGTACAGAGACTACATGGAGTTAGCTGTGCAGTCAGGCTTTCCGAATTATGACGTTATATATGACTTTATATATGACTTAATTGCAGAAGACATAGTATTACGTTAATAAAATCGTTTTGTACTAATTATGTATCTTTGTGTGGCCTCGAAAATACTATGATTTTCCCTAATTGAACATTCTGGTGAACCTTCGAGAAGGGTTCTTTTTGATAATATTATGTTTGGTAGAGATGATAGCAGTTCCAATCTTGAGGCCTGGTATAAATGGCATTCTAAGAGGTAATGATTGCCGAATTTCTAAGCTCCCAGGCTGGTTTATCTCACTTAAGGACTTTGCTAACCCAATTTCCCAAAATTTGATGGAGTCAAAATAAAGGATTATGTTCACGTCTATTAATAATCACAGCAACAAAAAAACATTGATTTGAACCAGACTGAAAAGCAACTGTAGTTCATGGTGGATTGATTATGTTGGAAATACCAAATGTGAAATTTATAGAGGTTTTTAAAATTAATTTTTTCAAACCCAAATTCAACAAACACAAAGTTCATATCTAAGAAAAATATGGCAATGTGTACTGAACAATGTGAAGAATGATGAACAATAAAATAATATTCATATTTATCAAGCGTTCTTTGATAAAATTACTAAGAGCCATTTTTTTACAAATGGTAGAGTAACTTGCCTAATATTGCTAGTTGGGATGTGACAGTCAAGTGCTAATATCCATGGACAGTGGTGTGTTGGGAATCTCTTGACAAAAGAATTGTGTAATCCTCAATATGGGTATACCCTGTATCCCAGAAACTAGGTTACCAATCATGAGATAATATGCTCATGGGTCAGCACCTGCTGATCATAGTCCCACTGGATTGAGTGAACATTAACTTGACCCGTCAAATTCAGTTTCATAACAGCACTCCTGAGCAATGAAATCCACCATTTGTAAACAACTACTTCTAAGCCAAAAATCCTAAAACAACACTCAAGAAAAGTGAGTATATTTTTTTTGCTCATCATTCTTCACAGTGTTCAGTAAACATACCCATGTTTTTTCTGAGATATGGAAATTGTGTTTGTTGAATTTGGGGGTTCGAAAAAATGTATTTTAAATACTTCTATAAATTTCACGTTTTGTATTTCTAACATAATAGTCCAGGAGATATTGGTCGACCTCTGCACCCACCCCCCAGGACTCAACTTCACCCCACTAATTTTCTCTCTTAATGTCTCCTCTAATTTTTTTTCGGTTGTTAACAAGAAAAGAAACTGGTCCAGAGACTCCAGACAAGATGGCGTCCATCATGGCGGCCATTTTGTTTATATGCACCAGGTCTCTTTGATCGCTGTTATAGTAAAGATGATATCACATGCGGTCTTGTTTTCGCTCGATTCGTTATACTAATATACAACCCTTACAAATTAGCCAAAAATCCGGAACCGGAATCCAATATGGCGGCCAAGATGGCCTCCGAAATGTTAAAATATTATATTTTTCTGAAATTTCACCACATTTCGTTTGTCTTTGTGGGAAAATATTGGCATCTTGGCGTGAATTTATACATTTATCGCATAGAAGAGTAATTGGCAAACACAAAGCGACCATACTATACATTCATTGTGGGATATTTTTGTTATAATAGGTCGAATCGACGTTAATAACGCGATGTAATGTTTCGAATCAATGAATGTTATTGCTATCATAACAACACTCATGCATACATATGTGCAGTAGATACTCGAGCCAGGATTCCTCTTATACCTGAGTTGAGGAATATTCACCCAAATCCAAGATGGCGGCCAAAATAGCCACCAGAAATAGAAAATCGCCGAAAATCGCTGATTTTAACATCAGTGAGCGTTATTGTCACGACAACTCCACACCTGCTTACTATTGTGAGTTAGGAACACTTAGGCGAAGAACCGTCCTTGTACCATATATAAATAAAAGTCCCCCAAATCCAAAATGGCGCCCACAATGGCGGACAAATTTTGAAAAATCACCGAAATTACCTCATATTCACATCATTGGGCATTATTGTCGAGACAACTCCACCCATCCTCCCATTTGAGTTGGGAATACTGAGGTAAAGTAATTACACTTACATCTCATACAATAAATTGTTTTCCAAATCAAAGATGGCGGCCAACATGGCGACCGAAATTTGAAAACACGCCTACATTCCTTTACTTTCTTACGATGGGCGTTATTGTTTCGCGATTTCTACCCACCATTACATGTTGATATGGAATATTGATATGAACTATTCATTTGAGTTTGGCAGTTGATACTCAAGTCAAGTAGGCGGCTAAATTGGCGGCCAGAAATTGAAAAGAAATCGATATTTTCACATACTAACTTTTTGCCATAATATCGTTATGTATGAACGAAACTGTACATAAACCATTTATTAATTCAACTTAAAACGTATCAAAACGCATAACATAGCTCGTATCCTTCTGGAAAATTCGAAAACCCACCATTAAAGGTACGGTTGGCCTTGGCGGTGGGTATCCTGTGAAAATATTTCCACCGGTCAAAAACCGCCACAAACAGAAAGAACAACAAAATGTAGACCGACTTTGTCCGTATACAAATAAGAAATATCGCATAAACAGTATGTCATATCTTTGACCATTGTTATGTAAACAAAAGCATAAAAAGTTACTTTTCTGGTGTTTGTTTATATTATGATGGTAAACATAAAGAGCGTTCTTTGTTGGTGAATTCCTGATATGGAACGAATAAAGAGCGTTTATGCCATATGTGTGTGATTAGCCAGCAGCACTGTGCTGTCTTCTGTAACACAATCAGACTCTTGCTTAGGTAAAATATAGTAAATCTTTATGATAACATGCTGTTTACGCGATGGTGATGGTATATATGAACGAAACTGTATGCGTTTTAATGTTTTTCTGTTTACGGTGATTGGAACACATATGAATATTTTCGACAACTAAGGCCTCACGTGCCTTTAATATCGAAATGTGGCATTTCGAAATCCAGTATCCACTGAGCGCCGATAACGGTCGTAACCATAGGTGCGCCGAATAGTCATATTACAACAATTACCTGATAACAGATTCTGATTTGCCACGTCACGTCCATAATGATCTGGACCAGCTTCCATTGCTTTGTCTGATAAATCAAGGTCGCTCACATCGACAAAGTATTCAACAAGAAGGGTCCCTCTAATCATAACGTTTCAAACAATTTTTCGGTGTCTATCTTACGATTTTAAATATTTGCTGAATATGGGATTTGTGCATCATCTTGAACTAGAAAGGCATATGGTCGATGAGTATACAAGATTACAGAAGGTCATCTCTATGTATGTGTCTCATGCCCCATGGATATAACGACATGTCCACCTGGCGAACCAGTTAGCTAGTCACTTCTCAATAGATGGTTCGTCAACTCACAAACTTAGCGAAGCATTGGCATTCGTGGACAACTTCGGCAGTGTTTCGAAGGTTGCTAGCTGTCTCATTCCATTGGATAGATGTAGATTTGCTAAGGAGAAGACCACAATGTACCGACTACCCACACTTCTTGACCATGATCCTAAGCAAACTGTGAGACGTCCCGCAATTTTCTCGTCGAATATCTCCCAGCAGAGAAGAACACTACTCGCGGTGCTAGTTTGTGGACATGCGCCATGATGGTGGGAATAAAATGGGCCACGGTATACACCACCATTACAGCTGATGCATGTTTCAGATATAGAATGTCATGCGTATGGGTTTTTTTTTTTGGTGTGGTAAGATTGTATTTCCACATCAGTTTCGAAGCCGTTCTGATTCAACTTGACCAGACGTATAATTTTGTCCGAATAATACTAGCCTCCCCCAGAACAGTCGGATGGACCAAAGGATACTGTTTTTATAGAATGAAGGTATGCGTTTTGTTATCCTTTCTCATGGTTAGACTAGTGTCAGTATGTGGGCGGTATTATTCAAGACAATTTCAGGAACTGGTGCATTTATATCACTATGTATTTATAGAACAATCTATAGTCTCGACGGCAATAGCTGTGGACGTTGGGGAACGTGACCTTTATGATCATATAGCTTTATATATAACATTAGAATATAGTAGTTAATATGTCTCATGTAGGAAAATTGTCGGAATGGTGATGGTACCAAGAAATCACTGGTGTACCCAACGTATGTTGAACTGAATGCAATATCTCATCAACGTAACATTCCTCTGAACGTTCTTCGCGTTGAACATTTCACCCTTGTGTTGATGGCAGTTGTACTTTCTTGAACCATACCGACCACCACCCATCGTGAGTATGACATATCAACCAACTATCAAAGGCATCGCCTTTAAGACTACACCTCAGTATGGGTGGGGCTTATATAGTAGCCAATGGTACACGCCTGGTCCAGTTGATTATGAACGGCTTCCAAACGGATGGAAACATACAATCTTAGCATACGAGGAAAGCAAAGCCACGCATGAGATCCTTTCTGAATCTAAAACATACCCAAAGAAGAGGCGGTGCAGTCATGGTCCAATATCATGACACATGCCAACAAACTAGCACCGTGTATATTGTTATAATCTGCTTGGATCTGTTCGGTGTGACGATTGTTGGACGCCAACAAGATTGTTCTTTGGATCATGGTCAAGAAGTGTGGGTATGTTATGCATTATGGTCTTCTACACCTTAGCAGAAAGGCATTCGTCAAATGTCAGGCTTTCAACATTCGAAGTTGTCCGGGTACGTCAGTGCATTCGATGAGTATAAGAATTCATTAACCATATATTGAGAAGTGGCTGTTTGGGAAGATCACCAGGTGTACATATTGTTATCCCCATTAGGTCACCAAAGCTGAAAATACGCAGATAGAGAGGTCCTTCTGAAAGCTAGTATACGCATCGACCGCATACATTTCTAGTTTATCGCACAAGATGGCGCTCAGATCACATATGTAGCATCTGAATTATACCATAAGCTATACCACGAATGAAGTTCCCAAGAATAAGGATAAGAATTCCCAGCTCTCGAGACAAACACGTGAGCTGGACACCGGCATATGTATTGTTTGAAACATTCCGATTAGTGGGACCTTTCCATTAAGAAGTTTAGAAAACTGTGTTGGTGTGAGCGATATATATTAATCTGACGAAGAGACGGAAACTGGTCCAGATAATGCTGAATGTGGCAAATCAGAATAAGCTCAGGTACTGCTGTTTTGATTCTTGGAAGTCATAATATGCACTATATACGGTTACGGCCATTATGGGCGCTTAGTGGAGAATGAATTTCGAAATGCCACATCGCGATTATTAATTGTGGGTTTTCATCCTTCCAGAAGGCTACGACTTATGTTGGAATTAATAGATGGCTTATATTATGTACATTTTGTGTCCGTACGTATCAATCTAATGACAAAAAGTTGAAATTAGTATTTGATAATATCGACTTCTTTTTCAATTTCTGGCGTCCAGTTTGGCCGCCATCTTGACTTTGAGTGTTTGCCAAACTTAAATGAATACTTCATATTAATATTCCATATTAACATGTAATGGTTGGTAGAAATCGCGAAACAATAACGCCCATCGTAAGAAAGTAAAGGAATGTAGGCGTGTTTTCAAATTTCGATCGCATTTTGGCCGCCATCTTCGATTTGGAAAACAATGTCTTGTATGAGATGTAAGTGTAATTACTTCACCTCAGTATTCCCAAATCAACTGTGAGGATGGGTGGAGTTGACTCGACAATAATGCCCAATGATGTGAATATGAGGGAATTCGGTGATTTTTCAAAATCTGTCCGCCATTGTGGGCGCCACTGTGGATTTGGGGGACTTTTATTTGGATATGGTACAAGGACAGTTCTTCCCCTATGTGTTCCCAACTCACAATAGTAAGCAGGTGTGGGAGTTGTCGTGACAATAACGCTCACTGATGTTAAAATCAGCGATTTTCTATTTCTGGTGGCCATTTTGGCCGCCATCTTGGATTTGAGTGAATATTCCTCAACTCAGGTATAAGAGGAATCCTAGCTCGAGTATCTCCTGCACATACTTATGCATGGGTGTTGTTATGATAGCAATAACATTCATTGATTCGAAACATTACATCGCATTATTAACGTCGATTCGGCTTTGACCTATTATATCGGCATTTGGGAAAACGTGATATCGGACAAACATATCCGACAATGAAGGTATATTATGGTCGCTTTGTGTTTGCCAATGACTCTTCTATATGATAGATGTTTAAATTCACATCAGGATGCCAACATTTTCCCACAGAGACAAACGAAATGTGGTAAAATGTCAGAAAAATATCATATTTTAACATTTCGGCGGCCATTTTGGATTCTGGTGTCATAATGGACGCCATCTTGTCTGGAGTCACTTTTTCTTCTTGTTAACAACCGAAAAAAATTAGAGGAGACATTAAGAAAGAAAATTAGTGGGGTGAAGTTGAGTCCTATGAGGGTTTTTTAGTGGATTTAAACCAGTTGGACATACACAAGGTTCTTTTCTGTTTTATATAACTGTACATGTATACACAAACAAAACTCGTGGAAGTTTTCTGAACTTATTGTATTATATAACCAGTAGTCGCGTCCATTCACCGGAATAAAACCACGTGTCATGGCGTTAAATCAGTTATGGAAAGTTACACGAGTTATCGTGCTTGCATCTTGGTGTTTGTGTTTTGGCACTTACAATCACTGAAAGACGTGAGTCCTCAGTTTCCTCGATTTGATATTTTAAGTATGAGACTAACCTTCAAAACGGCTATCTGAATAATATCTAAATCCTGGTTCCGCCGTGCAGGTTGGTAGAGGAACTCGGATAACAGAACCATGCATACGACATGCTTTGTCCAGCTTCCGGTAGAAAACAGAGAAGCACGCGGTCTCTTTGCAACAGTTTGATATGCAGTGAATTTTGCTCAGAGCTGTAACTTCCAAGAGTAATAAGTCCGGGCAAGTGTGGTCGCTCATATTTCCGATTTCAACGAAATGGTTGAGAGTCAACTGAGCATAAGAATATTGCATCAAGGACATCAGTATAGACAGAGTTAATTTCCAGGCGTATTGCATGTTCGACAACATTGTTAATTTCTCACGAACGCCGGGATGATTACAATTAAGGCAGCTCACCAACAAACCACCACGTATTCGAGTCTACGTCTGAATATGACGTCGAAGAATGGTACGTAAAGACAATCAATTATATAACGTCATCTAACAGGCCACAGGCAAGTCAACAGTTTGTATATGTTATTAGAACATAGGCCATTCCGGAAACTTCTGTAGCAGAATCCCTGACAATCACATTTGGCAATCACCTGGTTGGTAGTTTAGTTGCCCGGTTCTTTGTGAAAAGCAACTACCTGTCAGTAAACTGTGCATCTAATTAATTAGGTAACTTTCCTGACGTGATGTTGCTTGAACTCCCGGGCCACATGAATCATGAGCCCTCAGATAAGTTACTTGAACAACGCTATCAAGTCGTGTGGTTACAAACAACAACGAGCTTTACCAATACACTGCGTCACTAATTCCTGCGCAACCACCCTGGCGTGAACGGTCGAGGTCACAATAACCAGCCCGCCCATATAGGAAATATATACATTGGGGGTGTGTGGATGATATCGACAGTTGGGAACACAATAGTAATGTGTAATGCCAATACTGTATGCACAGTTCCGCCCAGTCTTGATAAGTATCGGTCGTTCAATGGCGCTAACTCTTTTAGAACTCGAAACGGGTGGAGCCACCACGTCTGGAATAACCCTGCAATAATTCATCTACTAAAGTAACTTACTAATAATTTTTTTTGGTTGATTCCAGGAGCGCAATTGTGATAATGTAGGGCCTTCTGAACACCAAATATCCATATTCTAATGTGTATTTCTCTATGACAAAGTGGCTGCTGTCGTATTTTAAAATGCGTCGAATTAAGTCGCCTTTTGCGACAACGAATACAATCTTCTTACTTGGGGGTTCAACTAATCGATCTCAAATCACAAATAACCTTTCAGAAAACGCGTGCACAAGAGGTGGATAAACAACCATGTGGCGTAGACACGGCTAACATTAGGCACACTATATAGTATATAGGCTCTGTGTAGCTTGTTGCAGCTGTTATGACATGCACAATAAATACATAAGGCCATGGATGGAAAGGAGATGTTTCCGTCAGAATTGTCTGATACCAACTTGTATTGCATGCCCCTACATTGAACGAATCTGCTATGATCAAATATTTCATTTTGTGTTAATGTAATAAATCTGCTATGACATATATGGATGTAATTAATTTAAACACTTTCTATGATATAATAATAGCACTAAACATTCCATTTTTTCTCAACAAACACAAATTGCAGCTTGCAATTCTAATATTTCCATTTGAACTGATTAAATTTGTTTGCATCTTACTCTTACTCCTCTGTGATGATGTCATCCATCTGTCTCACATATACTTGTGGATCTATCCATTTTGTACTGCAGGGAGACGGGAGACCTTTGCTATCTCGACCATGACATTTTGAAACCTCTAAAACTCCTCGTGGGTACCCAGTGTGTGCTAACTGGCCTGAAAGCCACTCAACCTCGCCCTTGTATCTATGATCCACATGGACAAATACATAGCTTGAAATGGCACATATGTTTTTGTAGAGTAAAGGAATTCAGAAACTAGTAAGTTTTTTTCCCTGAAATATGTTTAGAAATTTCAACATCCTAATTCCATCATAGACACTCAACTGACAGCTGTGGACAAAATACTATTTATTCCATATAATACGCTGACATAATATAGATACAGGCACATCCACTCAACCTCGTCAAACCCCATAATATGCTGGAAAAAATACATTACTCAACTCTATATAGAATTATTTATTTGCAGAAGAAAGCAATCTTGATACTTCTTTTCCTGAAATATGTTTTGGAAATTCCAGAGACCTTTTGTTGCATATTATGTTGGGTATATCCCTAATATAGACGGGCATACATCTATATGCACATCTATATATGTAGTTTCGGGTTTCTGAAATGAAAACAACCATGAATCATGAATTTCTCCAAACATTGAAGTAGATACAAGTAGGAAAATAATATAATTTATTACACACTTAGCATTGATTTATAAGGATTTCTTGGTGAATTAAAAGTGATAATGTCACACCTGTGAATTACGTCACCGGCGAGAGCACGCGATTTTTGACAGTCCCGCCCTATGCCGGAACTATTTTCACTTCCTACGGCTCAAACATGGTTGAAGTTGAACAGAAACGAACTGCCAATGGTGATGCAGAAGCAGTTAATAAACCGGTAAAATGAAGAAGAATCTTACCTATTATCGACTCCGATGATCCGGATGATGTCATATTCCAGTCAAATGAACTATAAAACATTCCATGTGAACAATTAATTTATCCAGTTTCGAGCTGAATTTCCACGTGTTACTCTTCGAGTGTTTGTTTACGTCGATGATCAAAATATCGTCACTTCTAGTTTTAGCACGATTTCCTGTATGAACCAACACTATTTACACACACCATCAGAATCTTCACAATATCCCGTTCCAAGTGCCATAATTGTTCGGTCAGAATAAACACAATTTTGACAGAAAATATCCTGTAATTTCCGAAACATTAAAAATGAATCGCACCAAATAATGAGGTCAATCGGTATCGTTACGTCACAATTATTTAAATTATGTGTCCATCCGCGTAACTTCACGCGCAACTGTACGTTGGGGTTCATAATGGGAGAATCAGCTAATCTGGGCTTATTTTGTCACATCTTCTCTTTAGAATTAGCAACTTTAGTGGTTGAAAGTGTGTAATAAACAGAATAATCAATTGGTTTCGATGATTACGTGACATAATTCACTCGGGTAGCCGGTCCTATTGGTAAAATCCTCGTTCGCTCCGCTCACTCGGGTTTTACCAGGCCCGGCTCCCCTCGTGAATTATGTCACGTCATCATCGAAGCCAATTGATTACTCTCTATGTATTAAATATATAGTATATTGAGAACTACGTGTATGGAATAAAATATGTTACCTGTACAACTGTCGCGACATATTTTCGCAGTGTGATCCATTTTGGATTTTGACACCATGCAGCATTGGCAAGTGACTATTGTTTGCCAAGTGTTGAGATGGAAACCTTTCTAGTTCGCAAATATATATGTGTTGTCTGCATGTATGCCAAAGTAGGTAGGTCAAGAGCATCTGACATCTCATTCGTGAGCATGTGTCCGCAGCCAATATCTCGAGACCTGATACCAGCAGTTCACACCAGGGTTGGGGTAATCGTAATCGATAATCGTAATCAAAGTAATCGATTACAAAATTTGGAGTAATCGTCTGTAATCAGTAATCATGAATTTTGTTGATTACAAGTAATCGTAATCGATTACTGTTCAAATGTACCTGTAATCATGATTAAATTTGATTGCTTTTTGATTACTTTCACTAAAATATCCATATGGATGGCTATTGGATACTCATAGTCTCACACTGTAGTACTGTGGAGTGTACACAGATACAAACAACATATCAGAACGTTAGTACAATTTTTCATAAGTTATGTTAGTGGTACACTGTGTACATACTGGCAGTGGACACAGATAACACACAATTGCTGAAATGTTGAATACAGCATTATGATTCGATAATGTGGCTAAAATTTCGTATTATCATCACATTATCGACTCAAATTGAGGCGATTCTAAGCAGATTATCAACATAAAACAAATTTCTATTATAAGCAGATAATGTGCAAGTTTTCTGGAGAACAGGCTGGCGGATCAACACTGATATCGAAATTGATGGGTTGAATTACGAGCATAAATTCACTGTTTGTGGAGAAATAGTTCGTGATGGTATTCTGGGTCAAGATTTCTTGTTAGATAATACCACCGACTTGATTATGAACAGATGATAATGCACATGCATGATGGAGAAATATCAATTTGAATTGGTAGGGGGGAATATGGTTTTCCGGATAGAAGTGAGCAGAACGGTGACACTAACACCGCGTTCCGTATTTATTATGTCATGGCCGATCAATTGATGTGCATAGGGGCGTAGTTGCAATATCGATTCATCAATAATCACTTATGGAACGCACAAGGCTCACCCGTTACAGTTCACGCTAAAACAGTTTTGAGTAACATGCGATGTACCAGAGGAAGTTTACATCCGAGTTTCCACTGACACTCGAACTCAAACTCTCGTGGAATTTTACAGCGAGAGTTGAAATGGTCTCACTTGTGAACAAAAGGGGGAATTGCCCGATATCTTAAGGCAATATACCAAGATGAATTATCAAAGGGCCCAGGTGACCTAGGATTAAATAATATGATACAACACACGATTGACACTGCATGGTGACGCGTGACTGATTCGGCAATATCAATAAATACAAAAGATGCTATACTTTGGCTAATCGAACCAAGCTATAGTCCAGGGGCCGCACCAGTGTACATTGTATTTAAGGCCAACGTAAGCCACATGTTTACAGTTGATTATCGCAAGGTCAACCAAATCCGATCCTTCGCCCCACATAGATGAAAACCTTGATTGGCTCCATGGAAACAAATTTTATGCATGCTTAGACCGTTTGAGTGGATTTGTCCACACGCCCACGAAGGAAGAAGATAAACTTGAGACCGCTTTCTATTCAGGGCAAGGGTTACATCATTTTAAGGTTATGCCACAGTGAATGAAAACGTCACCGGCCACGTTTGGGCGCCTCATGGAAAATGTACTACGCGGTCTAGTTTGTCGATGACATTTTAGTAACCGAACCAACTATAGAACAAACTAATGAGAGGTTGGGAATGGTTCTTGGTCGTTCGCGTGCAATTTAAACACTTTTCAGAGAAGTCATTTGTTTTGGGGGGGGGGGGGGGGCACGTAGTGGGTGGTGACGGAAATAGGACAAATTTAGAAAGATGAGAGCAGTACGAGAATGGCCCAAGCCGCGAAAATGAAAAAATGTACTCTCATTTTGTGGTTTGAGAGCTTATTATCGCCACTTCGGAAAGGATGTCGCATCCGTCGCCTGTTCACATTACAGGATGGAGTTCAATTGGACAAATGAGTGCCAAACTGCGTTCCACACATTGAAAAATGGCATTGTTAGCGCACCCATACTCAAATATCCGGAACCTGGACAGGCTTACATTCTGGACACGGACGGTCGCCCAACCGCGGTGGGTGGGGTTGGAGTCATTTCCCAAGTTCAAGACGAGACGAGCAAGTGGTTGCTTATATGAGCAAATCACTCAATAGCCACGAGCTGTTCTATTGCGTAACACGCAAAGAGCTATACGCTGTGGTCCAAGTCCTCAACAAGTTTCATTACTATTTATACGGCCAGAAAATCGTACTCAGAAAATGCCACGGTATCTTGGATGAAGAACTTTATACAAATTCAACAGGACAAGTCGCGCAGTGGTTGAAAGAATTGGGAAATTATGATCTTACAGTGACCCATCGCCCTGGCGTCCAACACCGAAACCCGTGTATTGCATGTAATAATCAACAAATGGCAAATGACGAAGAAATTGACCAAAATAGTCGCACCTTGCAAGGTAATTCAGCAATACCGGCGAATTGACGAATCGGCCTCCCATAGAAGTGCAGATAACGATGCAATAGAGTTGCGCGGTGAAGAACAAAGAGCAATAACTCGTAACAAATTAAAAAGGAATCCCCGGCGACCGTATATCTTAATCAGCGTTGGTTAGATGGGTGGGAACCCGGCGACATACGACAATGTCAACAGGAAGACACTCATATTTCCACTGTCATCGCACCAATTGAATACTATCTTCCAAAATAAGAATGGGCTCAGCTATCTTATAAATCCACTGC
Source organism: Siphonodentalium dalli (assembly GCA_032622095.1). Classification (NCBI taxonomy): domain Eukaryota; kingdom Metazoa; phylum Mollusca; class Scaphopoda; order Gadilida; family Siphonodentaliidae; genus Siphonodentalium; species Siphonodentalium dalli. The sequence goes on along the minus strand of CP136068.1, from coordinate 154,660,630 downwards.
CGCGAAAATAGCAATATGGGGGAAATGGGAAATTTAGAAATTGCTGATGGAGTGCTGTATCAGAACAATCGTAAACAATTGACCTACTCAGGAACGAACCGAATTGATGAACAATTTCCATGATATTCCATCCGGTGGGCGCCAGAGACTGGGCAATTACATGGCTAACGCATTTGATCAAAATACAAATACTTTTAAAGTTGATAATTACAAAAACAATAAAAATACTTTTCTCAGTTGTGTTTGATTACAAATACAATACTTTTCGAAAAGTAATCAAATCAATTTTTATTACATCTGATTACTTTCAGATGAAATATTGAAGAAATTCATATTTAGTTATCATAGTTTGCTATATAGTCAAAATTAAAATTAACCTAGTATATTGATCAGATGTCACCAAATCAGACCACATGCTCAATTATGTGCTTGTAAATATACAGCACAATTATACCATTACGTTGTTAGTATCATTTAGTTGGACATGGGGCAACGGTATTCTCAACATCCTGTCACAATAAACAATCTCAAAACTATCTAATACTGCAATTTGCAATTTAGAAATGACTTCCAAAAGACTTATGCAGTTTAATTTACAATTTTAAATTATATAATATGCCTTGTTCTTTATCAGCTCTCTAAATCTGGTATCTGATTAACTGCATATTAATTATATCAAATCTATTATAATTAATTGGTTTTCAGGCCATGGATAGATGAATAGGTACACATGCTCTGTTTGCTGGTAAATTGAGTCAAATACTACGAAAAAGCCTAACTGAGATTTATCTCAACATTACTTCATCATAACCTCCAGTCAGGTTCATAAGTCTCATTGTTTAATCAGTGACTGTGGACTGAAGATGACCAAATTCTAATTCACACCTGTGCTGACTGCTATCAAAACACTATGCACTGATAGAGTAAATTATTAGAATGTTAGATATATGGACTGATACAATTCTGATGTTTTAAATACGACATATTGTGATACTAAAATCCACTCTCTTCGTATGGGCTATGGCTGCTCATAAATATGTAAATCAAAATTCTGACTATTTATCTATTGATGGTATCATTTGTTCATGTTATACTTTGTTTTCAGGAATGCAACCTTCACCCATTTTAGCAATTGGCACCCTCAAATAGATGATACTATAATATAGGTTTCACCCCAATTTTAAAACAACATGATCTAGAATATTTTGGTAAGATGTAACCTAACGTAATCAAAACGTATTTGAAATTACTCTCTAATTTTCAGAGTATTTGATTACAAATACAAGACTTTGGCTCCTATAATTCTTGATTCTAATATAACAATACAAATACTTAACAAATTGTAATCATTACACATACAATACAAATACAAGATATGATTATCCCATCCCTGATGGGCACATCGGAGCATATCGTGATACCGCGTTTGCATAATACCGGCTGTTTTTAGACTTTTCCTGGTCGTTTCGTGGGCCTTGGTGAAAGTTACATGTAAGTAAAATACGACGGGATTGACACGGGTGCTTGGGTTGAATATATGGGAGTGCCTGTGACCATATCCATGGGCAGTGCTATTTCTCGGCCTACCATCAACATATTTGGACTGTACTCGCATGCTCACAAGACCTATATGCCATCGTGGCGGACAGCAAATCAGAAAAGGATATATTTTTTTCGGCATACATGGTCATCATTGCACCAATTTGTTAACACTTTCAACCAAGTCGTTCGATTGAGGCCTATTGCAGGATGAACGAGTCTTAGATACTTGAAACATTTTGCACATTCCCAGGACAATTTCAGATTGAAAGTTAGTTCCCTGGACGGAGTGATGTTGGTAAGCAAGACCCATATGTACGCAGGATATTATTTACAAAGCCCCTAGTTACAGTGATGGCCCCCTGTTAGGAATTGCAATATACTGCGTCCACTTGGTAAAATTGTCGCAAATCACAAGGATATATTGATTTCCGGAACTCGTGACTAGCAGGGAGCCTATGATGTACATTGAGACCCTTTCCATTGCAGTACCGACGAAATATTGTTGGAGTGATCCTCGGGACGCTTTATGTGCTCTCTTTGCAATGCAGTTATCACAATCATTACAGTAACGTGTGATTGCACTCCCAACCAATATAAATCACGCTTAATTCTGCTCAATGTTTTATCGGGGTACGAACCAGCTTTGTTATATGAACCGCCGAGAAACGTAAGTGCGAAGCTTACTTCAAAACGGATAGGGACTTATCTTATTGTTAGATGTCGCGACGATGTCACGTGATTTGTAAAGTAATCGTCTAAAATTGCCCCGAAAACAATCCATGTCGACCGACTATTACCATACAACGTAACATAAAAACAATCAAATTAATTCGGCCATCTTCATCATATAATCTGTCACCACATTCAGGGGTGATATGAAGACATTCAGCCATGACTATATCACCCCTAGCAATATTGTAAATAAAATTATCCTATCCTATCCTATCCTACAAAGGTTCGCATCTGCCACGATGGGTTAAATCGGCGCAAAAACATCGAACGATAAATAAATTATAATTCAGCATAAACATTTAATGTCGATCTACTTTCTCACGTCATGACAACTACAATACAATAAACCGTTCTTGTCCTTCCTCTTTGCTGTCCTGACCCATTGTTCCATTACAAGCTCTGGTCAATCCAAGATCCTGCTCAATTGTTCCCTCAAAAAACCCCGTCTTTCCAAGATCATACTGCAAAACGGTCTATCTTTCTTCATTTTAACTCAAACCCCCCCCCCCCCCCCCATTTTACTTCTTTTTCTTTTATCAATTGTTCTGTTCTCGTCTTCGCCTCCGACATTTCCTGTGGAATCACGTTGTCATTCAATCATTGAATCGTCTTTTCCACCCCAGAGCAGAACCGCACATATGCAATATTAAGTCACAAAAGTCTTTCAAACTTATTTTATCCCTGCCCGTGTCCACACATAGTCAACAGCCGAGTTCGAATAATATGAAACGTCGACAAATACGCACAGTGATTCATGCGAGATAACTCTATTTTGTCCGAAAAGTTTAAAGTTGGATACTTCGCGCCGGTGACTTATGCGGGATAACTCTAGTATACGGCACATTGAATACTGTTGAAGGGACATTCTAGAATTGTCCATTCAGCAACACCATCAGTATAGCCACAATCTAGGAGGGCATACTAAGCAACTATTACCATATGCTAATAGGCACCACCCTAAGTATTGTACATTCCACCGATTCAATGACTTCCAAGGAATCATTGCAGTACCGCCTATGCAACGATGTGTTCATTTTTGAGGGCATGTTAAAGGGGCATATACAGGAAAAAACACCGCCCAACAGCCTTGTGTGCAACTATTATACCGAGAACCAGCGTATATTTAGTAGAGTGGACGATTTGAAAGCGCCTATAAAACGGCCCACTTGACAGAAATGGAAAACTTGCGAAAGCGGTTTAAAACAGAATCAAATGGGGTTTACCTGGCTGTATATCCAGAGGACTATAATTATATATCTGGTGACAAAGAACTCCACCTATGACGAAACTTCCGCGGTTCAGACGCGCGTGAGGGTCCATAACTGGGTGTCCAACTCGGTGAAGAAGCAATTTGGTTTCATATTTTATTGAGCATCCCATAACACATTTCAAACAAATTTATAACAAACTAATGTAGGATGAACGAATGGGGATTGGAGCACAAGTTATAGCAACTTAGGTGGACCTCCTCTCCCCAGGAGAAGACAAATTTAAATGCATAAATGTTGAAGACAAAACAAAAGTTCTGAATAAACACACAAATACAATATGGAATGTTCAAGATTGGTATGGGGTAAGGGAAGATAGCTTTATATAATGTTTATGTTTAGTGTATGTTCTCGATTTAAGTTAATATACGGCGTGTGATGTTCACTAAATATAATGCATCTGTTCATATCGCGAAATCGCAATGAGTTTATAATATATTTTTGGACAGCTGCGAACACTTGATAATGTCCTTCATTGGAAATTGAGAGTGATCCTCAAAGTAGATCGGCAACATGTATTTGATTCAGTCTAATTCGCACTATTTGTTCTAAAACAAATGGCTGGTCCAGAACAATAGTACATTACTCTGACGTCCACCACAACTACATAATTACATGGATATATTATGCCTACCCCGCACACGGATCTACCCAGGTATGCCCGCCTTAATATACCTACTTAATGTGTAAAGGTAATAGTTGGAAGACAACCAGCAGTGACTAAGCTACCAAACACAAAACACAGCATCAACACTGATTATTAGATGTGTATATTGGACATAAATATGTCCTCCCCTAGCCAGGACATACTGTTATATTAAGTTCACAACGACTTATCGTCGTTTGTTGAACTTATTATCTGAACATTTCCTAAGGGGTAACTACCCATTAACCCTTTACCCAACATAAGGGCCCTGTGCCAATGCATTGTCTTATATATGCGAGTCGACCATAGGTCGCCTCGCATATATAAGAGAATGCATTGGCTTAACACATTAAAAATTATAAAATTGTTAAAGAATGTAAGAAAAAATGGTAAAAAGTGTTATAAAAAGAATTTTTTTAGACCATTGCATTCTCTTATATATGCGAGGCGACCTATAAGAGAATGCATTGGCACAGGGCATAACTGTAACTATCACAATGTGGTCAAGGAGCCGGTTCCAATGATACCCATATTTGTATGGTTCTATTGAGACAGACCGAAGATATTTTAGGCTGTTGAAGCTTTATTTGGCCGGTTTTGGCCGGTTTGTTGGGTAAAGGGTTAAAACGTATTTAGCAAAGAGTGTTAATCAATATAGTTTTTTGCAGCACGTATGCATATGTCTGGTTAACAGATTATGAAAAGTTACGCCCAGTTTAGCACCCGACAGTGAAGGGTAAGCATTACCTCACGTGGCACCCTCAATCAATCGGTCTGTGATACCCCTTCACACTGTTTCAGAACAAAAATGTGTTATTTGTTGTACAAAAGAAAGAGTGCCATATATTGTAAAATATGAGACCGATTTCCCCAAAAAACGTAACAAAATCAGATGCATGTATTTTGTCACAATGCACACCAGTTTTCGGCATACTATGTCGTTGACAATCAAAGATAGTATTCATATCCGAACACTAGTTTAGCACAGACAGATCCAAGCCATGTCTTTCCTGGTGCAGCATTACATATCCTGTGCCAATGCATTCTCTTATATGTGCGAGTCTCCCATTATCCCATAGAGAGCCTCAAATATATAATAGTATACACTGGCTTACAAGTTCAAGGTAAGTTTTGTTTGGTCAATGCATTCTCTTAAATATGCGCGGTTCCATATGGCAGACTCGGCTCCCTATGTGAGACTCGGCTGCATATTGAAGACTCCTATATATAAGAGAATGCATTGGTGTAAATATCCTGTGCCAAGGCATTCTCTGATATGTGAGAGTCTCCCATTATCCCATAAAGAGCCTCAAATATATAATAGTATGCACTGGCTTACAAGTTCAAGGTAAGTATTGTTTGGTCAATGCATTCTCTTAAATATGCGCGGCTCCCTATGTGAGACTCGGCTGCCTATGTGAGACTCTTATATATAAGAGAATGCATTGGCATAGGGTTTTCGCAAAATTTCAGGAAGCTCCAGTCATGGATTGGCTAATACTCGAATTACGAGAACTGTTATTTTATTAAATGTCATCATATATAATTGATAATGTATCGATATATTAAGGTTGTTGACGTAATACATTTTAAAAATATATAATTAATTTACATAATGGTAATATCTTATAACCCTGATTTTCAGTTTGATACTCTCGCATGGATGTTGTTTAGTATTTGATAGACTCCATCATACCACCTGTGTAACCCGTATAGTGTACAATAGTTGCCGGCTTCGTGATAATGTAGCTGTAAGTGCGCCACGTCAATAAGATAGACATGCACTTAGTTCATACTATCCAACATATCCTCGCCGAAATACGCACATAATCGACCTATAAAGTGAAATAGGTACATAATGTGATTATTTTATTCTGAAATAAGCAGATAATGGACTCTTATCTGTTATTTCGTTTATGACGCGGACTACAGTGCAAACACCTGTTAAACAGCGTACACCTAAATAGTCGTGAGTTGGCTTATTTGTATCATTTTCCGCACATATTCTGCTTGGAAATGCATTATGAGTCGATAATGAGACTAAAATGTTCTAATTTTTCAGAACATTATCAAAATGAGGCGATTCTAAGCAGATTATCTACCTAAAACAAGTTATGTCATAAATAGATAATATGCTGGTTTTCGTGAGAGCAGGCTGTACTATCACTGAGGAGTAGGGACAGTTACCTCAGGTTTGATTTCAATAGGATACAAAGATGTGCCAGCAGCGATTGTTATTCGATATAATTTGTATTATGAACTGAATGTGGTAAATAGGAAGCAATACGCAGCGCCGTGCGCTGATCAATGACAAGTGTATCAACAACAAACTGATACCAGTATACATCGTCGACCCTCACATTGAAATGAGATGCACATTAACTATGTTGTGTACTGGTACCTGTTCGCAGTTTGTGTTTTTATACATTACCAATTGATTTTCCTTAAAGTAACTGCTGTTTCCGAACATTTAAATTGTCAATCTCATCTCTGCTTATAGTAACAAGCAATGCATTCGTCTTTTAGAATGTGCGAATTGGTGATCGCCAAAAACTAGTGTGCATTATTCGGAAAGAGCATCACTGAACGATCAGCCAATTTGCAAAGAGCATCCATTGGTCCGATTCGGCATCTCCAAAGTGAAACCAGTTTTCCTGGGCCGTGGGGACGACACTTTTTGGTCAACTACTTTGACTTTGAGCGTGGGATGCATGGCGTGTCTGTCTACTAGTGGTACCTTTCACTGATTTGTCGATTCCTCGCCAGGTTGTCGATGCTCACGCGATCTCAAGAAATCCACCCGTGTGTTTTGGGTGGAGATAATGCGATGTAGGATTAATTCATTGACTGCTATGTAGTCATTGGTGTTTAGTTTAAACAGTATTTGTTTACCCTCTATGGGCATTCAAATATGTAATTACAATAGATACAAATTGAGAAGAAAAAATTATAAGGCTATAACACATTGGCTTATTTGAAGACCTCTAACTTGACAATTGCTCGGCCCTACTTGACTGCAGGGTAAAAGGTGGAGGCAGAAAGAGAGCCATATAAAGCAGGGGACACAGGGTTCGCGCTGGACTGAAAATTACTTTTGCCAAATATTTTTTGCCAAATGAAATTTATTTTTGCCAAATGAAATTTATTTTTGCCAAATGCTATCATTTTCTGCAAAATCGAGTTTTATATTTCTACAAGCGCTTTTTGAAAAACTTTTGTTATCGACAGGAAAGCAGTTAATTATTAACAATTCTCGCCCCTCTACTGTGGTTTATCATAGAACAACAAACCAATTACCGAACAATACGATTGTTGAAGACTTGCTTCACCAGAAGGGCAAATAGAAAAAGAGGATTATCTATATGTAAACACCACAACAATGAATGATATAGTAATATCATCGATACTAATGCCATCAGATTACCTGCATCTTGATAAAGGTGTTAACATTTTCTAACCTTATAGACCGCAGCTAATTGCAATGGTTTCCTGAAATTAATGTCATGAGTGATCAATAGTTCTTTTTCTTGAGAATTTAAAAAGTGACTTGCCAAAACTTTTGCCAAATGAAAATATCTTTTGCCAAATATAACTTATTTTTGCCATTGCCAAATTTGGCAAGTGGCAGCGCGAACCCCGAGGGGACACCAGATACAAGGTCTTGGTGAAAGCGTTAAAGATACATTATGACTACTACAATGATTTTAAATAATCAGGCTAAAAAACTTCATCAATGTGTAGAATTAATTTGTTTTTCAATGTAGAGTTTGATTACTAGTGGCAAATTTACTGGGATTGTGTACATTTTCTCCTTGCTGTTCGCGATATACTTTGTATAAGTTCCTGTGTTGTCTTCAGATTATTTTGGTATGTATGTTATATATAACCCCGTTCAGAAGCAAAAAATCAGAGAGATAAATGTTCCGACTAGTCAGTTGTCGCCATCTTTGTCGCCACCCTCTGCTCGCCCACAATGATTAATTTGTTGCGAAGCGTGCATATATAGACACCCTCTGATTACATATAACTATTGTAAGAACGGTAATGTTTTCGTTAATTTTCTGGTATTGTCCCTAATTCCACAGCGGCTACAAAGAGTAACTGGAAATTGGATAAAAAAATGCTAACAAATTTGGATAACGTTTAATACTATACCAGAAATGTCACCATATGTAATACAACGTACATATATCCCCGGAAGATTCGCAATAAGTTATTTCCATTATTTCACTAACGTTGTCATAGATACGGAACCATCCAGGCAAATCTACCATATTTTGTTGGTGTGGACAGGAATACGATATAATAATATTATTACTGATATATTCACATTACATTCGGATCTAGAATCCATATATGCCATACAAACTCAATTGGTTTTGTTCCTATATATGATTGTCCGCGTCTAGACGACCAAACAGCTCGTCCATCGGAGCTGAAGATTGGTACATTGGGGTAATATGACCCGGGGGCGTTAGTGTATTGGTCCCGTTCACCTGAGGTGTCTCATGCGTGCACTAATAATTACTTTATATATTTTTTGGCTATAGGACACCAAAACGGTTGGATCAACGGAGCTGAAAATGGGTAATGTGACCCGGATACTATTATTAGATATGTACTGTTGACCTAATGGCACTAATAATTAAAGTAACTAAATAATTTATTATATACCCAAAATGGTTGCAATCTGGTTGGTGAAAATTTAAACCCGGGCACAAATTGGCGTTTCTTACTAGCTTAGATATATGTGGTAAAATTGGTACAGATGGGTGACCTTAACAGGGAATTGTCATGGTATAGGCGCCTTTGACCTCATTTAACATAATGGGGTCTAAAGAATGATATGATCAATAAAGAGTGTATCGTTTATTGTCAACTCAGCCTGATGATGTGTGGGGGAAATTGGTGCACAAAGACAAAAATAAATTGACTCGGGGAATGTCACGGATAGGTTTTATTGACCTCACGTGGCACTAATAATTAGCAATACAGAGCGTCTATTATCAACTGAAAAGATAGATGAAACTTTATCTGCAGTCATGCAATATGTGCTGTTTACTCCAGATGACTACTAATTGTTTAACATGACTTGAAGGGGCACTAATAAGTTACGCATTCTTCACCCTAAGCAGCACCGGTACCCCTGCTATAGTAATATATAAATGCGGACTGATCCGCATTACTGATCGATCTGATATGTAATTTTACAATAAAGTTTAACAGTATAAAAGTTCTTGCATAACAGTAATTTATGAGAAATAAATCGCAGACATTTTAGGCCCGAATTTATTAAAGGCACGGTTGGCCTTGGCGGTGGGTATCCTGTGAAAATATCTCCACCCGTCAAAAACCGTCACAAACAGAAAGAACATCAAAATGTAGATAGACTTTGTCCGTATACAAATAAGAAATATCGCATAAACAGTATGTTGTGGTCATATGTTTGACCATTGTTATGTAAACAAAAGCGTAAAAAGTTACTTTTCTGGTGTTTGTTTATATTATGATGGTAAACATAAAGAGCGTTCTTTGTTGGTGAATACCTGGTATGGAACTAATAAAGAGCGTTTCTGCCATTTGTGTGTGATTAGCCAGTAGCATTGAGCTGTCTTCTGTAACACAATCAGGCTCTTGCTTAGGTAAAATATAGTAGGTCTTTATGATAACATGCTGTTTACGCGATGGTCATGGTATATATGAACGGAACTGTATGCGTTTTACTATTTTTCTGTTTACGGTGTTTGGAACAAATATGAATATTTTCGACAATTAAGGCCGCACGTGCCTTTAATGTATATATGCTTACTAAATTCGCGTTTATTCAGAATAATAAATATTGGATTTATTTTTTCGAGGAGCATAAATGCGGATTTCTTTTGTCTTTTGTCACATGGGACACTAATCGTACATATACTCCTCATTTAAACCACGTGCCGGTTTGCACTTCAACATACACCTAATAATACTAGCTTAGGAACTTGTTATGTACTGTACTGTATAGTTGAAGTTGTATTGTTTTATTTTTAACCACACTATGTGCTATTTGATTCGGCACCATGTAACCACACTATGTGCTATTTGATTCGGCACCATGTAACCACACTATGTGCTATTTGATTCGGCACCATGTAACCACACTATGTGCTATTTGATTCGGCACCATGTAACCACAGTATGCACGGCTTGATTCGGCGCCATATAACCACACAATGCACGTTTTCATTCGATGTCATGTAACCCCGCTATGTACGGTTTGATTCGGCGCCATGTAACCACACTATGTACAGTTTCTATACCAGATACTAATTGGATCTGACACATGAGCTCATTAATGGGAGGTTTTTGTGGCCATATTTTACTTTCAAAAGAGGTTGTTTTAATATGTTTTGAATAGTTATCAGTCAACAAAAAAGTCCATTTAGCATCTCTTGTAATGATTGGTCATGTTTTATCGCACAAAAGCGGTATGTTTGATTCGAACGATTGTGATTACAAGCATCTTTCCTTTTCCTTTGCCTGAAACGCTGAAAATTTACTGCTTATGTTGTTGCCAAATCAGAACATGAATCATTACGACATGGTCTATCGGACCATGACTGTTCGAGTGAGTAATTATGACGACAGTGGGAACACATTCTAAATTTTTGAGAAATGTTTATTTAAAAAAAACAGAGTTACACAACACTTCAAATATTTAGCACAATGTCAATAACATGCGATAACAATAACACTGAAATAAAATTCATCATTATTTCCTCTTAATCGTTCTCAGAAGCAAGTTCATTCCGGCGTCATCCAGAATGGGATATCTATTGACAAAGAGAGTCACGTGTCTTATCGATTAACCATTTCTATACTGAATGGATTCTCCCATTTAATTATAAGTGTACATTGGATTTGATTATGAAATAAGTCCATAGTGTACCTATATCCATTATTCCGTTCTATGGCGCGTGCCACACATTATAAAGAGTCTACTCTGGTAAGATGATTTATGTCAATATAGAGAATAAACTAAATCACAAAATGGTGATATGGGCTTATTTTGGGTTTTTTTTCTAAATAAGTTCAATATGAGATTATAATCGAGAGAACAGTCTGAATGTTCAGATAATAAGGTCAACAAACGACATATGGTCGTTATTTTAACTCATTATCCGAATATTTCCTAAACGAACTCGTCAGTGAGTATTTAGTTAAGAAAGGGTTGTAGGTACTCATGCCGCCAGACCAGTTTTGACGAAACCCGTTTTACTTATGAAACTATGATAACTATGACTTAATTGGTTGGAACGAGAAGTGCCGACTGAAGGACACTATCCTATTTGACATTGAATGTTCTGTATATTTACTTGATATAGTGTATATGCTTAGAGTGACAGAAATAACTGATGTGTTAATTTGACAATACAAAATAAATTGTCTGTATAGATTGGTGTAGTTTATACATAGTTGTCACATTTGTTTCTCCATTTCGGTAAAATAGGTAATATCTATATTAGATAAGATATTACATTTTTACAACTTGAAGTCTGGAAACATGAATGCACCCGGGTGAGTCATCAAATGTTAATGTCTCCAAGTGTCAAAGTATAGATAGTTTCTCAATAGCGTCAATACAGCGACGACACCATATCTGATGACGATCGAAAGGGAACTTGGTTCTGTCATCATCCATTCAAATGCATGATGTTCGTCGCCAGCCTCACAGCTGGTAAATTAGATTATGTATTTAATACATTTCTACATCGGTTAAATAAAAAACAGAACGTGTTATCGCTAACATACTTAGTTTGATATTAATCCACACTACCCACCATCGCTCAACATACTTAGTATGATATTAATCCACACTACCCACCATCGCTCAACAAACTTAGTATGATATTAATCCACACTACCCACCAGCGCTCAACATACTTAGTATGATATTAATCCACACTACCCACCATATCTCAACATACTTAGTATGATACTAATCCACACTACCCACCATCGCTCAACATACTTAGTATGATATTAATCCACACTACCCACCATCGCTCAACAAACTTAGTATGATATTAATCCACACTACCCACCAGCGCTCAACATACTTAGTATGATATTAATCCACACTACCCACCATATCTCAACATACTTAGTATGATACTAATCCACACTACCCACCATCGCTCAACATACTTAGTATCATATTAATCCACACTACCCACCATCGCTCAACATACTTAGTATGATATTAATCCACACTACCCACCATCGCTCAACATACTTAGTATGATATTAATCCACACTACCCACCATCGCTCGACATACTTAGTATGATATTAATCCACACTACCCACCATCGCTCAACATACTTAGTATGATATTAATCCACACTACCCACCATCGCTCGACATACTTAGTATGATATTAATCCACACTACCCACCATATCTCAACATACTTAGTATGATACTAATCCACACTACCCACCATCGCTCGACATACTTAGTATGATATTAATCCACACTACCCACCATCGCTCAACATACTTAGTATGATATTAATCCACACTACCCACCATCGCTCAACATACTTAGTATGATATTAATCCACACTACCCACCATCGCTCACCACCACTTTTGTATATAACCTAGTGGTTGGTAAGATTATACTGCAATTATTTGGTCTGGTTTTTGCTGTAACTCGGATATGTGATTTTATTTCACTTTGTTCTTTGTGTGTGAAGGTATATATTATGTATGAGATGGTATATATTATGTATGAGATGGTATATATTATGTATGAGATGGTATATATTATGTATGAGAAGGTATATATTATGTATGTTAAAACTAAATTTCAAACTACGGTCAACAAAAGCAATGGTTTCTACCAAATATTAATGTATGCAGAGTTCCCGAGCTCTGTTAACAACTCACACATCAAAGCAGTGGATACATGTGAACAATCACAAACCTTGTAATACAACCATCGTCAAGAAATGCATGGAACAAAAGATAGGGGATCTCTAATTCGTCGCAATTCTATACGAAATATATTAACCGAGGCTCGAATCGAAATTAATTGACAAGCTTAAGAAATTTCGTATATAATTGCGACGAATTTGGATCATGTTTATCACATAATCACATTAGCAAGGAATAATGATCTCGAAACGGCTAAAGTTTAAACATATTTATATTGATTTCTTTATCACGACCAAAGATCAAGTAACAAACAACTTCCAGAGAAAATACATTTCTATTTTAAATGTATTTTTGTGATAAAAAAAATTGTTCTACCACTCTTATCACGGATGTTTATCTCAGTCAACAAAAAATGAATATCACAGTTATATTTTAAATAACATAATTACATTGATCCGTATCATTTCGCTAAGCTCTTATGTCACTGTGCGTGTCGATAACACACGTGTGTATTACTTCAAATACATCAGGCCGGCTTTAGGGTCTAACTACGTTATAAATTGACTTCCATCGTATGTTTACTACCAATAGGTCGTGAACACTGAGAACTCATATGCTGAAATATAATAGTTATGTAATTGTGTTCACTACCACTTGGAATAATTTTGATAAAATACCGAAGGCGTACATTAGGAAAGGTCATAACATGAAAACGCCCCTCATGTTAGTTTTTCAAACATTGAATATAAATTTAGAGGCCGCTGGTGATGTTTGTTGATAACATAAGTTGCACTGTAACAATGATGTTTACATAACAGTGGTTTCAAAACTGGATCTTCCGTTGTTTGAGAGTTGTCATTAATACATAATATTACAGCAGTTTATCAGTTGCTTCATGTTATTTGTGACGATGATTTTACATACGATTTTTACTTGTGTGCACACGTATCCGCATTTGTCTGCTGGTTAACTTATCTTGCAGTTCGTGCAAGTCTTCCAAAACGTGCACATTGGGCTTATCGGGAGATCAAACAAAATTCAGTCAAAATAATTGAATATACTTGAACTAACGAACAAGCGAACATACTGTATAACAATATGAGTTCTCATATGCGTTATTGTTGTTATAAGGAATTAACTTAAGTTTAGTTTTTTAGAAATAGTTTTTCTCATAAAAATGACACATAATTCTGACTCATGGATTATCTTCCTTTTAAATAGTACCTATATCTGGAAGATGTGTCTAGTTTACCATGCATTCACTTGTATTTAGGTTGAAATCTCAACTGTGAGAGGCTGAAATTTACGTGGGAGATGAAAATTATCACCTTAGAGTCATCTTATTAATTTTAATGCGGAAGAAAGATATTAACAAGCCAATTTGCCACATCAGATTGTACAACATGAAATTACCATTTGGATGTTTTAGGAACAATAATAGCAACCACCCCAGTGGGTGTTTATACCTAAATGCATGTGAATTATGACGTCATATCATTTTTATATAATTTTTATATAATTTTTATATATTTCTATATACCATGAGAGAAAGTACCGGGTACGTTTATTTGTGAATTTAACACGTGACTTCCGGGTGGTGACTGCGCAGAATCCAGCAGAAACTACAGGGTGCTCCGATTTAACGGAGGAATATGCAGACAACAACAACAACTGATCAAATTCATTCCCAGATTCTAGAATGTACCCGACTTTCAAGTTTACCCTATTCAGTTCTTTCTGAGGATTAATTACAGCCTTTTCATCTGATAAAAATCATTGGTATATCATTAGCATAATAATTAATTATCCCCAGTCAAGCGACCGTCCTGTCAGTGTCATCCGGCTTACGGCAGTTACTTGATCGGAATTTACTTCCGTATATCCCATAGACCGATAAGGCCTTCACCTTCGCTTCATGGCAAAATTTTTCACAAATGTACGAGTGTACGTAGATTAATTAATCGCTTGATTTCGTGACAATCGACAGTTACTGAGTTAGGCTTCACTGTAAACTGTTACAGACAACAATGATCAAGATTCCAGAATCATTCAATCAACCAAAAAGTTCGAAGTTCAAAGAAAGATAAAAAAAAATGAAAGTACGAATTCTGTGTTACGTGTAAATTGTGATACTAAAATTGTAGTATGTTTCCTAGTTACCATCTTCAACTTCAACTTAAGTTCAAGGAATTGATATCTGATGAGGATTCTGGCGGTGTTGTGAACACAACAGCACAATGCGTGCTCCTGGAGGCATTTTTCTCCAAATCCAAGATTTTTTTAAAGCAATAAAGGTAGATCTGTTTGCTTTAAATTAAAAATTAAATTTTGATTATTATTTCATTTAATAATTTTTCATCATTTGACAATTTGTCGTTGTCATTCGTTGGTTATCAGTGTCACAGTCAGTGTGTTTGTCGTCATTCGTGTTTGGTTGTCGTCTGTCGTTTGTCGTCGTGTTTATTGTTGGTCGTTTGTTTTCATCCTTTGTTCATTGGTCGTCAGTCGTGGTTTTTGTGGCAATGTAGTGCATTTCGGCCGCAGTGGCAATGCTAACTGCACCGTGGTCAAGTGGAAACTTGTTTTGTCCAGCAGGGTACATTATACATGTATCCCGTAGATTTGGACTAGGATTACCAGGCGAAAAAAAAATACATGTACTGTAGGTTACACATAATTTTGAAACCTGCAGGCCTGGGTCGATGTGTTTGTCATCAAGACATTTTTTGTCTTCGATCATTCGACATCGTGTTCATCTTTGGCTGTTTGTTTTTCGTCATCAGTAATTTTTCGTCATCGATTGTTTGACATCGTGTTAGTAGTTGGCCATTTGTTTTTCGTCATCAGTCGGTATTTTACTTCGTTGTTGTTTGTTGCCATTTGCCATCGTCATCCTCGTCATTTATCTGTCATTTGCCACCATTCGTCAGCCGGTGTGTTTTTTCGTTGTTTTTCATCATCGGTCATTTGTTCATCGGTTGTTTTTCGGAAATTCTGTCTGTGTGTGGGACCACTTAACTGCGGTGTGGTTAGCATTGCCACCGCGGCTGAAATGCAACTACACTGCGGCGCCACCGGCTAACTACAGTTGGGTCGTGATGTAATTGCCATTCGGCATGGTGTATTTGCCACAGTGTACTTTCATAAAACTGAAAAAAGACAATACAAACCAGAAATCTAACCACGGTGTACATGCCATTCGACCGTGAGGGTAGTTGCCTTTCGGCCGTAGTGAACTTGCCGTTCGGCCGCAGTGTACTTGCCGTTCGGCTTCGGTGCTCAACTGCAGTTACAAACTCTGACACCACAGCCGAACAGCAAATACACTGCGGTGCCAATGGATACTTGTTTTGTCCAGCGGGGTACATGTATTGTATGTCTACTTTGATTCCGGAAATGGGCGGGTCCAATTTCATGAGTGACCATGTAGGTATATGCTCATATACTATAGGCATGTGTCTGGACCTCAACCAATCGATTGGTACATGTACATTGTATGCACGGTAGGCTTCTTTCATCCTGGAAACAATATGGGAGGTCTAATTTCACATGCGACTGTCCTTGACATTGACCTACCGGTAGCGCACATATACACTCCTCGGTTTCTGGACCTCGACTGATCGTTTTTCCACTGACCAGATGCTGTATATTTTGTTCAAACGGAGGCGATCATAGAGAAATCCCTAAATAGCGCGGACGAAGTCAGGTACATCATTTGGTCTATTATGTTATATTTTAGAACTTCTGTCTCTGTGTGTTATAGACTTGAAAACTGCACGACTGATCGGACTTAAATTTGGTATTAATTTACCAAAGGCCTACTTTGATCCCGGGAACTACCGCTATTCTCAAAGTAATTGACCAGAAAAACGGGGTGATACCCCGGTCATGACCGCGGTGATACCGGTAATAAACGGTAGCGGTATCGAGACGGTCATGGCGTGGAGTTACGGTATTGGGCGATAATGATACCGTGGTCTTTTAGCGGGCACCGCATTAATTTTGTTGAATACCGCGGTGATTTTCATGGAACTCTTTTAGGGGAGGTATTTACTCACACATACTTGTTCGCGTTAACAAGCGGTATCAGTACCGCGGTATTGGAGGATACCATGGTATAGTACCGCCATATTAACGGGGTGACACCATGTTATTGGTGGTCAATTACTTTAAGTATAGCGGTATATGGGTGGGTCCAATTTCATATGCGACTGTGTCCTTGACTGCGACCTCGATATATACTCATACATTGTACATGTATACCGGTTGGCAACGTTGTTCCCTAAAGAGCCCGGATGAAGTCAGGCACATCGAGCTAAGTGTACCGGTACAGACTTTCATTTTTGAGGCGCGCGATCGCTCTTGCGCACCATCGCACAGCTAAAACTGAAAACCAGCGAGCGATCGATTGCGCACCTAGGCCAAATACAGAGAGCGAACCTGATAACGCTATTATTAGTGTCTACCCAGACGAGGTCACACGGTGTGACGTGTCAAATGTACTATCTGTCTGAGACTGAATGAATCGAAGCTAAAAATACATTTCTATGTACCGGTATGGCTTATGACGTCACATAAATTCCTCGAAAATCAAAGCGAGACCACGTGGCTGGGAGATGTTGATATTTATTCTGTCAGCTTGGAATCTGAGTATTAAATTGATTCCTTATTAATAATTATGAATTACATTTAATATAGGAGCATGTAGAATATAAAACATAGTGTGTAACATTCACTTGTGCTTATGGATAGTGGATTAAGCAGTGTTAAACCATCAAAGAGATTCACTGGACATCGATCGTGAGTAAACAAATTCAATTTACGTGGCATTTATGAATGTATTTCCGCTGTTTATTTTATCTTGATAGAAACCGCGCGCCTGGCCAAAACCCAGTGAGCGGGACTCTGCGCGCCTACATTTTCTAAAAATGAAAGTCTGCCGGTACATGTGTACATGTACATACATGTATGTACATGTAATAAGTAATAATTTAGAAATAACAGTTACCAAATTATGAAAATTTCCTCAAAAATATCCTAATAGTATACCGTACATGTAGAATAATGAAATATATTAAGAATGCGTTATTTTCCGCAAAACACTTTGTGTGAGTGGAGCGTTTGTATATATACAGCATGTAAATAGTGAGCGATAAGCAAAACACTGTGGCGATTGATTAGGTTGAGAGTGATTCATGGTGACCCATTCAACACCAAAATCTTAGATTTAGCTTATTAAATGGCTATACCGGTAATGCGGTATGTTGTAAATAAGTTCATGATTCCACTGAATTGTAGGGGCTATGAATCATTGCTCCCTTATCGTAGCGAAAATTTGATATAACCCTTTCTTTACTAAATGGATTCTCCCACCAAGTAAAAAATAATTTATTTGAATGATCTATTATTCATTCAGAGGGTTGTTCAGGAAATGCAAGCAGATGACAACAGATAAGACATACATGTACATGTGTAGAAGGATAGATCTATTAATTGGTTGGAAATGTTCAGAAAAGTTCAACAAACGACTTTATCTGAACACTTCCCACAACATCTACTTGTCAATAAGCATTTAGTAAAGGAAGGGTTAATATATGATTCTCAATAGAACTAGAGGTGGGCGGTCCCCAAGTCTGAATTTATTGTGGCTGACATTTGCGGAATGAGGTCCCCAGAGGGCTAGCATCACCAAATTCACCCTCTGGGAACCTCATTCAGCTTAGGCCTCTCTGTATGGGAGGCATTGGATCAGATTCCACAGTTAAAGATGGTGATGTTCAGCCATTAATTACTTTGATTATGCGATTTAACTTGGATTAAATTAAATTTTAATTGGAAATACCCATGATCAGTGTGTTGGTGAACTGCTTGGTGAATTTTCAAGCAGCATACATCTATAAAATTTCTTTGTTGATGTCAAATGATCCAATATTCCCAATATTCAATAAATTGTTACCTACAAAACTTGAAAATATAAGGGTACATGTAACATAACTTGCTGAATGCTGATATAAGCCCAAGTTGCCAGGAAATGATATGGGGGCCATTGGTTCATTTCTTTCACCTTTCATAAGCTTCAGAACAACCAGACAGCCCCCATTTTCGGTTTACTTTAAAAAGTACCCCCAATAGTCACAAGGGGGTACACCCCCCTCACTCAAACCTATCACCTCTGTCCCCCAAATTAGCCTAATCTAAAGGCGTGAAATAACGGTGGCATTTCTAAAAAAAATTCATATACATGTATATGCAGTGGGGGTCTACTCGGTGTTGAGTGTTTTGCTTATCGCATACTCTTTACTTACATGTACATGTACTGTTTGTTTACATAAGATGACGTTTGCTTACATACATGTAACACAAAGTACTAACATAACAACATGCTGAAATTAATGTGCCCATCAATACATGTATTTATGATTGGTATAAGAACAAAGTTTGTTTATAATATTAATTCTGCGTATGGCGGTTTTAACGGATGTGACTGTTTTAACAGCTATACCCAGCGCCAACACTTACCCAATCTTTAAAAAGATCCTCATGGACATATATCATAATTTTCTTCAACATCTGGTGTGACAACCCGCTAATACCTGTAGGGCTGTAGACCGTGTATCATAACCTAACGGCATGTATCGTAACTCCACCGCAGTGACAGTTTCCATACTGCTGTCATTGCCAATTCATTAAAAGCGACACATCACATATTCATTATTAGCTCAACGACGTCCATGTGTGCGTGTGTGTGTCCGTCAACAATTTTCTTTGGTGCGGGCTACAGGTCGTACCTTTGGTCTGATCTTTATAACATTTGTCATGAATGTTGACATTGACATGTAGATGGGAACAAGTCATTTTGGGGTCATTGGCCAAAAAACATGGCGGCCGACAGCCATCTAAATCCTTTGGCGCCGCTACAGGTCGTAGCGGTGGTAGGATCTTCATGAAATTTGTCATGGATGTTAACAATAACATGTAGATTGGAAAGAATCCTTTTGGGGTCATTCAGCCAAAAATCATGGCCGCCAGCAGCCATCTTGGATTTCACTCTTTGTATGACTAAATCCTTTGGCACAGGCGACAGGTCGTACCTTTGGTCAGATCATTATGAAATTTGTCATGAATGTTGACATTGACATGTAGATGGGAACGAGTCATTTTGGGGTCATTCGGCCAAAAAACATGGCCACTGGCAGCCATCTTGGATTTCAAAATTAAATCGATTCGCGTGGTCTACAGGTCATACTGTTTGTCTGATTATCATGAAATTTGTCATGGATGTTAATAATGACAGGCATATGGGAACGAGCCATTTTGGGGTCGTTCGGCCAAAAAACATGGCCGCCAGCAGCCATCTTGGATTTGACTCTTTGCATGACTAAATCCTTTGGCGCTGGCTACAGGTCGTACCTTTGGTCTTATCTTTATGAAATTTGTCCTGAATGTTGACATTGACATGTAGATGGGAATGAGTCATTTTGAGGTCATTTGGCCAAAAAACATGGCCGCTGGCAGCCATTTTTGATTTCGATTGGCGCGGTCTACAGGTCGTACTGTTCGTCTGATTATCATGAAATTGGTCATGGATGTTAATAATGACAGGCTGATGGGAACAAGTCGTTTTGGCCAAAAAACATTGCCGCCCAGCAGCCAATTTGGATTTTACTCTTTGCATGACTAAATCCTTTGGCACAGGCTACATGTCCTTACTTTGGTCAGATCATTATGAAATTTGTCATGAATGTTGACATTGACATGTAGATGGAATGAGTCATTTTGAGGTCATTTGGCCAAAAAACATGGCCGCTGGCAGCCATTTTTGATTTCAAAATTAAATCGATTGGCGCGGTCTACAGGTCGTACTGTTCGTCTGATTATCATGAAATTTGTCATGGATGTTAATAATGACAGGCTGATGGGAACGAGTCATTTTGGGGTAGTTTGGTAAAAAAACATGGCTGTCATGAGCATCTTGGATTTTACTCTTTCCATGACTAAATCCTTTGGCGCGGGCTGCAGGTCATAGCTTTGGTCGGATCTTCATGAAATTTGTCATGGCTGTTGACCTTGACATGCAAATGGGAATGAGTCCTTTTGGGGTCATTCGGCCAAAAGACATGACCGCCAGCAGCCATCTTGGATTTTACTCTTTGCATAACTAAATCCTTTGGCACAGGCTACAGGTCCTTACTTGGTCAGATCATTATGAAATTTGTCATGAATGTTGACGTTGACATGTGGATGGGAGTGAGACATTTTGGGGTCATTTGGCCAGAAAACATGGCCGCTGGCAGCCATCTTTGTCTCTTTGATTTCAAAATTAAATCGATTGGCGCAGTCTACATGTCGTACTGTTCGTCTGATTATCATGAAATTTGTCATGGATGTTAATAATGACAGGTTGATTGGAATGAGTCATTTTGGGGTAGTTCCACCAAAAAACATGGCCGTCATGAGCATCTTGGATTTTACTCTTTGCATGACTAAATCCTTCGGCACAGGCTCTAGGTCGTACCTTTGGTCAGATCATTATGATATTTGTCATGGCTATTGACATGTACAATGTAGATGGGAACGAGTCATTTTGGGGTCGTTTGACCCAAAAACATGGCCGTCAGCGGTCATCTTGGATTTCAAAATTCAATCATTAGCACGGGCCACAGGTCGTATCTTTTGTCGGATCATTATTAAATTTGTCATGGATGTTAAAATTGACATGTAGATGGGAAATGAGTAAGTTTGGGGTTGTTCGCCAAAAACATGGCCGCCAGCAGCCATCTTGGATTATACTCTTTGCATGACTAAATTCTTTGTCGAGGGCTATTGTCGAATCTTTGGTCCAATCATGAGATTTGTCATGGATGTTAACAATTACATGTAGATGGGAAAAGATTCATTTTGAATTGAACCAAGAAACCTGGTCGCCAGCAGCCATCTTGTATTTTACTCTTTACACGAATAAATCCTTTGACACGGGCTACAGGTCGTATCTTTTGTCGGATCATCATGAAATTTGTGAAGGATGTTAACAATGACATGTAAATAGGAAGGAGTCTTTTTTGGGTCATTTGGCAAAAAAACGATGGCTGTCGAGGCCATCTTGGATTTTAATCTTTGCATAACTAGGCCTTTCAACTTTCCACATTCCTAATCGCTCCATTAACTGTAACACATGAAATTATGCCCTTTCCTCGTTGAGCTACAGTGTCATTGACACTTTCATAATTACATTTCAGTCAATTCACATTTTCAGCTGCATATACATGTATACCGGTATGTGAACCAATTTCATCATTACAGAAATTGCAAATTCATCGTTGATTCCATCATCTCAACATTTCATTAAAGTGAGACTTGATGTTCACACATCGATTCATTCAGGCAACATTTTTTTTCCATTTCTACACTGGTCATTGCATTGATCGTCTTCAATGGGGATAATCTATAATTATATATGTATATCATCGTTAACTATTAAAGTGACATTTCTCTTCCTCCCAATCGATATTGCATTAAAATGACGCTTCATATTCATTTAATACACTTCATTCAATAATTTCTGTTTCTACATCACTTATTGCATTGATTGCCTTCAGGTAAGGTAAGCTATGTCTGACTCAAATATTAAAGTGACGCATCATATTCACTACACTTTATTCAATAATTTCTTTTTCTACATAGTTTACATGTATTGCATTGATTGCCTGCAGCTAAGGTAATCTATGTCCGACTCAAATAATACAAATATTAGAGGCATTCCATTTCCATCCATTAATTCTAAGGAAACTTCTGCTGTGATATATATATATATGTATATATACATACAGGGTACTACATGTGCTACACCACTCGGAGAAATGTCTGTGTCATCACACTAAAATACCATGTTAGAACTTGAATTGATATATTCGTAATCGTATATAGTCACCAATAACCGGGTTACTACCGTAGTACCTGACATTGCCCATCTAGTGAACTATTCAAACCCAAACAGGCCTGGTTGATTTCGCTGTGGGATGATGGTTCACTTCCATCCTCAAGCTACGGTACTTATGCCATTTCATGGCATAATTCTGTTCTGACGTGCAGGGGTAGATATGCTTGAGGCCCCACCACAGTTCAATTCGCACCAGGTTCTCAGCTATTATTATCTTATGTTCGAACTTACTCATATGTTTGGACTGATCATTACCATGATTTTAATGCTGGGTTTTAATAGTTCACTAGATTCACAATGTCCGTTACTACGGTAGTAACCCGGCTATTGGTGACTATATACGATTACGAATATAGTCACTTATACATAACGCGCTTATACATCCGAACGGATCCTGCGCGCATCAAATACAGATACAGACAGAATATATTAATCCAAGTTCTAGCATGGTATTTGTGTGACGACACAGACATTTCTCCGAGTGGTGTAGCACATGTAGTACCTACCCTGTATGGTACATCCTATAATTATTGTAACATTGAACTTAATGATCAACTTGGTGGTTGCTCCATTACGTGTCACGTACGATCATATTATTAAGAGATTAAGTTATGGTAAAATGAATATTAGAGTATTCATAAATGACTATCCAAAACTCCATATGCATTGGCTCATGTGTTTTTTACCTCCATGTTCTTGTACATAAAACGTCCAATTAGTAATTTTATGTTGTACAATCGGATGAGTCATATTCAAAAACATTCCACCTAACTGGAAATATCACGTGCTTTGGTAATATTCCCTAGTTATTCAAGATTTCTCCATATGTCATCAACGTCGTTTTTCGGTTGATCTATGAGCGTATAGACCGATCAGTAGACGAATAACATACTGTATAATTCCGCGAAGCGGATTATACTAAGTATGTTATTCGTCTACTGATCGGTCTATACGCTCATAGATCAACCGAAAAACGACGTTGATTGCATATAATTACAACTATAACACTTTATTTTCAGCTGTCTATTATTAATCCATCTCAGAAAATTAATTGCCAAAACATGATTTTCCGTTGGACGATCTAAAAATTTGGTTGATGGGCCGAAAATAAATTGGCCGAAATTGTCAACGAGCAACTTCGTCAAGCAAACTTTCACAGAAAATAAATATTTACGCTTCAACTTCAATTTTCAGCAATGAACAATCCATGATAAAAAGAATTACTTGTTTGGCTACGATTTACGTTTAAAATGACTCAACAACAACCCAATAATTATCAACACACACAGAGTCGAATCCGCGATCTCCGGTAAAATTATTAACTCCAGACCAGTCCCGACTCCAGTCCGATCATGGCCGATGTAATTTGTAAACAAATGCCCTGATCATATCTAATGTGCTCGTGACAAATGTCATGTCATTAGCATTGTAATAAAGCTAAAACATGTTAAAAGGGTTGTAATCGGGTAACACATTTTATTTATTTCCAATAAATTTTGCCATGTTGATCAGCCTGATTTATGATAAGTTGTGTTCACAGCAGTAACTATACACGTTGTCATAGACGCTTTTTCGAAAATTGGACAAATAAAAAACGCGGCACGAACTTTGAGTGTTCAATCGAGCTTTACAAAAACATGAATACGGCTGAAATGAACAGACATAAGTATAGTATAGTGTAGATAAGAAGCAGAGACATGGAATATAGACATAGACTACTTGTTCAAATGTTTCTAACATTGAGTTTTCGAGTTGTTTTTTCACTGAAATTCTAATGGAATTCTCGTTCCGCGCTTTCGCGTCATCCGGGGACGTCGTGTGGGGCGACGGTTATAGACTCGCCCAATTAACTTAAAGGGTCACTACGCGATGTGACTCGTCTACTGCAAAGTCTATGCACTGATAGACACAGGTCACGCGGTAGCCTCTCGACCAATCAAATGCCCGCATTTCGACGAAAACGAAAGTAGTTGTAATTATATAACGTTTGATCCTACAGCATATTGTATAATCGTATATATTTTCTCACAACAAAAACACAAGAACATCTCAAATAATATTGTTACAACAAATACATTAGGGCGAGAACAAGTCTACACACGTTCAGTTAATTGTCCGCTATATTTAGTCACATGGCCGGTGGATACCTTTTACTTGTTAACTATTACAGGCCCAACGCATTTGATCAAACTGCAAATACTTGTTTTAAATTAGATGATTACAATTAGAATATAAATAATTTTTGAGTTGATAAATTTGATTACAAATAAAATAATTTGCTAAAAGTAATCCAATAGTTTTTGGTCAAATCTGGTTAATTTGAGACAGTTAATTCGAGAGTCTGTTTGATAGAACAGACATAAAAAGATATGACCAAAACACAAATCAGGCCTAATATTTTTCAGATTTTTCAGATTTTCGTTTTCTCAAAATATATTGAAACACGCAACGTGCAACCGTCAAACTGACAGATGCTGCTGGAATTCAGAAAACCGCCCACAGTTTATTTGAGCTATCTGCCTTGATCTCTCAGCCCATGTAGCCAATGAACTACCTATTAATATAGACCCCAACCAGGTCGTAATTTGGTATATATGAAACCAGATTATTCGCATGATAAAAATTAGTTTAATACTGGGTCATACTCTGTGTATATATTTCATTTTTCAGCACTGAGCAACACTGTATCTTTCTTTACAATCATGCTAATACTTGTCGGTGTTTACTTTTCTGTATACAATGCACATTTCGAGTATCCAAATCCTCGCAGTCGGTCATGTACTCGGTCCTAACGAAAGACAGTACATATAAAGACAATGCATTAGTTACTTAAAATACATGATGTATTTGTGAATTGCTCTAATTTCAAATCGTTCGGCCACAATTTATCTGTTTCTGAATAGAATAGAACTGGTGGGTCTGGGTTTCCTCCTGATGTTAAATACATATTTTTGCCAAGATAACTTACTCAATTGGTTACATAATGAAACTCTGTGAGCTCGAGACATGTGACATATTGAGACAACTATCAAGACGGTTCGGTTCTTATTCCCCTATGTCATATTTTGCAAAATACCGTACCAAATTAATACCACAAGGAAAACCTAATATCAATGGTAAAGATTAAAATAGATAAAGTAAGAATTGATCCATGTCAATGGAATGCAAATAGAAACGTTGCCGAACTATATGCCGACTGTATTGAAGGTGGACGAAAAATGTTCAGTGATCAAATTGACCAAATTGGGACGCCGCATTTGATATTGGCCGCATTTGATATTGGCCACACATCAATTTGATTGTGGCCTTATTACATTGGTCCTCTTGTCGTCAATTATAAAAAAGTAAACAAATACACATGTAATACATCATGCAACACATCCAATTATCACATTACGACAGCACTGACACAGTGAAATATATGATGAGATACTTGTGACTATCACTTGGTTGTACACTTGACATCCTCTGTGCAGTATGTCTAATACACTAAATAAATTAAGAGTGTGTATGGATTTTACTCTGAGGATTTATATTGCATCAAATTCTGTTTCTTTAGAAATGGGAAAACCATTAAACAATTGCCTTTGATGGTACATCGAATTGTATTATTTTTGGAATATACTTGGCATGGAAGATATGGTGGCATATCATTTTGTCACATATAACTGATATCTAGTCTTCATTTCACGTTGTTGAGGCACGGCTTGCATACACGGGATTGGTTAATAATATGACTGTAACATGAGCCACGGTGTTACGTTAGTGTCCAGCAAACTGTCCATATCCCCAACTCATGTTTGCGTGATTGCTTTTCTTCCCAACCTGAATGCGAAAGAGGACATGAAGCCGCCTCGATACACACTCCAGCATAGACTACCACCACCAGAAGGTCAATTTATAGACTTGGAAACATTGGTTCGTGCAACAATTGCCCAGAACTCAGAACGGGTGGCTCCTCATATTGATTTGTCTTTCTATTTTGTTTTCATTTCCTTGCCTATTTTTGCAATCCCTTTTTAATTGTACGTAATCTGATTGTACGATAGTGTTATTAACATTTCGAAATTTTGAGTAATAATGTGCTGCAAAAGTATCGCATGCACAGCTTCGATTACATGTGTGGACAAGCTTAATATATTATTGTGTCATATAGGTCAGAATGTACAGGAGCGATTAATATCCATTCTTCCACCACTTTTACCGAGGACGATCCAACCTGTCACAGTTGTCTGTATGATTTTCATTACAGATACGTTGATGATACTCATAACGTCATATATAATTTATAACCTAGAGAAACTCACAAATATAAATGACAATGCAAATGTGAACAACAACAATATCTCTATAAAACATTGTGAAGATGTCCAAAGGGCGTGTATGCTGGTGGTTTATTCTACACTTAGAAATTCACGGCGTCAATGTTATAATGATTTACACTTTATCAATTCGCCAGCCAATTCAGACAACCAAACAGTTTTAGGATTGTTTGACTCAAATATAAAATATGTTTCGTGTTTTTGTGATATAACCGCTCATACTTTCGGATAGCCGTTGTTAGACGCCATAGTCGTTGTTAGGCGCCAATGAAACCATTGAATTGATGTGACAGTGTTCTCTTCTCACTGAACGGTAACAATTTTATTCTCATTCAAACTCATTGATTGAGCACAATTGAAAACTTGACCTTACATGGTACGTTTAGAAATGTGGATCACCTGTTGGTATTTGTGCATATATGTTTTTTTGTGGGGTTATTTTATTTTTATTTTTTCCTTGATCAATAACACTATCCAAAATTCCATGGCTCGATAGTCAATTCGTTTCATATATGCAATAACTGCCATTTTATGCATCTCTGTGCGTATAGAAGTGTCACGATGCCGACAAGCATACTGTATAATTAAACCAAGTATTCTGTTTTGGAATCTGACATTTTTATAAGCTCAGAGCAAGACTGAGTTTAGTGTGCCTGTCATTTGCAGAATGAGGTCCCCAGAGGGTGAATTTAGTGACTGGTATCTTTAAATTCACCCTTTGGTGGCATCATTCTTCTTAGGCCTCATCTTCTCTGGAAAGTTTATTTATTATCACATTTCTATAGAAACTTATTCGCACAGATTAATTCTTTTTTAGTTTAGTTTCTCTATATCCCCAAATTGGCAGAGGACACATTGCATAATCGAGGTTCCCAATGGGTTTACATCACACTATTCACCATTTGGGAACTTCATTCTGAGTATATGTCCCCAATAGCAGATGAGGCCTAAGCAGAATGAGATTCCCAGATGGTGAATCTGCGGGATAGCGCCAGTAAATTCACAATCTGGGGACCTCATTCTGCAAATGACAGGCACACTAAACTCAGGGTTGGTCAGAGATGCATTGAATTCTAAAACGACTTTAATTTATTTTCAGCTCACTATTGTGAATATCGTTATATTTATTGAAAAACACCTGCATTAAAAATGGTCAAACCTGTGACAGTACAAGATAATGATATTCAAAACATTATATTATATAATTCATAATCAAGAGAACACTCACAAAATAGAAATAACAATGAAAATATCAACAATAACTCTATAAAATATATGTGGAAACTGGAAAGGTTCGAAACAGTTGTGCCCTGGTCTATGTATTTGTTGTGCTACTCGCACTGAATGGTACCAATGTTAAACTTATTCAAATTTCATTTATCTGACCCAATTGGCTACTGGACATTTAATTGTACATTTAGCAATGCAGTCTCCCCCCCCCCCCCCCCGTGCGTGTTTTATCTTTATTTTCGATTCATTGTTTGTACTGTTCTTATGTTTTTTTCTAGTTTTATGTATTTACTGGATCATCGGTCAGATAATTCATCAGAAACGACGTTGATTTCTTATAACTACACCATCGAAACTTTACTTCAAATCGCAATTTGTTGATCAAAGGGGATCGAACATAATTATGGCACTAAGATATAAGATGATTCTCATAAAATATTACATAATTTATAATCTAGAGAAACAATGGAAATATCAACCCCAACTCTATATAATATGTGTGGAAAGGCATAAACCCCGATGTGTTCCGGTCTGCACAACTGTGCTCGTGAACCTGACGGATACCAAGGTTATACTGATTAAACCTTCATCCATCCGACCCGCCTGGCATTGAACCTTAAATCGTACATTTTACAATGTGAGGCCCTAATCGTTTTTTTCGTTGACATGCGTGTGGAGGCTATTCTTTATTGTGTGTGTGCATTTTGTTTTTGTTTGTGTTCTTGTTTGTTTTCCTTTTCATTTAAATTTAGTTTTAGTTTTAAATATGGATCTATTTCAGACCATCCAATTCGGGGAAATTAACCACCACCAAATACCACAAACCAAATGACATCCCATTCCTCAACATGATGTCTCGACAGTTTATATAAGCAATCAACATCGTTTTGCCATGCCTCTATGTGCCTTTAGAAATGTCACGACACCGCATAGCATACTATCTAATTTCGCGAATAATGGAAAATGATGTTATATTATATACTTTATAATTTAGAGAAAACTCACAAAATAGAAATGACAATAAAGACACGAAAACAATTCTATGAAAATGTTATGGATAGGCATGAAGCCTTTTGTGTTATGGTATATGTGTTATACTCTATAAAATATGTGTGGAAGGTCACGAAGACCTTTGTGTTCTGGTATATGTATTGTACTCTATAAAATATGTGTGGAAAGTCATGAAGACCTTTGTGTTCTGGTATATGAATTATACTCTATAAATATGTGTGGAAAGTCATGAAGACTTGTGTTCTGGTATATATATTATAAAATATGTGTGGAAAGTCACGTATACATTTGTGTTCTGGTATATGTATCATACGCTATAAAATATGTGTAAAGGGATGAAGAACTTTGTGTTCTGGTATATGTGTTTACTCTATAGCATATGTGTGGAAAGTCATGAATACATTTGGCTCTGGTGGATGTATTTTGCGTTGTACAATGTGTGGACTGTCGTGAATACATTTGTGTTCTGGTGTATGTATTATGCTCTGTACAATGTGTGGAAAATCATGAAGCCATTTGTGTTCTGGTATATGTATTATACTCTATAAAATATGTGTCGAAAGTCATGAATACATTTGTGTTCTGGTATATGTATTATACTCTATAAAATATGTGTGGAAAGTCATGAATACATTTGTGTTCTGGTAGATGTATTATGCGCTGTACAATGTGTGGAAAATTATGAAGCAATTTGTGTTCTGGTCCATGTATGATACTCTATCAACTATGTGTGGATAGGCTCGAAACTCTTTGTGTTCTGGTACAAGTATTATAATCTGTAAAATATGTTTGGAAAGTCATGAAGACATTCGTGTTCTGGTACATGCATTGTAGTCGTTGTGTGTGTTTTAACGTATTAAAACTTTTCATATGTTATGTTTAGTTTAATATATAAGTATGTATTAATGTTTTGACCATCCAGCTCCATAATATATATCATGGTCAGAATATAAATCAGTTTTAAACTTATATTTGTATTCTTGTGACGGTTTTTGTGTGTGCGAGTGTTTTGTGTATTCTTTTTGTTTTCTTTTCACTTTTTGCTTTTCTTATGTTTTGTTTTATTTTATGTATGGATTGTTTTTATCATCCAACTAGATGACATCAGAGCACATGGTCTCTGTGATGAATTAGCCACAGTGTGATGTTTTTGTCTTTGTTTCGATACCCCTTCTTCCAGGCATGGCGTGGTGCTAGTTTCAATGCTCCATTACACACACACACTCTCTCCCTCTCTCGAATACTAGAATGATCATTCCCCCTCTCTCAATTTTCCAGCCGATTAAATCAGATATTTAAATTAATATAGGTGGCCATTTTCACATTTATTATAAATTCAGCTTACGTGTAATATAATTGTGCTTAAGGGCAATAGCCTTAACAAGCTTTCACCTCGACAATAAATGAGGTCCCTAATCGGGTGTTCTCGTTGATTTATGTGTTACAATTTCCATTTTTCAGAAAAACTATTAATATAAAAAGTTCACATGATAGTCAGACTTTTATATAACAATTAGGTGGGGCTGTTTGTGTGTAATTGATACTACATGTATACGCAACTAAATTACGTGCATATTCAACTAATTGCGCTTACTTCCGATTATTTAATAAATGTGAAAATGGCCTCCTATAGACTAACGACAAATAAATGCATCAATCAGCTCTGGTTGCGCTTATTAGATAAATTCCTTCCAGATATTTTTTCTGATAACAAACTACAAAATTTACTCACATCTGTGTTTAATAACCAGACAAATCTGCCCAAGTTAGAGTGTATTCATATATACAGATACGTGTGCGTCTGGTCGCGGCGAATTTAGCAGTGTAAGTTTACCGTAGAGCTATTGATAGCCCAGTGTGTTCGCCAATCCACTGATTACAGGCCGTGTATGTTTATTCCAATCAATCATCAGGCAAACAGTGGGATCCGCATTTGACAGTTAAACATAAATTGTTCGCCCTTTCTTTACTAAATTGATTCTCATATCAGTTATAAAAGTATATACTGGATTGGTCTATTATTCGTCTGGGTGGGACATACAAACGGACGACAGATTCCTGCTCATTTATGTGAAATACTCATATAATATGTCCAACAAACGGCACATGACCGATTGTTGAACCAGGTGTCTGAACATTTCTTAAGGGAACTACCCGTCAATTATAAATTAGAAAAGAAATGGTTATGGTCGAATTGTACTGGTATTGCTTACTAAACTGTGGCCTGATATTGAAAACATTGCGATACAGTATTGTTCCTATTGACTATACATAAAGACCATGAAAGCGGATCAACCAACATCGAGGCTGTACTAAATTACTGTGAGTAGGAATGATCATTCGAGCTCATGTCTAAGGTTGGCTGACAACAGCGTAACATTCCTTGTCAGTAGCAGCGCATTGATCAGTTGGACCGACGATGGTGGAGCTGTACATGGTGCAAACGTTGGCTGTGATCGTAATCTTGGTGCATCCATCCGTGTTCTTGCAGAGTCGGCCGCATTTGAGAGCAGATATGTCCGGCATCATCCCAATGACTGAGGTTTCTGGTCCGTTCTCGCGTGTGAGTTGCAGAGTTGTCCTTCTGTTGATCACTGTTGTCGTTGTTTGTGGAGACAAAAAAGGACAACAGTTACATTTAATAACATTATTCTCTTATTGATTTACACGCAGTGGTTGGAAGCGGCTCTATCATCTTGGTTGTTGTACGTTCCGTACCATGTAAGTTTCGTAAAAAGATGTGTCGTGTATATACCAGCTGGACGTTCGTACATGAATTATGTGAACGATTCGTACCATACATTGTTATTTGTTTTAATAACATTACCTTATAACATTAACCTATAACATGAATATTTAACATATATTATGTGTGATACATTTACGGACGAGCTACATGCGTTTAATACGTAATAATGAGCCAATTGTCGGTTTGCGCTCCAAAATATGCCTAATAATAGTCGCTTTTGATGTTTTCACGGTTTCAAAATAGGTCGATAAATACTTAAACTACCTTTCAACGAGCATTATATGTCCCGGTAAGACGCATTGAAGTCATAACATATACAACATTGAACACGATGTTTGGGTTCCAAACAAAACACATATTTTCACGGCGTGGGACAGAAAAGAACATTTGGTGTTAGTCTGTTCCAGATACGGTAGAAATAAAGAATATGTACCACCAGCCAATATCTATGGAACTACATGTACCACCAGCCAATATATATTGAACTACATGTCCACATCCAATATCTAATGAACTTTTTAATAATGGTGTGTTTGCTATACTGCGTGTCACGAGTGGTCATATTATATCGTAGCTAATAAACTGGCGGCCAATTTTATGTCACGTAACGACACAACCTCATAACACCAAATAGTGGTAGCAGCCACACAATTACGACGTCATAGTGTTATGATTACAAATAACAACTTAGTGTACTGATCTGGGAACAGTATTGAACCTCATATAATTGGCAGAAGCTGCATCTAAAATCGCCCATTCGGAGTTATTGCTATTGTGGATCAGTTTTGCTTCTGATAATCACCAGAATGAATAAAAGATCACGTTTAGGCTGGATAACATATCTAAGTGTAGTATTCATGAGTTTTAAATGAACACTTGAATGACAATTGAAGTGACAGAAATAATTGTGTTTGGTATGTGTATAACCTGGTGATAATGTGTTGTCTACTGATTCTAGTAACAATTTTCGGTCACACAAATCTACTGGCTTTTTATGAAAAAAAAAAAGACATATAATGTTGCTCTGCCTAGAGCTCTCGAACCTTGACTATGACTATAATTTTAAAATCACCAGCCATCCTTTGTTTATATATCATCTCTCATGAGCAGCAGGAAGTGTACATTGTACATTACGTATGATCTCATATGATGTTCAAGCGAATACCATAGAAAGCGATACTCTGTTCCTCAACAAGTTTATAACTTAAAAGTCAGTTAACTAATTGAAAATTTGGAAATTGTCAATATAAATTTGTTCCGCTTACTGAAAATGAACTTCTTCTGTTTCCATTATTTAGGACAAACATGATCTGACAGTTCCTTGCAGTTGACGGAATGCTGCAACTTTGCCCGCCACTTACACTCTAAAACTGAGTGCGATACATTTAACTTGATATATCGTGTTAGACTTTACCAAGTTGTTATAACACGATAAAAGAGTCGTTATAACACAAGACTCAGATTACACTCCATGTTAAAAATAACTACGCAAGCCAGTGCGCATACTAAATGCAAAACTAACACTTTCATAGCGTTAACTATTTTGCCCAATAAGAGTTGACTTACACATAAGGGATCTTTCAACTTTTAACACAGCAATAACTCGCACAAGATTTAAGTGGCGGACGAAATATGCGAGATATGCTGTCTACGCGACGTCATTCCGACCTGGAAAATGCATTTGTTTGTATGTTTTCTTATTTTCGGTGAGTATAGAAAACTGTAATGATATATCGTTATATTGGAATCATTACAGCATAAATAGTTCGTTATTTCGTTATAGTTCGTTATATATCAACTTTCGCCCCGGCTCGATGACGTTTAACACTATTCAGATATACAATCAACTCTGTTACTATGTAACAGTTCACACTATTCGGTGTTATATTTAACTATTTAGGGGTTCCCTTCAGCACTATTATGTGGTACATTCAACTAGGATACTGGGTAACAGTTCATACCATTCAGTGTTATATTTACCTATTTATGAGTACCCTTCAGCACTATTCAGTGTTACATTAAACTAGGTTACTGGGTAACAGTTCACACTATTCAGTGTTATATTTACCTAGTTATGGGTACCCCCTTCAGCACTATTCAGTGTTACATACAACTATGTTACTGGGTAACAGTTCACACTATTCCGTGTTATATTTACCTATTTATGGGTACCATTCAGCACTATTCGGTGTTACATTCAACTAGGATAGGGTAACAGTTCACACTATTCAGTGTTATATTTAACTATATAAGGGGTACCCTTCAGCACTATTCAGTGTTACATTCAACTATGTTACTGGGTAACAGTTCGCACTATTCGGTGTTTTATTTACCTATTTATGGGTACCCTTCAGCACTATTCGGTGTTACATTCAACTAGGATATTGGGTAACAGTTCACACTATTCAGTGTTATATTTAGCTATATAAGGGGTACCATCAGCACTACCCGGTGTTACATTCAACTAGGATACTGGGTAACATTTCACACTATTTAGTATTATATTCATCTTTTCGTAGCGAGTTAATTTAACCCGATATCGTGTGAATTTTAACACGATTTGATTGTACTAAATTAATCCAACACTAAATTTCGTAGTATATAACACACCACGTGATTTAACAGGTACGCGTTTGTGCTATTGAGTCGATAAGCGCTGATTGTAGTATCAACTAGAAGATAGCAGTATACAACAGAAGCCAGATATAACCTTTTAACTGGATTGCATGTACACGGCTGGGTCTACGATATGAAACTACATGCTTGATTGTTTCTGATCTTCCAGCTATCACGCCATTTAAGACTGGAAAGCGGTCGGCTAAACCTAGTCAAATGCAACAACTGTTTTGACTAGCTCATCTGATGAACGTGTGATAATCATATCAAGAGTGTGATTTTTCGTATGCGTTGGGGACGGCACGTGTTGCTTCAGGCCCAAATTAATGAGTTTGCCTAGGAAATTAATAATGTCTTTGTTTATGAAATCATCAAGGTGGATGATAGTAAAGTCACCATGAAGTGTAAACTGGTATTTTTGACAACAGTGCCTTAACAATTGAACTAAATCAGTCATAAACCGTTTTAATGTGAGCCAATTTAGGGTGGTTGACGAGATAGGGAAAACACAGATGTGTTGTTTATTCATATGTACCACATTTGAAACGTGATACAACAGCCTGGTGTCATTTAACTCATAATGTAACATATCCTCGTGCAATTATGTTCATATTGGACCTTTGTGTTCACATAGGTCCATACTGGACCTAAATATTCACATAGGTTCATATTCGACTTGATGGATTCTGAAATAAGCTTATACAAGTAAGTTTGTTGACTGACGCGGACCACAATGAAAACACATTATAAAGATTATAAAATATTTTTTTTTGGAAACTAGTTTCAGAATATACCCCCAAAAAGTCAATTTTATGCCAAAAGTAGAAATTAGACATTTTTGGAAATTGACTCCCAATTAGTTGAAAAGATGACAAAATATTTCGACTATGTGCCATACTAAGCGTATGTCACGTTACGTTTCGGCTCGTTACCTGTGGTGGTTGTTGGCGCGGTGGCGGATGGAGCGGCAACTGTTGACGCGGTGGTGGCAGATATTATTGTTGAATCAGTCGTTGGTGTAGCGGCGGTCGTTGGTGTGGTGGTTATTGGTGTTGTGGCAGTCGTTGGTGTGGCGGTTGTTGTTGTTCCGACATTCAGTGTGGCATTTGTTGTTGATGATGCGACAGTCATTGATGTGGCGGTTGTTGGTGTTGCGGCAGTCGTTGGTGTGGCGGTTGTTGTTGTTGTTCCGACATTCAGTGTGGCGGTTGTTGTTGATGATGCGACAGTCGTAGGTGTGGCGGTTGTTGTTGTTCCGACATTCAGTGTGGCGGTTGTTGTTGATGATACGACAGTCGTTGGTGTGGCGGTTGTTGTTCCGACATTCAGTATGGCGGTTGTTGTTGATGATGCGGCAGTCGTTGGTGTGGCAGTTGTTGCTGCTGTTGAAGTTGCGGCGGTTGCAGTGATGCTGGCTCCTGTTGTCATCACTGTGGTTGTGGTGGCACTGCTGTTGCCGGTGTTCGTAGTGTTCGTACCTGCCAAACCGAGAGTTAACCATTCAATGACGGAAGATACGATAGTGTATGAATGCACCTCCCTGTGCTATTGTACTATCCTTTTTATGCGAGCCTCACGTGGTTGGCCTCGAATAACAGAATGCACTGGCTTACAAGGTCAGTGCAAATATTGTCAGGCCAATGTATTATCTAATATATGCGATGCTCCATGTGGGAAACTCACGTATATAAGAGAATATATTAGCACATGGTTTTCGCAGAATCTCAGGGAACTCTAGTCATAGAAGTGTTAATCTAAATAATGTATCTTATATTGGTTTTGTCAGCATATACACCCATATTACGAAACGTTTCCAATATTCACTTCTGGCATACCTATTACATATGTGACTACGACACACGTTGCACTATGTATGCACACTCTTGTATGCTCAAACCTGGACGGGTGGAGATTGAGTAAGTGTACCATTGTTAGTAGCTTTCAATTACAAAGTTGCTTGAGGAACTACTGTTAAGAGTTATGAATAGTTAATAATAGTAGTCCATAATTAACTTCTAGTGATAATAATTACGAATAGCTTATAGTAGTCGCATAACGAACTACCGCTGGTGAGAATTATGAATAGTATATAGTAGTCCATAATGACCTACTACTGATAGTAATTACGATTAGCTTATATTAGTCGAATAGTAAACTAACACTGGTGAGAATTATGGATAGTTAATAGTAATCGCATAATGAAGTACCACTGATTAGAATTATGAATATATAACATCCAATAATAGACGTATAATGACAACTACCAATACCTTTTAGTTTGTATTGATATATTCTCAAAACATATTTTCTTCCAACATATCAAGCGAAAGACAGGGCTTGATGCATTAAATGCTCTTAAAGTCATATTCACATCAAAAAGAGAACCAAATAAACTGAGAAGGAAGAAGAAATAAAGGAATAACATAGTAAACCTAAGTCAATGAATATCTCAGCTCAAGAAACCAAAGAATTTTATTAGCGGAAAATTGCTATATTTGTAAAACATTATTTTCAGACCAGAAGAACAAAACATATTGCCATCTTTTAGGCTGCCATAGATTGTCAGCTTGTGGTCGTTGTAATTTACATTTTAAATCAAAATCAAGATGATTGTTGTTTTATGATTTTGGAAATTTTGATTCCCACTTAATTTGTAAAGCCATGGGATTGTATAAGGACAAGCCTATAACTTGCATTCCAAATAGTATGGAATGTTATATATCATTCAGAATAGTATGGAATGTTATATATCATTCAGAATAGTATGGAATGTTATATATCATTCAGAATAGTATGGAATGTTATATATCATTCAGAATAGTATGGAATGTTATATATCATTCAGAATAGTATGGAATGTTATATATCATTCAGAATAGTATGGAATGTTATATATCATTCATAATAGACAATCTGTGTTGTATTGATAGCTATCAATTTCTCCATTCTTCATTGGATAATCTGGTGCAAACTGTGCGCGAAGTAGAGGGTTGTGAATGTTATGAAGATGAAGGTTTTACAGAAGAACAATGCAGTTTAATTAAGCATACAGGTGTGTTCCCTTATGATTATCAAGTGATGTTTTTACAGAAAGAAGCCTAACCAGCAAAGAACATGTTTACAACAAACTCACTGGGAAACATTTGGCGAACATCATGATATTTAGAACAGATCCATGTTTTTTTGAACATTTTACAACTATTTATTACCAGCATTATGAACTTGATATTCTTTATTACTGCTATGTTGAAGAAAACTGGAATATTTCTATAACTACTAAGCGATCCAGAAAATACCTATTCCTTGAGGGATCTTTGAGAGGTGGAATATGTGGAATATTTCACAGATTTGAACAGGCTAACAATCCAAATACAGAAAATTATGACCCTTTTGTAGAAAATAGTTGTATAGTTAATTTTGATGCAAATTCATTATATTCTTTTGCAATGTCAAGGACCTTACCATACATATCCTTTTAATTTTTAGATACAAATGAAATTGATCAGTTAATTACAAGTAATGTTTACTGGGATAGTATTATTGGTTATATATTATGAGTTGGTCCGATTTATCCAGATGGTTTATATAATGAGCACAATTGTTCCCATTGGCTCCAGAGCGACGAAACTGTAAATTTGAAGAATGATCACCATACTGTCAAAAACTATGGAATGATGATAACACTTGTATTTATACTCCTACAGAAAAGCTATTAAATATATTATTCATTATATGAATTTGAAGCAGTGTATAGATCTTTGTCTCCAAGTAACATGCATACACAGGGTATTACAATTTGAACAGAAAAAATGGCTGTACGATTATATATCATTCAATAATGAACAGAGGATTAAGGGTAATAACAAATTTGAGCGGGACTATTGGAAAACAATGAGTAACTTGGTCTATGGAAAACATTTCGAGAACCTTCGTTTACGTAAATCGATATCTTTGTATATATATAAACCTTCATTTAAAAGATTTGAAATTTTGAACAAGTACTTTGTTGGGGTAGAGTGTTCGAAAATTAAGCTAGTTCTCAATGAAAACCAATCTATGATGGTTTTGCAGTTTTAGAAATATCCAAGTACCATATGTATGACTTTTTTATAATTATGTTAAAAAGAAATATAAACAAAATGCTAAACTTCTAATGACTGACACCGATAGTTTTGTACTACAAATACAGACTGAAGCTTTATATAAAGATAAGTGGGAAGATAGAATTATTTGACTTCAGTAATTATTCTAAGACACATGCTTTGTTTTCAGATCACAACATATATACTGTTGGAAAGTTCAAGGACGAGACAAATAGTATACCTATATCAAAGTTTGTGGGATTAAGACCGAAAATTTATGCCTTCCAATATGGAAATGGCAAAAGGAATTGCTCAAATACAGTGAGAAACTGAAATATGATCGTTACGAGAAATGTCTTTTGTCACAATGCAAGAATTTTGTGAGTTGTTCTAACAATATTGAGCAATCAAACATGAACTACAATGTATTCATCTTAGAGAAAAGTTTTGTCTAAATATTGTGACAAGAATTTCTATTTAGAAAATGGCATTGATTTATTAGCATATGGTAATTATTCTATTCATCAGTAATAGTATTTTATTTATGTGGTAGCATGCTACTTATATCATTAAAATATTAATATTCGAATAATAGTAATTTAGCTCCATAAACTGGGAGGGATACACATGTATTTAATGAAGAAGATATATGTTATTACAGTAAAATGTGAACACCGGGGATCATACTGATTGGTTGATTTCATAAATGAAGCATTACTTAATGTCAATTAATCGAGCTTAGATGATTGTTAGAGCAGTACCACCTCTAACTTTGTTCTCACACTTCCAATATCAAATCTGACCCACCAAACCTCCTTCACAACTACTGAGTGTTCAATACAAGATTTTCATAATTATTATTTATGTAGAACACTGATAAAGGTTGTATAAAATCGGAACAAAATCAACAAGTAATAAGGTTTCTTATTACAAAGAAGTTCCTAAGTAGAGGTCCGCTAGTCTCAGTTTGAAACTCAATTGGACGGATATGAAAGTGATTTGAAAGAATGAATAAATCAATTACAATTACTCTCAGGGATGTCGTTCTGCATATATTTAAAGCAAACACGATCGCGTAATTGAAAGCACTTAAATGTATGAGTTAAATCGATGTCTTAATTACAAGCTCCCAATATTAATACATTGCTGCCATATATCGGGTTATGGCCATTCTACCGTTTACGGCAGAATAGCCTCGTTGGCTATTCTGCTGTATACAGTATAATAGCCAGCGAGGATATGATACCGCCTATATCAGAATAGCTATATGCAGGGTTAGAGCTATTTTGTCGTCTATGACAGAACAGCCTGGATCTTTGTACATTGTTAACATGATATTACCGTAGCAAACTTTATACTTAACTTCGAAAGCAGTATTGGGATTTATCAAATTCCAATAGGATATATGATGTGGTGGAATAAGTCTCGAGCAGATTGTATAATACATAGTTAACGCTCTTTTATTACGGAATGGAGACTTGTGAAATGCAGGGCCATGTTGATCAGTGGATAAGGTTGTGTCCTAGGGTTGGACTTAGCGGAATGGTGTGTTAATGATTGAAGAATTAAATTGTTGCCATTGCCTACAGTTACTTCTTCCCATAAATATAAGAAAACAAATACAAGATTGATGTGTGACTTAAAGGCACGTGCGGCCTTAATTGTCGAAAATATTCCTATTTGTTCCAAACACCATAAACAGAAAAACATTAAAACGCATACAGTTCCGTTCATATATACCATGACCATCGCATAAACAGCATGTTATCATAAAGACCTACTATATTTTACCTAAGCAAGAGCCTGATTGTGTTCCAGAAGACAGCACAATGCTACTGGCTAATCACACACAAATGACATAAACGCTCTTTATTAGTTCCATATCAGGTATTCACTAACAAAGAACGCTCTTTATGTTTACCATCATAATATAAACAAACACCAGAAAAGTAACTTTTTATGCCGTTGTTTACATAACAATGGTCAAACATATGACCATAACATACTGTTTATGCGATATTTCTTATTTGTATACGGACAAAGTCTATCTATATTTTGATGTTCTTTCTGTTTGTGGCGGTTTTTGACGGGTGGATATATTTTCACAGGATACCCACCCCAAGGCCGCACGTGCCTTTAAGTCAACAACCCCGTATTTAAGTACATCGTCTCTATTGGCACATACGATCATTGGTAAACATTGACTGTACAAAGGTGTATTCAGAATTTAAAAGTGGATGACATAGTTGACAAATTGGATGACATAGTGGGTGACATAGTGGATGACATAGTGGATGACATAGTTGACATATTGGATGACATAGTGGATGACATCACGTATGTCCTAAAGTCCTACTCTCTCCGACGCTGAATAAAGTGTGTGTGTGTATTGCTGTCACCATTGTGATTATCATGTGCCGCGTAGGAATTCAGCCCAATGTTATAATTTTTTTACCACAACTAACGATGCATCATGTTGCTTAGTGTTTGCAGTCAATGTTTACTCTCAATCGCAGCACATGTAATGATGAATAGTGTCCGGATTAAATGTACGTGCATTGTAAACATAACTTAAGACGAACGCTGGTTTTTGATTAAGCAAAACAAAACAACGGTCATCATAATCTAATTCGAACATTTCCAATAACAGGTGATTACATGCTAGACCATTAATACATACCTTCTTCACAAAGGAAGTCGTAGGTATGAACACAGACATCGTTTTCCCAACCATTTCCTTTATAGTAACTGCAATACTTGTGAGCGCCGGGGATGACTGGAAATCCATTTGACCAGTAAGATGGGTCGCTCACGACAGGCTCACCGAGTATTGACTCCAATGTTACTGGGTCATCATTCAAGACCGTTATGCCAATCCAAGCATATCGACTAGCACCTTTGATAAGATTGCCCCTGTAGTGATGACATGGAATACACACAGGTTGTAATAAACTGATATTATGTTGAACCAGGCTTCTTATAGTACAGGTTGTATACCAGACCAATCGCTACCAGGACGGGTCCAGGGTGGTATGGCGGTTTCCGTACTGTTTCCGGTACTGATAATTCCATGTGAGGATATTGTATTTGGCTGATCGGATTTATGTGTTATCAATACAGTATGTCAGTTATGGCACGCAGGTGGATCGTCAGCCAAGCAGTAGACGAGACAATGTGTTTCACGAGGAATTAAAATCAATCATTCCACTGGTCGATTGAGCAATCCTTTAATTTCAACATTAAAAATATCTTCCAAACAAACATTTGAAACGAAGATCAAGGAACGTGCATTGCAGTCACTAATTGATCGTGTGATGTCTTTGGACTATATATGCGCATTTGTTTTTTTTTAAAGTGGTATATTTCGGCATTCAAA
The DNA here is from genome assembly GCA_032622095.1 of Siphonodentalium dalli. Lineage (NCBI taxonomy): Eukaryota > Metazoa > Mollusca > Scaphopoda > Gadilida > Siphonodentaliidae > Siphonodentalium > Siphonodentalium dalli. Next base: position 154,618,201 of record CP136068.1, on the reverse strand, counting down.
ATGAATTTTTTTTTTTTTTTCACAAAAGGCATGTTGACAGTGTTTCCGTTGTTGATGGTATGAGGTAGACCAGAAAAAGGTCGGATGCCACATTAATCTCACCAGCTTGTACACTCATCCGGCCAATTGCTGACGCCCCATACATATAGTCCCCACTGCTAATGTTACTCTTTCTACGGTTTTTTGTGTGGCCTTCAGATATAAATTAATAGTTGTACGCTATTGTCACTTTCTTTGTATTCAATTTGGGCAGAACAGTCAATGAATATATACGAGAATATAGGAAGTGATGCCAGCGTACTCATGAAATGGTGAATTTACCAGCTTCTATGCTGCTGGGTTTGTCTCGACATGGCATACATGCATGTGGCATATGCATGTATGCATGTATGTTTGTTCGTGGGAACATGCGTGTTAACTAATTAAGTTGGATACTCTCTACTATATCAGAACGGGTTGTTGTAATTAAAAACTTTGCTCAAAATAAACATTAGAAACGTAATATCATTGAATTCAGTTATTTGAGCAAAATAAATTTAGTACAAGTTGGCAAACGTAATTCAGAACATACCTGTTCAAATGTTCAACCTTAATACTCCGATGTGTGGCCCTGTGCACCTTTGATCATCTCAGCGAAGGACACATCAAGGATGGTTCATCTTGCGATCAATAAACACCAGATGGGGATCGGACAATGAGATCATCCGAGGACGCGCTAGATGAGTTTGATATAATGGAGGGCCCCTCCCCCCCACCCTTTCGTACGCCGGATTCGACCCATTTTGGACCCGTACGCCGGATTCAAGACACAAATTAAGCTGGATTCCGGATTCATGTATTTATATAAACGGATTCCATTTCGGGTGAAATATTGCGATTTGGTTCCTCATTTGGTCATGATCATAATATCATGAATTTTATATGAGATCCAATCTGATGCACACCCTTATAGGACTTAGTCCGTATATATTCGTTTGTATACGGTGCTCTTTATCTTTCCGGTCATTATTTGCGGCGGTTGTCCGAAGTGTAGATTTACTGGAACCGGCAAGCGTTACGGTTCCTAATTAGTGTCAAGGCCATTGCATCGAAATTGGATTCCCATAAATTTCGCCTGTTTACCGGTATGCTGCTAGCAACAGCGTGTATGTTGTCATTTCGGAGCGGAACTCGCCCCGAGATGAGGAGTTTTGTTGCTGAACTGAGCAACACTGTAAAACTGTCTGAGTTGAAATCGATGTTAGAGGAGAAATATGCTATTGACTCCTGGGTGAAGGCCAGGGGGGTCAGCCTGTACCAAATGCACGTCGCTGTGCGAAGGATAGCCAGAGACGAAGATTACCCCAGTGGTCGGTTTCTTCTTGCCGACACGGAAACGGAATGGACCAACGTCCGGGGATTACTTTCGAACACTCCGACCACCCACAGTACTGTTTACTGTCGTACTCACGCAGTCACGGTACCACGGGAGCTTGGAACGTCATCATCGACGGTCATGTATATGTACCCTGAGACAGATTAGGGGTCGAATTAGGGGCGAGCGAGCGAAGCGAGCAGGGAATGATACCTATATACGAGCGCCTGCGGCACATAAGATACTATGGGTGGCGGGATGGGGTGGTGGGTGGGTACTACCTATATACGAGCGCCTGCGGCGCACAAGATACTATGGGTGGCGGGATGGGGTGGTGGGTGGGTACTACATCAATACTCTAATGATCTAGGGACGCCTGCGGCGCATAAGATACTATAGCGCCAGCGGGGGGTCAGACTGTGTACTCTTACCATAACACCATAAAGCCAAAGTCTTGTTTCCATGGTGATTATGGTTCCATTGTATTGAATATAAGATCTATAATATCATGTAAACTGAACGTGAAATCGGTATTTGTTTCTTAAACTGGATTCCGGATTCCGGTCAATTTGAAGCTGGATTCCGGATTCCAGCGTCATTTTAAAACTGGATTCCGGACTCAATGGGGGGGAGGGGCCCCCATAATGTGGCTTGGACAGAAGACTTGACGCTTTTCCTCTCCCGATCAGCTAAGCCAACATGCTGGTGCATGGGAATGCGATGATTGTGATTGTGATATACATAGTTTAAATTTGTGTAGTATGACAGTAATAAAATCCTCGTCATCTTAATTCGACGGAACCTGATTTCCCCTCATACATGTATATACGCTTGTGGCCATAATGGTATACAACTCGAGTTGATTATATCGTACTCCAAACTTGCACGGGCCGTCAGGTGTATGACTATGACAATGCACTAGAACGACAACTAAACACCTTATTACGCGCGCCGCGTGTATACTAATGTACAAATTATGCTTTCGCCTGGGAGCTGCCATAGCGCATGGGGGTTCTATTTATAGAATGTTAATTATTGGGACATATTAAAAGTTGTAGTGCTACCCCGAGACCGAGCTGTAGTGCGACCCCGAGGCCGAGCCCGGTAAAAGGTGTAGTTGAGAATTTCAATTTCGTGTATTGGCGTTTACATTATGTCAATAATGTTGATTTTTGGTTGTGATAAGCTTTGTCAGTTCAGGTTGAGTGTGAATAGAAGTAAAAAATGTTGAATTTGTCATGAAAGTGCATGTAGTGGGTGTAGAGTCGAGACTCGAACGCTCTAGATACCATCATTGGGAATGGGTGCTAATATGGTATTTTAATTTGCCAGTTCGGTGCGAACATAAGTAAAGAATGCTGTCTTTGTTATGAAAGTTGTGCGGAAGATGGCGAATGGACACAGTCTGACCTCCCGTTCAGTAGATTCGCCGGAACTCGGTTAGAAAAACCACATTCACCAAATTTCAAGTCGATTGGTCAAAGCAAACCTGAGATCTAACATGGTCCCAAATGCAGTATTTGCACTCAAGTATAGACATTATTTCTTGTCTATTATTTCTTGTATGATGTTTGTCGAAATGATGTCATGTGACGTCGCACGCAAACCACATTAGCGTTGCTATTGTCGACGAAACTTCCATGCGCGCTAACAGAGAATTTGTCAGTCCAGGTTGAGTGTGAATAGAAGTATTGGGAATGGGTGCTAATATGGTTAGAAAAACCACATTCCCGAGCCGGGACTAAATACAGTGTAAACAATACTGCCCACGCAAATTAATGCTATTTTAATGTTTCAGTTGAGTGTAAATCTGATGAATGAATAGTTTAAAAGATCAAAATGTGCGCGAAGCTCACGCTGTTTAAGGTCATATAATGTGCAAAAAGCGCACAAAGGGGCAGCAGGCCCCGCCATCGCTAAATAAAGGCGCTCGAATGGAGCCTGTTTCAGTTAGAATATAGTAATAAAGTAAAATATCTTGAGTGTTGCGTTCTGTATATATATGTGCACGCATAGGCCTATATATAGGCCTACATGCATATATGTGGGTTGGTGAGAGGGGGGAGAAAAAACAGTTTTATTTCAAATAAAGTGTTCTCACAAATGGGCCTGTGATCCTTAGGCTACATGCTGAATGCAGGCTCCCAAGGGGATCCGTGTAAGATCAAAATGTGCCACAAGCCCCCTTCGTCGCTGAATAAATGCTCCCGAATTGTTTTAATTAGTATATATAGTAATACTTAAAGTAATATGCTGATTTTGTTTCGTTCAATATGTGCATGCGTATATGTGGGGTGGGTATGTGTAGAAATACAGTTTTAGTGAAATAAAATGTCCCCTCGCGCATCCAGTGACAAAAAAGAGAAGCATGACTATTGTGTTTCTTATTTAGAAACGAGAATTTGTTCATGACCGAGGACACTAGAAAGTAACAAAGAACATTTGTATACACGTCATTTTGTGAAGGGCAACCCCCTAGTTATTATTATAGTGACCGTAATTCATAATGTATATTAACGAAACAAAGCTTTGTTTCGTACATAGGCTATCTGATTTTGTGGCGTCACCAATTTTCTACATCATACGAGGAGAATTGTTTAATGATGCGAGCACTTTTGTCGCAAAGTAAAACGGTGGGCTTGCAGCATTAATGTCGCAATCGGCAGTCAAGAGACCAACCCAAATCGGTCGACGTGCAGCCTCTCGTGACCATCAGCAATGCCATCATCGCCACGACGATCCTTTACAACGTAATACAATTAAGGGCACTGCGAAGCGACGGCGAAAGTGACTCTCGATTATAGTTATTCCTCGGGTTTTTCTAAAGGATTTCATAGGGTTCATCCTACAAGATTCTGTCGACCGAAATCTTTCGAGGGGCTGCTAAGGGGTAACAAGGTTCCCTGTTCGGAATCATCTTGTCGGCGGCCATTTTGAACCCCAAATGGATTATCAGTGTGTTTCTAAAGCGTGTGTTAGGGCCGCCATACAACAACATTGTTTGACATAAATTGTTCCAATGGGCTTATTAACCATCTGGTGGTCGCGATTTTGGATCGAGTGGAGTGGTCAGGGTGTCTCGTGAGACAATCATCAACACCAATAATGTTGTTTGACCGGAATACAAAATTGCGGAATAAGTAATGAAGACACCTACATGAAGCGGAGACTCCACTTGGTTGAATTAAGTGTGGAACACTGACTCCACTGCACTAGTTGTTATATCGTAAACATATTGTATTTCCTATCTGCCCGATAAAACCATATATATGCATATAAAAACAACAGTCCCGATATTGTTGTCTCATACTGCATGGTGCTCAGCTCACATAACCATCACAGGCCGATTATCGATGGTGAAGCTAGTCCAATATAGTATCGATATCCGCTGATGATCCAGACATATTAAGTGTAATCTGATTGGTATACATGGATTGGCATACGTGTGAGTTGCTGATCGTAGCAGAAACATTTCTAGTGGATTAAACCACACTGTTAGAAAAAAGACCGTCGCTTTAACGGTCTGAGACCGCGCAACATCGCTGCCAACATTTGACCGTTAAACATACGGTCAGGCCGTAGCATGTTTCACGGTATAAAACCGTTTAAGTAACTGGCAGACCATAACCAGTAACTGTCAGACCGTTGTATGTTTTAAGGTTCAACACCGTTTAATTAGTATTAAGACCGTAAAAAGACCGTCGCTTTAACGGTGTGAGACCGCGCAACATCGCTGCCAACATTTGACCGTTAAACATACGGTCAGGTCGTAGCATGTTCCACGGTATAAAACCGTTTAAGTAACTGGCATACCGTAACCAGTAACTGTCAGACCGTTGTATTTTTGTATGGTTCAACACCGTTTAATTAATATCAAGACCGTAACTAATAAAGGTCAGACCAATGGTATTTTCATGGGTCAACACCAATTTTTTGCTCTTAATTTTCTAATTTACCATATAATTAGCCAGGTTCCCATGGTGACAATATGGTAGGCATTACGATTCATATGTTTTTGAATGGTTGAAACTAGTATTATTCGTAACTGAAAAATACATCTTAGTTCTTATGTTACGATCATAGTTTTGATGAAATGTAAATCCTCCATGCATAAAGTGATAGACAATATTATGAAACTTTGCTTGTTATCTGCCTCGTAGAATTTAATCCGGAAAAAGGCTGCGCACGCGTAATGTGTTCTTCTTTCACTAACTACTGTATACATATGGCTGTAGATAAAAAACGAAACTAGTAATAGCTGATAAGCCAACCCATCACTATTCAGCTATGAGTAATACTAATTTCGACCATTCTAAATCATGAATCGGCATGCATGCCCTTTTAAGCCATAAAAAGAAAAAATCTAAATGTTTCACAGTTAAAACTCAAATTTATGTACACGTAAAAGTAATATATCTTAATGGCATACTGTTTGGTAACATGTAAGGCGTGCAATTGTCCAGTCACTTGTAAACACAGTTTTTGTTTTAACAGGTGAATCCGTACATCATGACAATACAGTACCAGTCAGAAGAAGTGGTACTTTTAGGCGCACCTTTATTGCGATATTGAGCCTGCTTAATTTAGAAAAACGCGTGATTATAGCACAATACCAAAAATCTCTCGTGCTTATTATTGCAATATTGAGAGCGAAATATTGCGATACTAAGCGCGCTAAATTTGATACAGACCCGATAGTGTTATATATATATATTAGATAAATACTGTGCATATAGTGTACATATAGTGTACATATAGCATTTACAACTATAAGTATATACATATCTAAAACATTGTCTCTATTTATACAATAAACAATATAGAAGAAGCAATAATTTGATTTAAATGTCACAATTTTGAGCGCAAGATGTCGCAATATTAAGCGCAAAATATTGAGATATTAATTGCAAAATATTGCAATAATATCACAAGCGACATGCTTATAAGCGTTTCCACTTGTAATATTATTGCGATATTGGGCGCAAAAATAGCGCGCTTAATATACCACTTCTTTTGACTGGTACTGTATATCAATAACAGCTAGTTGGGATTGGAACCTTCAAGACAACAGCATATCCCATAATAACTGTGCGCAATGACTTGGCGACAATGTTCTCCTGTAGTCGTACATTTTCCATGAAATTTTAAAGCATGATGCATCAAACTGTATACTGGTATCACAACACTTAGTATCAATTTCAGTCAGTCAGCCAAAGATAGTTTGATAAAAACATCCAACCAATAGTGTACTCCCGGTAAATTGTCGTAATAACTTGACGATAACATGGCGAATGATGACAATGTCTCATATCCACACGTTTAAATGAAAATTGATGAACACGGGATGAATTGGTCCGTGTAATTGTAAAGTTGGAATTGTAGATATGTGATCAACCATCACAGCGCGGCGTCAGTTCACTGTTTATGGTGTTGTTGTTGACATTGAAGCTCTTGTGAATTACACTGGTTCGCACAGTAAATGTACATGTATATCCTCTCTTGTAAATGTACATGCATGTGCTTTGAAACAATCAGATTCTGAACACTGTCAACTGGATTTTCAACATTCTAATAGTAATAGCTGCTCGTTGAGTCGTTGTTATTATTGTCACTATTGGTTGACATCGAAGCGCGTGTTAATTGTACCTGTATCCTCTTGTGTCAGTAAATGTGCCAGTGTTTTGATACTAAGTCACAACACAGCACTGAGTGGAATGAAGTTAGACCATGGATTCATGGCATGAATCGATTGGCATGAATCTCTGCTCTCGAATTTAGTGGAAATTGTCAATGATTAAGCCGATTTTCGCAGAATTTAAACTTGTCCGGTTATCAAAGGAACCGAAATCAGACCGTCTTAACAACTGTCCACAATCGAAAAGTAACAGTTTCCCAAAAACAATAGTTTTCGATCAAATATGCATTGCCAAAGAAAATGGAGAAGAAATGAGCTGTGGTAAAGCGGGAACTTAACCCCGGAATGAGAATAACGTACCGTACTCTTGATAATTCGTACGGATCCGCATAACACATAATGAATGCCGGATAAATAATATATATTAAATATATTAAATACCAGCAGAGTAAGATTCAGTCATACCGTATGAAGTAATTGCCGTACATAATATGGTCGCCGATAAACATACTATTGAATTTTGACGGCATGACTTTGAATCACGAAATATATTTAAATTAGACAATTTTCATGGGCACATAAAATAACGGTATGGGACCGTCAAACCGATGAAACGGTATGGGACCGTCGATTATGACGGCCCGAAACCGTCGAACCGACGGTAATTTCTAACAGTGTATCTCTACCGAATTTCCTCTATCAGTACAATTTACGACCCAAAACGAACCAAACCATGTAAAACCATATGCTCGTATTGGCCGCATTATTATGAATTATATGTTGCGACTCTTGTTAGTGGACTCATTGCATTGTGTGTATCTACAGATATGAACAGTCCCTGCATGTACACACCAGTTCGTTGGCTGGTATACTTCATCAAACTGATAAGTGTGTACACAGGGACCATACGCACTAAACAAATTCAGCTATATGTTACCAACAATTACAACAAACCATATTGTAGTTACCATCTCCACGCCAATCATCTACACCAAAACACTGACGAACCACAACGAACCATACCAGGTAAATGTTTTCTTATTGGCCGCGCATATAACTTTAGTGACCGGTTATCTGCGCACTGAACATCGCGCCAGATACATATATATAATATATATATATATTTCGATAAGAAATGAGAATTTGTTCACGCAAAATATGAAGCAACGAACACTCATACTGAGTCCGCGCCTCGTTAACTCTGACATATATATATATAGATATACGCCAGTACCAGCAATCGTATGGTCACAGATGCAATTTCGTAGGAAGTGCATTGCCATGTTTCCAGAATGGCAGATCAAGAATTTCGAAAAAATTATACAATAGGTCTTAAAGGTGTTACCATTTATTTCAACCCAACTATCAATCAGACCTATGCGGCTACACTACTTTACCTATATATATAATGTTGACATAGAGTTTATAAACACTAACTTGATGAAATCGTTCAGTGCACTACTGTCGACTATAAGAAGATGTCCGCCCATGACCATGCATTCATCCTGTGCATCGATCCATTTCGTCACTTGGGACATTTCATCAACATACCAAATGCATCTCCCGTCTCCTGGGAATATCAGTCCACTGTTCATACAAGACGATGCTGTCAATAAAAGGTGTAAGGTCCACATTAAGAAATATATTCGGATATTTCCATTTACTGCCAGCTGTATCCACAGTTTAACATGCATGACAAAATCAATCTGTGTATGGATAACACTGTGTCAATGCACACCTTTCATACAATGAAATAATTAGGGTGTATTCGAATCAGTGTTATTCTATGTTCCTGAACAGGTTCAAACTCTTCTTGGGGATGCGAACACTAGGAACAGAAACAAAAACATCGTAACGTGAGTTCGCGGGTTTGTGTTCTCACTCCCCGTTTTGTGGGGAGTAAAGATCACGAACAAGGAATTTCCACGGCGGAGTCTCATAAATGTTTGTTCTCAGGTGTATCTATATATAGTAAAGAGCAAGATATGTTCGCGATTGTTCTCCCATACCCCTGGACCGATTTAAACCAAATTAGGCGCGCTGCCTATCGGCGTTATTTTAATTTGTCTTATTTATTTTAATTTGTTTTATTGTTAAATTGAGCAAGAAGTTCAATCTGAAATAAAATTAAAAAAATATTAAATTTAAAATAAAATGTCAAATTGAGCAAAGAGTTCAATCCAAATAAATACAAATTGTACTTAAATTTTTTTTTTTTAGTAATTTAAAAAAAAATAAATAAAAATATTTAAACTATCAAAATTAGCTCGAAGCACGCAAAGTAGTCTGTTCCATCTAGTCATAGCATAATGGCAAGCGCTGACAAACTAAACTATTTCTGCAAAAACAACCGTAAGCTCCTCCCACTACGCGTGGACAGCTCTATTCGCATCTGCACACAATTCCAACGCTCGAGATCATCGGAGAACACGTTCACGAACGTAGAAAAAACACGGATTCGAAAACACCCATACTGATCATACTTACGAGCAGGGTACTACGTCCCTGTTGTGCCATTTCTATCAGTTGTAGTGTTGCCATATAGTCTGGTCGATGGAGCGTAGGACGTAAAACCAATAAGTACCAAGCTATCTGTACCAACATATCCAAACTCCACTCAAATCCGCTTTTGGAAAATACTTTAAGGCTTTTCAAACTTAGTAAGAGTTTACTCTTAATGGCCGATTGTTTTGTTTTTTTGCGAGTCTCGTATTCTGGCCTATGGAACGTAGGGCATATAGACGAATGCTGTAATAATGGAGGTCATCGAGTTTGGAAGTATCTTAGGAAAACATCCTAAATCCGCTTATTGGAAAACTCAAGATTCAATATGAGTTTCAAGATGGATAGTGAGAACTGTGTTACTGTCATCATATTGCCTATACTTGCATGGCTGTGTTTAATTATATACGTATTACAATATTGAGACGGTCCCAATGTCCACATGAGCTAGATATGTCTTAGCGTATTCGCCGTCACTATAGCGACCATTGATAATTTTGTTGAAAATAGCGTTTACATAGTGTCTTCCTACCGCCCTCTGTCCACATGTAAACAGATTATCTTATTTGTGATTTTAACATATGTATATCTACCACATTTGTATGCGCGGTATGACAAACATTTACCATTGCATGTTAGTCAATTCGGACAGTCATCTTGGAATTTACGGCCCTATTGGTCCTCTCTAATAACTACATTTTGGTTCCATGTATATCTATGCTATTGTTTTTGTTAATACATTTCAAGAGAAAATAGAATGTTTGGTTTACACTATTGTTTTTGCAAAATACCGGACATTTCTGAAAATTGGAGGCCCGACAGCCATGTTGTAATGGGGTCAGCATGGGATACTCTATGTTATGAACTTGAACACAGTCAAGTGTGTGGTATATGTTTACAATAACAGTTCTGATCTAATGTGGAATGTGTCAGATATATTTTGACGCACAGTTCTTGACGACCAACTTGGACGCCATGTTTTCATACGGATAATTTTAGCTGAATTTGTATATGTTATTCTCGTGCACATAATGACACAAAAATCGTCCTATTGTCCATTTCGTCTAGACCATACGCCATATAGACCAAACTGCGACCATAGCAAACGTAATCGGCCGTTAGAACTCTAACATGTTTTCACTAAAGCAGATTTTAGCGGATTTTGGATATGTTCTTCTACTAACATTTCCATGCCAAAGTACGAAAAATTAGCTTGATACCAATTTGTTTATATTTACATCACAATCGAGTCTCGTCGGCCAGACTAATAAAGTCCATGCATGTAGTATATTTATGAGGACATGCATATATACCCGGAACTAACTGCAACACAATGTTTCTGTACATGAGTAAGTACATTATGTACATAAACCATGTATAGACAACATACTCAAAAATCAGCAAGAATAAATAAAAGGGAAATTGGTTAATTTTGTTAATTAATTTGTTTTAAATTTAGTCAAATCATCAAATTTGTGGATTTTCAATTGATCGCGATTAGGTTTATTGACGTACAAGGTTGATGACTAATTCAGGGACAACCAATGCTTTTCAGTTTGCTGTGATTGACACGTTATGATTCGTAATGGTTATTGATCGAGGTTATTTCAAAGTACTAGTATTTCGTGAATTGACACCATATTCTACAATTGCATATGTTCGATGCAATATTATACGCAATTATGTGCGTTTGCAGACATGAACGAATAAGTTATTACGAAACTTTGAAAACGTTGTGTGTCTCTTGAGTTGTACGCAGTTATGTGCGTTTGCAGACATGAACGAATAAGTTATTACGAAACTTTGAAAACGTTGTGTGTCTCTTGAGTTTATCACATAAGAGTCAGTTTCTGCTGCTTTTACGTTTAACTTAAAATTATAACGTGTGTTGCCACTGCCAACGGACGTCAGCACGTACATGTACACGGTTAAACCGTTTAGAATGTTAGTTGCCAACGTGCAGCAAACGAATCTATAATTTTTAGGCGCGGAAATATTTTATTTTGAATGAAGCTATTGGTGGTAGCAGTGTGTCAGCTCCTCACCGCCGACTATATATGACACGTTTCGCTAGACTAGCATGGTCGAGATATATAAACTTGTAGGTTTGACGCCGTAGAATTACGTGACTCTTTCGGTCGTGTGCATATCCATATCAATAACTTAATAACACACGTTACAAGTTGCACGTATATACAGCGAAAATTTGGTTCATCTGGGAACCAAAATTGGTTTCAAGGTTTGTCCCAGCAGACGAACCAAACGAAGAACCAAACAAACATGTTTTGGTTCTTCGCGAAGAACCAAACTAAAGAACTAAATGACGAACCAAGTATGGTTTGGTTCATCGAAGAACCAAATTAAAGAACCAAATTAAGTACACAACATATCAATGTTATAGAATATGCACCATATTTGTAAATTCTTTCAACTCATGATCCCCATGGGATTAGATAGCAACTGGGCACTGGCAGTTAGTTTAAGTGACAAATCTGCATAGGCGACTAAACGGTTGAAGCCTATAGGGGCTGAACGTTGGTACACGGGGTCATTTGACACGGGGAGTGTTTGTATGTAGACCATGTTAACATCAAATATTTTCTAGTCGATGTTTACAATTGAGCAAATATACCCCATCTACTGCATGCTTTGGCTTAGGGATATGGTTAGGGTTAGAGGATGAATTAGGGTTTGGGTTTTGGTTAGTATTTGGTTAGCGTTATGGAGTGTGTCGGTGTTGTGAATAGGCTTAAAGTTATGCCTAGTGTTAGTGCTTCGTCAGGGTTAGGGCTATAACGATGACTAATGTTATTGGTTGTAGTCAGGGGTATGGTAATGGGTTATGGTTGGCTATGGTTACAGATACAGTTATAATTGTGGATGTGGTTATGGTTACGACTAGAGCAATGGTTGTGGTTAGGGTTGCAGATATGTATGGTTATGGTTATAGGGTTTGGGTTATGGACACGGTTAAGATTGAGAGTGGGGTTTGGATTTGGGAATAGGAATAGGAATGTTCATGGAAGTATCAAACTCTAATTTGTGTTGTATAATTGATAAACCTTGCGATTCGGTGCCACCTATCGATGATTCGAAATCAGCCTGAAAACACCAATCTGGTTTAGTGTTTAGTGTTGTTGGCAGCCGGGAAATATCAGTGCAACTTTCCGGGACTGGTTCTAGCAGAACGAAACCTACCAACACACTTACTACATTCAACTTATGTTATTACTGTTTTGTCCACCATAATCGTGTTCCTGATTATATTATTCCTGAGTGTATATCCTTTTGTTTGTTAGTTATTATTAATCAATATGTGTGCACGTCACGTAGTAATGTCTCAATAAACATTGAATTAAGTACTCGGTAGATTTTCCATAATTGTAAGCGACGCAAAGCAAAATACCGTGTGACTATTTAATTCTGAAACAAGCAGATAATGGACCGGACCACGGTGAAAACACATGTTGAAGAGCGTACACCTAATAAGTCATAAGTTGGCTTATTTGTGTCATTGTTCACCATAATGAACCTCATGAGTTGATAGTGTGACTAAAACGCCCTCATTTTCAGTTCATCATCGACTAGCAATGATTTGGGTGACCATGTAAAATACATGGAATACATGGAGTTTACATACAGACATTACATTCACGTGTGAATCCACCCTTATTTCGGTCGGGTTGTCCCGGTTCAATTTGTGTTGGTTGTTCCTGTGCCGCGTGGTTCCGTTCCTGTATATACATACATATACATGTGGATATAACCAGCTGAATATATAGACGGAAGCGTGACCCCATGGACAACTCGCCCCGTGCGTATCTTGGGTGGGTTGTCCATATTTTCAGGGGCTGATTGTCTCACGTTTTAATTAAATATTTGTTGCCATAGTCACTTCTATTTTCTTTATATTTTCTTTAAAATTTTATTTTTATATTTTAAAACACGACTATATTACTCGATGTTTATACCAATATGTTATAATAACATATATTTCAAATTGTTTGACAACGTTTTGTCGACGTAATCGGTTGTATGCGGATAGCGATGGCGACGAGGTTGGTATCTCGGTTTGAACACCTGAGAACTATCTGAATATTAACCCTTTACCCAACAAAACGGCCAAAACCGGCCAAATAAAGCTTCAACAGCCTAAAATATCTTCGGTCTGTCTCAATAGAACCATACAAATATGGATATCATTGGAACCGGCTCCTTGATCACATTGTGATAGTTACAGTTATGCCCTGTGCCAATGCATTCTCCTATATATGCGAGTCGACCATAGGTCGCCTCGCATATATAAGAGAATGCATTGGCCTAAAAACACTTTTTTCCATTTTTTCTTACATTCTTTAACAATTTTATAATTTTTAATGTGTTAAGCCAATGCATTCTCTTATATATGCGAGGCGACCTATGGTCGACTCGCATATATAAGAATGCATTGGCACAGGGCCCTTCTGTTGGGTAAAGGGTTAACATCAAGTAGCCAGTCTGTTCTCGTGAAATTAAGTACAATACGAGCTTATTTTAAAATTGCGCGAAATAAGCTCATATTGGAATATTTGAAAAATCAAATACGCTCTATATGAGCCGAAACGCATAGAGTACCGATTGTAACACCCTGAGTGTATAGAGTACCCAGTGTACCCCCCCCCTGAGTGTATAGAGTACGCGGGGTTAAATGACCCAATTCAAGTTAGATATACCGATATTAATATTAAAAACATACCTTCCACTTCAGCCCAACACACCTTCAGGGGCCCATATCATTTTCCAATTGCCTCGTTCTGAAAATTATTCCATATTTGACTATATCATAAAGTCAAATATGGAATAATTTTCAGAAAGAGTATAGTCTAAGAGAACAATGTCAACCCAGAAATATAATTTTATAGGCGCGGGTGATGTATGGATGTATCATTGGTGCTGTGTGTGTGGGCCGTCTCCATACCCTTAAAACCCACCAGGAGCCAAAATCCATGTCTTATATAGATGCAGACCTATCCAAAAACACTAAAAGTGCTGGCGGTAAAAACATATAATTGGTAAAAAAAAACCCACAAATATTTACCTCCTCCTCCTGAATTGAACCAAAAATGCCTACCATGTGCCCAAAGCATTGTATTCAGTGTCTGCCTACATTCTTACGTAAAATGTGAAATAATTTCCAGAATGAGTATAGTCTGGGAGAACACTGGCCCAGAAATATAATTTATAGCCACGGGTGCTGTGTGATTTATCATGGTTGCTGTGGGTATTGGGCCGACTGCTTGCCCTTTGAGGGGAAACCCAACTATCGGTTACATGGCCCAATTCAAGTTAAATGTACCAATTTGACTATTTATAAAACACAAATATTACCCCCCTGACCCGAGCCCAGATCAGAATTGGTATAGTCTTATAAAACACTGACCCCCAAAATGGTTTTATAGGCACAGATGTTTTATGGATTTATCATGGGTGCGCACACTTAAATCCCATACAGAAGCCCAAACTTTTGCAAATATTTTATATAGATGCCTCCTTATCCAAAAACACTAAAAGTGCTAGAAATATGCACCAATAATAGGATACAGGGCCCAATTCAATTTAAATATACCAACTTGACTATCAAAAAATACAAATACTCCCCTCCCATGACCAGAACCCACAATCCCTTCCAGATATTTTCCCCCATTGCCTCTATATATTCTAAAGTCAAATGTGGAATAATTTTCAGAATGGCTACAGTCTGAGAGAATACTGACCCAGAAATATGATTTTATAGGCACGGTTGCTGTATGGTTTTACATGGGTACTGTGTGTGTTGGGCCGGCTCCATAACCTAAAATCCCACCGAGGAGCCCAAACTTTTTCAAATCTTTTTACATAGATGCATAACTATCCAAAAACCTAAAAGTACTCCAATGATTTACAGGGCCAAATTAAAGTTAAAAATACCAATTTGACGAGTAAAAACACAAATAGTCCCCCGCCACCTGAGCCAAAAATCCCTTCCATGTGCCCATATATCTTTTGTCCAATGCCTGCCTATATTTTAAAGCCAAATGTGGAATAATTTCCAGAATGAGTTGTCTTAGAGAACATTGACCCTGAAATATGATTTTAAAGGTATGGGTACTGTGTGCTTTTTTCATTGGTGCGTTTGGTGATGTGCCGGCTGCTTGCCCTTAAATCCCTCCGAGTAGCCCAGTCTTGAATGTATTTTATATAGATGCAGGCAAATCCGAAAACACTTAAAATACTGGAGTTCAACACATATAATGTGCTACATGGCTCAATGCAAGTTAAAAATACCAATTTTACAATTTAAAAACTGAACTATTCACCTCTGCACTGAGCCCATAATCCCTTTAGGTGCCCAAATTGTTTTTGTTCAGTACCTGCCTATATTCTAAAGTCAAATGTGGCATAATTTTCATAATAAGTAAAGTCTGAGAGAACACTGAACCCGAAACATGATTTCATAGGCACGGATGCTGTAGTAATATTTACATAGATGCAGACCTATCGAAAGCACTTAAAGTAATTGGGTTAAACACATACTGGGCATTTGACTATTAAAAACACAAATATTCACCTCCCCTGTGCACAAAATCATTTCTGGTGTCCAAATAAATTTTGTTCAGTGCATGGCTGTATTCTGAAGTCAAACTTGGAATACTTTTCATAATGACTACATTTTGATAGAGCACTGACCCCAAAATATGATTGTATAGGCACGGGTGCTGTATTGTTTTATCATGGTGCTATGGGTGCTGGGCTGTCTCCTTAAATTTAAATTTAAATTAAAAAAAACATATATCCCCCTTAGCTCAAATTCCCTTCCATGTGCCCAAGTCACGACTATAGATCCCAAGTCAACACAGTTGTCAACATATATAATATGAGCAAAACCCCTGCCCATTGTTGCTATACAGAAGCTCTAAATGAAGACATACTCTCCGCCTATATTAGCTCAGTGTGTATTGTTTTGCTTGTAACTGTACTCTCGATTGGTGTGATAGTAATTCACCTTTTAGAGTTAGCTGCGGTAAGACAAATAAATGGTAAATATGAGTGAAACTATGTATCGCGTATATGAGCTCTGTTGGATTTGCCTGACAATTTCTATAAATTCTTTTTTAATTCATTTGATACATCTTTAAAATCCCATCAGTAAAGTTTCAGATACCACAGCGAAGGTCATGTCCACAACGTGTCAATAAATAAATTGGAAACTGTTTGTTTGAGCGAAATGTCACCGAAGCCAGAGGGAAAATGAAAGTTCCCACCAGGTCGATTTCGAGTTTGATTCATCGACTATTTTCGATGTCCACCGCTCTTGTCAAGCTCGTTGAGTGCAATAATCATATCATTATATTCTAATGCTGCGTTAGTTTGTGAATATACTCTGCTGGACTGTGTAATCCACTGCACATTTTGCCGAATATCCGATCCGTAAATTCCTCTGATTATTAATAACGAGTTAAAATGACGATTTAATCTTAAGAACATTTATTATCACCACTTGCATTATGTTTGTAAACACAAATTAGCATCAAGTCTGGTTGAGTCACATAATCGCATTTCGAATCCGACTTAAACGGGCTCATATTTACTGTCTGTACCCACCACTCGACTTGATACACATTCGTGCGGATAAATACTGAGTCTGTTTTTATTTATTATTATTTATAAAACTTTTAGACGTTCTAAAGTTACGTCATGCATTATCGATTTATGGATCCACATATGTTTGTATTTGTTAAGCTACTATAATACATTATTTTAAGAATAAAAACCAACCCTGTGCTATGTATGTGTTTATTTATATATGTAGTTGTTTTACAGTCGGTCAAAAGCTCTTCAGAGCTTTTGTTTGTAATATGTTTAAATACCTCCAACTCTTAAATAAAATTTATCTTATCTATCTTCACGCTTGTCGTCTATGGATCCCCCATACACGTGAAGTGGTTGTTGTTCACATGCGGTGGGTGTTACAACAATGGCAACTATACATAGAGTGCAAGAAATTCCATCAGAACTGATATGTACACCGTTTCTCATCAATGGTTTGTTCCACGCGGTGATAAGATCGAGCAGGCATGTGACGATAACAAATTAATGTGTAATAAAAGACAAGCTTCCAACTGATCGACAAAGAAAGAAGCCAAGTGCGATCAGCCTTGTTGATTCTAGGTATAACTGTCATTAAGACAACACATATTATAAATCAGTTCGCACGCCATTGATAATGCAGCAAGGATGTAAGTGACACTCAGTGCCAGACTCAGTAACCAAGGTGATTAGCATGACATGGGTCCTGTTAAACAAAGTTTTATTGAACCGGGACTGAGACTCCATTTGCACATCATTACCTTATCATGTAATCCGATAATCAGTTGCAGATCACAAACTGTGAACACACCGGCCTACTCCAATTTTCAATTAATCAGATATAATAACACAATAACTATTCACTTGGAATGACATATATTTTAAATCAAAATCGCAAATGTCACAATCTGGCATAAACAAAACATAATTAACACCAATATATATTTCACCAAACGATAAGGAGATGCACGGATTCTTTGTATGAAATTTAATAATATTTTTAATTACAAAAATATGCTGTTTAATTTGAACAAAGATCCACCGATATTGCCATAGCTACGCTATTAAACAAACGACGATGTCTTACCGGAAATAACACAGGCTCTTAGTGAATAGATGCCGTTATCTGATTGGATAATAACGAGATCTGCGGAAGGGTCAATTGATCACGCATAATGATTATCGTAATTCGGATGCGTTGGAGGATGTTTACATTGTGTGTTTATGTTATGGTTGGTTGGGTGGTCTCTCGTTTGGAGACTTACCCTATTACGGGTACGTTCATACGCTGGCAAATTTGCACGGTATGGTTTGCAGGCATTTTGTCTTAGAAAACGATATGGTACCAGAATATTAATGGAAACGAGCATATAATGTTCATCTGTGCTAAGCTAACTACGTGCAAAGTAAAATCTCTGTAGTTCCATTATAATAGCGATGCTACCGGAATTTGCCTGTAAATATCATGCAATTATCCTACAGGCATTTGAAGGCAAATTACTGTAGCACCGTTACATACAACTGCCACTACATAAATTTTACTTCTCATGTCGTTCACTTTGGTACATATGCATGTTATATATGCACGTTTACTTTCATATTATGTCACCATGTGGTTTGCTATGAAGAAATGCCCACCAAAACATACCGTGCAAACTTGCCAGCGTATGAACGTTCCCTTAACGTTATACCGTTTAAAATTGCTATCACACGTTGGTTCACCGAATATACCCCGCAGATCGAAAGATGTTATGAATCCGATGTCGAATTATATTAATAAAGTTAGTGTTCCATATTTCCCATCCTATTTGTGATATGATCAATAGTGTTACCCCCCCCCCCCCCCCTCCCCGCCATCAATTAAATTATCATCGTCTATACATATGACATATGACTCGAAACAGTCTATATGTATTTCATTGGTATTTCAAAGGAACCACGCTTGATTTAGTGTTCCCCATATCACCTTAACCCCTAAACGCGTGGACATTGTTAAGTTTTAGACTAGGACAATTAAGCCAGGCCGTGTTCCCATAAACCTTGACTTCGGTGAGTTCATTGAAAAGCTACATTTAATTGGTTCCAGATGGAACCAAGCAGTGTGGATCCAAACTATTTGGTTGTATGTTGATATTTGGAAACCAAAATTTGGAGCAGTTTTTTTTAGAGTGTACGTATGCACGAACTCGCATGGCTAATAATATACTCACGTGCCGGTCCAGGAGCAGCACTGAGTGTACCTGCAATTGGATACCAGTGGTACGTGTACTTATACATACAGTCATTGTCGCCAATCTGCATGCATATCCTGAGCGGTGTCATATCAGGAAGACGACCCTTAACGACCATGACACAGCTAAGATGGCATATATTAATATTCTTTCATATATATTATTGATGCCATGTTTGTTATTTGTGATGATGTAACCATGTAATATGTTATTCAATACATAAATAGTATAGCAACCCTCCGAGCTTGAACATAAGTTGATATGTTACATTATATCCAGGAAATACTATCTATAATTTTGCATATATATTACGTCTTCGGAAATCACGATTATTATGTGAAATTCTGCGGATCGTCTGCAACTTGGTCTGATAAACATCGATTTTCTTATATATAAAACGTCTGTATGTTTAAATATTGCTATACACATGACGTGAGAAAGGCCCACAATGACTTATATAGCATCAAATATGAGTTTTTCGGCTTATTTGGTGTACGAAGAATTTCCGGAGCACTGTCGTGCAAATTGCAATTCGCATGTTTTGTTACCGTACGGCATACTGCAAGCCCAAAACAAATTCTGACAATTGTACGCAAATGATTGTGTGAAAACCGGAGTCATATAGGGTGCTATCTACCAGCAATCTAGTTGGCATGATAAATTTGAAGGTCCTCTTTGAAATTTAACACAACTTATCCTATTTGGCGATGGTTATGGGACGGATCGGTATTCTGAAAGTCCGCTATTCCGAAGGTCCGTTATTCCGAAGGTCCGCTATTCCGAAATTGCACTTTACGAGCACAACCCGTGTGCTGGACAACATTAAAAATCGCCTATGTACACGCATTATGGACATAACGAAATACTGCTGGGAACTATCGGCGGAATATATAATATATAAACTTTCGGAATAGCGGACTCTCGAAACGACGCCTGCGGGAGTTATGACTTGTGTCCATTATTCCGAAGGTTCGTTATCCCGAAGGTCCGTTATTTTGTTTCTGTGATAGCATGCATGATTATGGTCAATACAAATTGATACTTTTTGGCAATGATATATTGAAAGTAAAGCAAGAACAATTAATGATCACCCCAATTAAGCAACTTTACGGCGATTTCAATTTGACCTTGAATTTGCCAATGACGTTTGTTGCTACATGGAATTCAAGAATCGTAACTCTATATAAATAGATGCTTGTAACCATTTCGGCCATGCATTTATGTGATCAGTCCCCATACAGTTGCATCCCTTTGCTGCATTCCGCGCTCCGGAACTCTGGTCGAGGAACGCATAGCAGTGATTGGTTAGGTGGCAGAGCTTGCGTTGTGAGGCGACTGAACTCTGCCTTGCAGCTTGGATCGCTGCCAGTCGCTGGAGCCGAAGTAACTCCGGCGGAACGTCAATTATCCCTTCCAAGACGGCTACGTTAGCGCAGCATTAATGATCGTGTGCCAGTGCATTATCTTATATATGCGAGTCTCCCATCGAATACACTGGCTTAAGACCTATGGGAGACTCACATAAATAAGAGAATGTGGGACCTTCGGAATAGCGGACCTTCGGAAAAACGGACATTTGGAATAGCGGAACTTCGGAATAGGACCTTCGGAATAACGGATTGTACTCGATGGTTATGATACATCTTTCCCCGAAACGTCAAACATTGAAATGAGCATAAATGATTATAGACCTCCCATGAAAAAAAATTCGAAGTCATTCTTAGTTTACACCCAGCTTGACTTCACACAACAACACTGGTTAGTAACTGCATGCCAACAATGGTTTTATAAATGTAAAATAAAATGCTCTGCGAACTATGGGAATTATGTCTTGGTATCATTATAAATTTCATCATTGTAACATCTGAATCTAAATGTAGCTCGATAAAAGTAGCAAGAATAGATGTTCAGTTTAAAAGTATCTATTACCTGCATGGGGAGAGAAAGCGATAATGCAAAACATAGATATTTGTGATAAAACCTCACTTTCAAGTTTTATTTATTGCCCCCACCCCTGATATTTTCGAAGAACTATTATAATGAGCGGCATCCATTTCGTCCGCGCGCCCGTTCATCCGTCCGTCCGATTCCTTGTCAGACTGTTAACTGCAGTTCAAAATTTCCGATCGAAACAACACTTCGTACGAGGAATGACCATTGCATAATGGGGTCAATTTCAATTATGGTTCCAGTCCAATGATTTTTTTTCTCGGATTTATGACCCTTTTTTTTACAAAGAAATTGCTATGTTCATGTTGCCCGGATAATAACTCCGGTGAATAATATCCGATCGGAACGAAACTTGCTATAAGTAATAAAGATTACATTATTGAGTGCCAATATCGTTCCGGTCAAATGAGTTTTATTAGCGCTATGGTCCTTTTCCTATACATAAACATTGCCAGGTTCGTGTTGTCCGGATAATTCCAGTTAATATCAACTAATCCCAACTAAACTTGACATCAGGAATATCCATCACATTGTTAGAAGTTAAGTTTGAATATGGTTCAGATCTGATGTTTTTTGACGGAGCTATCGCCCTTTTCGACTTTAAAAATATCAACGGATTCGACTAAATTTATTGAAAAAAGAAAACTATATTGTTTATTATTTGACCAAATGTGTACCAAGAGGCTGTATTGATGCATATATTAGTAGGCCAGCATCTATACTGTGAAGGCAACAATTATACTTACATTGAAATATTAATTGAGAGGAGCCAAATATGTAACCCGTGCATTAGAGCAATTACCACTGAAACAATTGACAAATCCTTGCCTGACTTCGTTTAGAACAATCACATCATTGTAGCGAATAACTACCAGGGGACCTGATTACAAGATAGTTCATCTTAAATATAGTCAGTCGTATTTATCTCGTGTGTAGACCTTTATCAAGAGAAAAAACACAGTATGTGTCGATTTCTGGGCTACAAAGTCGTTTCTTTCTGGAAGGCGACAGCTCAAATTCGCAAGACAGTAAATATATTGTGATTTGTAATTTGCCGTACATCGTTTACAACTATGGTGACATCCGGTTACTCATTCCTAGTTCCTTAATCCTTATTCGGAAACATTCAATCTTGACCAAATAAACGAAAAGCGAAAACCGCATCCCTGTAGTCCGTGCGGTTGCCACATGAGGTGACCAAAATAGCAACCCTAGCCGTTTTGGTATTTATGAACCGACTCTGACCGAATACAAGGTGCGGTAGGGTGGCCCACCCCAAATTATCCTATAAAACAGAAAACCGCAAACCGCTATCCCGTGCGGTTGCCACACGAGTTAGCTAAAATGGCAACCATAACCGTTTTGGTATTTCTAAACCGATTTTGACCAATTAAAAGGTTCGATATGGTGGCGCACCCCAAAATGACAACCATAGCCGTTTTGGTATTTATCAACCGATTTTGACCAACTAACGAAGCGGTAGGGGGTGGCCTACCACACATTATACTATAAAAACCAAAAATACGCACCCCTCTAGCCCGTGCGTTTGTCACAAGAGGTGACCAAAGTGGCAACCAGAGCCGTTTTGGTATTTATAAACGGATTCTGACCAAATAAAATGTGCGGTAGGGTGGCCCACCAAAATTATCCTTTAAAACAGAAAACCGAACTGAATTCTTGCCCGTGCGGTTGCCACTTGATGAGGCCAACATGGCAACATAGCATTTTTGGTATTCATGAAACGATTTTGACCAAATGAAGGAAGCGGTAAGGGTGGTCCACCACAAATTATACTATAAAAACCGAAAACCGCACCCTTCTAGTCCGTGAGGTTGCCACAGAAGGTGGCCAAAATGGCACCATAGCCGTTTTGGTATATATGAACCGATTTTTACCAAATAAACGGTACCGGTACCGGTATTGTGGCCCACCCAAAACTGTACTATAAAAACTGAAACAGCACCCCATGAGCCCGTGCGGTTGCCACAGCAAGTGGCCAAAATGGCAACCATAGCGTTTTTGGTATTTATCAACCGATTTTGACCAAATACACGAAGCGGTAGGGTGACCCACCCCAAATTATACAATAAAAACTGAAAACCGCACCTCACTAGCGCGTGCATTTGCCACAGGAGGTGACCAAAATGGCAACCAGAGCCGTTTTGGTATTTATAAACGGATTCTGACCCAAATGAAAGGAGCGGTAGTGTGGCCCACCCATATTATCCTTAAAAACAGAACTCGCACCCCTCTAGCCCGTGCGTTTGCCACAATAGGTGGTCAAAATGGCAACCATAGCCGTTTTGGTATTTATGAACCGATTTTGATCAAATAAATGAAGCGGTAAGGTGGCTCACCCCAAACTATACTATAAAAACCGAAAACCGCACCTCTCTAGCCCGTGCGGTTACCACAGGAAGTGGTCAAAATGACAATCATAACCGCTTTTGTATTTATGAACAAGCGATTTTGACCAAATAAACGAAGCGATAGGGTCGCCCACCCCAAATTATACTATAAAGACAGAAATCGGCACCCGTCTAGTCCGTGCGGTTGCCGCATGAGGTGGCCAAAAAGGTAACCATAGTCGTTTTGGTATTTATCAACCAATTATTTTGACCAAATGAACGAAGCAGTAGGGTGTCCCACCCCAAATTATACTATTAAAACCGAAAAACGCATCCTTTTATTCTGTGAGGTTGCCATATGAGGTGGCCAAAATGGCACAATAGTCGTTTTGGTATTTATGAACCGATTCTGGCCAAATAAAAGGTGTGGTAGTGTGAACCACCCCCAAATTATACTTTAAAAGTCGATAACCGCACCCTCTAGCCCGTGCGGTTGCCATAGCAGGTGGCCAAAATGGCAAACATAGCCGTTTTGGTATTTATGAAGCGAATTTGACCAAATAAAGGTGCTGTAGGGTGGGCTACCCCAAATTAAACCTGTAAATAACGCAAACCGCACCCCTCTATTCCGTATGGATTCCACTTGAGGGGGCCAAAATGGCAACCATAGCGTTTTGATATTTATGAACCAATTTTGACAAACAGCACGGGTTAAATGTTGCGGTTTCCGGTTTTTATGGTATATTTTGGGGTGGGCCATCCTACTACATCGTTTATCTGGTCAAAATCGGTTCATAAATAAAAAAAACGGCTATAATTGCCATTTGGCCATCTCCTTTGGAAACCGCTCGGGTTTTATAGTATAATTTGCGGTAGGGTTGCCCAGGTTACCACACCTTTTATTTGGTCAAAATCGGTTCATAAATACTAAAACGCTATGGTTACACGTTTGGCCACCTCATGTGGCAATCACACGGGGTCCAAGTGGTGCGGATTTCAGTTTTTATAGTATAATTTGGGGTGGGCAACCCTACCGCACATTTTATTTGGTCAAAATCGGTTCATAAATACCATAAAGGCTATGGTTGCCTTTTTTGCCACCTCCTGTGGCAAACGCACGGGCTAGAGGGGTGGGGTTTTCGGCTGTTTTAGTATAATTTGGTGTGGGCCATCCTACCGTTTCGTTTATTTGGTCAAAACCGGTTGATAAATACCAAAACTGCTATGGTTGCCATTTTGGCCACCTCATGTGGCAACCGTACGGGCTGGAGGGTGCGTTTCCGATTTTTATAGTATAGTTTGGGGTGGGTCACCCTACCGCTTCGCTTATTTGGTCAAAATCGGTTCATAAATACCAAAACTGCTATGGTTGCCATTTAGGCCACCTTCTGTGGCAACCACAGGGGCTAGAGGGGTTCAGTTTCGGCTCTTTTATTATAATTTGGGGTGGGCCACCCTACCGCTTCGTTTATTTCGTCAAAATCGGTTGACATATACCAAAAATGGTTGCCATTTTGGCCACCTCATGTGGCAACCGCACGGACTAGAGGGATGTGGTTTTCGGTTTTTATAGTATAATTTAGGGTGGGCCCCCTACCGCTTCGTTTATTTTGTCAAAATCAGTTGATAAATACCAAAACGGCTATGGTTGCCATTTTGGCCACCTGCTGTGGCAACCGCACGGGCTAGAGGAGTGAGGTTTCCGGTTTTTATAGTATAATTTGGGGTGGGCCACCCTACCGCTTCGTTTATTTGGTCAAAATCGGTTGATAAATACCAAAACGACTATAGGTGCCATTTTGGCCACCTCCTGTGGCAACCGCAGGGGCTAGAGGTTGCAGTTTTCGGCTCTTGTATTATAATTTGGGGTGGGCTACCCTGCCGCTTCGTTTATGTGGTCAACATCGGTTGATATATACCATAAATGGTTGCCATTTTGACCACCTCCTGTGGCAAACGAGCGGACTAGAGGGGTGCGGTTTTCGTTTTTTATAGTATATTTTGGGTGGGCCACCCTACCGCACCGTTATTTAGTCGACATTGCTTGGGGCTATAATTACACCGCCGTTGTGTAAAGTTCAGTAAAATTATAGTCAACGAGATTATCAATGCATTGTGTCCACGGTATATTATACTGTTATAGCACGCGTGTGTACCGAAGATCACTGTGACGACGGTAATACAATATGTTATAGGCTGAATGCATATATACATACTAACCTGGGATACATAGGAACATCACCTGGACCCCGGCAACCGACATCATCCCAAACATGCGGACCCTGACCATGAAGATATCCTTGAGAAGTCCTGAAATAGATAACCTACATGTATACCAAATTTGGGGGGGGGTCATGCTGACATAACTGGACGAAACGTAAGGTTTATAAATATGGCGAATATGCGTGACATTTAACTTACGTTATTTTAAATATGTAACATTTCTGTCCATGGAAATAAATGAGCTATGTTTTTTCCAGATATATCTGAATATACTGTGGCGAAAATATAAATTTTTAACCCTACGATAGTGGTAATAAATTCCCCAACATTATTGATTTAACCCCATAATTAAGTAATTATTCACCCAATGACAGGTAAAAGAAAATCGCCCAACGCAGAAGGGAAATTAATATTGGTTAAATTGTTACCCTGCGTTGAGTAATAAAATTTCCCAACATTGGGTAGAATTGACCCAATTTGAGGAAAAAAATTTACCCAACAAAAAATTTAAAAGTTACTGAAATCCACGTGATTCTACTATATGCACCATTGTATTCGGTAAAAAAAATTGCCCAACGCGATTTATAGTGTAGAACGATTCATCGATGTATTTTTGTAGTTTTCAGGCAAATGTATAAAATAAATGAATAGTTTATGCTGTAGCATATGCATAATAGTCCCAGATGTACAGTAAATTAATTATATAGTCAGTGAGTAGCTTGCGTTCATGCTCCATATCAACATATTTTGTACACGATTTGTTCCACCACACGCATCGTGCTGTTGCTTTCCGTTAATTAATTTGGTTGCGTCAAGTAGATGGAAATACGTTACCTAATAAGGTAACATGTTAACGTTTATAAAGGACATCTTTGATTCCAATTAATGATTTCTATATATATTATGGATAACAGATCGTTGTTACTATTAATGATTTCTATATATATTATGGATAACAGATCGTTGTTACTATTGGGATTTGTAGCGTACAGTCTCCCTCCCTTTACCCAACAAAACGGCCAAAACCGGCCAAATAAAGCTGCAACAGCCTAAAATATCTTCGGTCTGTCTCAATAGAACCATACAAATATGGATATCATTGGAACCGGCTCCTTGACCACATTGTGATAGTTACAGTTATGCCCTGTGCCAATGCATTCTCTTTTATATGCGAGGCGACCATAAAAAAAATCTTTTTTTAACACTTTTTACCATTTTTCTTACATTCTTTAACAATTTTATAATCTTTAATGTGTTAAGCCAATGCATTCTCTTATATATGCGAGGCGACCTATGGTCGACTCGCATATATAAGAGAATGCATTGGCACAGGGCCCTTCTGTTGGGTAAAGGGTTAACAAAAGTGTTATTAATCAAATCGCTTCCGAATTACATTCATTATGTAGTGTTCACGCTCTGTGAGGTCAAAGGTCATATTTATTTTCGAAAATGTGCAAATAAAATTTCATTTGGCCGTATATTTTTTGGCGAATGAAATAATTTGTCAACGAATTCCGTACGTGATAATGTCAGTTGATACATTAAAAGACTAGTAAATATTTCTGGGTGTGTGCAATTTACCTGTTGTATGTATCAAGTAATTGAGACAAATATGCCATGTCTTCTCCCTATAGCAAAGTTGTCGTGGTACTTTATGTTTGGGTTATTCCATAATACGCACGTACATATATTCCCGTTTGACTCGTTCTTGTCGCTGAAATAGCTCCATGCGATGAGTAAATCACGACAAAATGTCGAAAGTACGTGGTGTCATAAAAAAAACGGGAGTCCTCGGCAACAGGGAGATCCGTTTGAGTAATCCAGTTCGAGTTCAATGACATAAGACTCTAACACAAGTTATTTTCATAGACGTTATACGGTTTCTTATATCTACCATTGTCAGACCATAATGTTGACACAAGAATTATCTTTTTATTCTGTCCCTATATATATTCGAATTCGAAAGGAATTTGTAAAGAAGTGATTCGAGTTGTTTAATTAGGCACCCCATTCGTGAAGTTTATAAAAACACATGTTAACACCCACAATACGAGATATACGTTATAATTATGTAAAACAAGAAAGAAGTGGTTTAAAAAAAATAAAAACAACAATGTTCAAGGCTAGTCATTGGAGAGTTTGACAGGAAATATTCGTAACAAACGCACTGATTTATCTAGTTTATGATCCCAATAGGGTATGTGCTCAGTAACAAACGCACTGAATTATCTACATGTAGCTTATGGACTAAACTAGGGTATGTGCTCAGTAACAAACGCGCTGAATTATCTAACTTATATACCAAACTAGGGTATGTGCTCAGTAACAAACGCACTGAATTACCTACATGTAGCTTATGGACCAAACTAGGGTGTGTGCTCAGTAACAAACGCACTGAATTATCTACATGTAGCTTAATGACCAAACTAGGGTATGTGCTCAGTAACAAACGCACTGAATTATCTACATGTAGCTTATGGACCAAACTAGGGAATGTGCTCGGTAACAAACGCACTGAATTATCTACATGTAGCTTATAGACCAAACTAGGGTATGTGCTCAGTAACAAACGCACTGAGTTATCTACATGTAGCTTATGGACCAAACTAGGGTATGTGCTCATTAAAAAACGCACTGAATTATCTACATGTAGCTTATGGACTAAACTAGGGTATGTGCTCAGTAACAAACGCACTGAATTATCTACATGTAGCTTATGGACCAAACTAGGGTATGTGCTCAGTAACAAACGCACTCAATTATCTACATGTAGCTTATGGACCAAACTAGGGAATGTGCTCGGTAACAAACGCACTGAATTATCTACATGTAGCTTATAGACCAAACTAGGGTATGTGCTCAGTAACAAACGCACTCAATTATCTACATGTAGCTTATGGACCAAAATAGGGTATGTGCTCCGTAACAAACGCACTGAATTATCTACATGTAGCTTATGGACCAAACTAGAGTATGTGCTCAGTAACAAACGCACTGAATTATCTACATGTAGCTTATGGACCAAACTAGGGTATGTGCTCATTAAAAAACGCACTGAATTATCTACATGTAGCTTATGGACCAAATTAGGGTATGTGCTCGGTAACAAACGCACTGAATTATCTACATGTAGCTTATGGACCAACCTAGGGTATGTTCTCTGTAACAACCGCACTGAATTATCTACATGTAGCTTATGGACCAAACTAGGGTATGTGCTCAGTAACAAACGCATTGAATTATCTACATGTAGCTTATGGACCAAACTATGGTATGCGCTCAGTAACAAACGCACAGAATTATCTACATGTAGCTCATGGACCAAACTAGGGTATGCGCTCAGTAATAAACGCTCTGAATTAGCTAGCTTATGAACCAAACTAGGGTATGCGCTCAGTAACAAGCGCATTGAATTATCTAGCTTATAGACCAAACTAGGTTATGTGCTCAGTAACAAACGCACCGAATAATCTAGCTTATAGACCAAACTATGGTATGTGCTCAGTAACAAACGCATTGAATTATCTAGCTTATAGACCAAACTAGGGTATGTGCTCAGTAACAAACGCATTGAATTATCTAGCTTATAGACCAAACTAGGGTATGTGCTCAGTAACAAACGCATTTAATTATCTAGCTTATAGACCAAACTAGGGTATGCGCTCAGTAACAAACGCATTGAATTATCTAGCTTATATACCAAACTAGGGTATGTGCTCAGAAACAAACGCACTGAATTATCTACATGTAGCTTATGGACCAAACTAGGGTATGCGCTCAGTTTACTATTTGAAATCATGAATGTCTGACAGAAAATAAATAAAACATTTTTCATTACATACAATACAATCTGCTACTCAATCCAGATTACCAAAGATATTCGGGTCACGTCATTAATATTTTATTATTAGATGAGATCAATGCCATGTCAAATATGGGGGACCTGTATATGATGAATGCTATTCAGCCAAATTGCACTGTATATTTGCTAACTGATTTGTGGCGTTTACAGTATATTTTTGCTGTGACTGTATTTTTATGGTAAATAAAGATTGTGTTGCTGACAGTACATGTATACTGAATATTAAGTAGCGCAGATAGCGCTCAAACTCAAATAATCAAAACTCAAAGATCAGGGGGGGGGGGTCCTTACTCCATATCCATCCATTGCTAAACATTTCTCCTATCTTGTAAGTTCTGTGTATTTGTTTCAAATGATTCGGGATCGAGGCTCCATGTAACTTGTAAAAGCTTCTGCCTCAATTTCAGTTGTATTTGTAGATATATTTTCCAGATACACTAAAATATAATTAAAGTAAAGCTCAATATCGTCGCCTTTGAGACAGTTTCGCTGACATCTAATGTATACATTAGACGATACAGACCCTAAGTTCTTTTGTCTATGTGTGACTCTTAATGGTTGAGACGCTGCGCTTGGTTTGTCTTACCAAGCAATCAACAAACCAGCATTCGAGTTTTGAACAACGGACAATTAGGTGCGAGTTGTCCAGACGCTCGAATTATTGTCGTTTGATTGCTTAATACTAAAAACACAAGTGCGTCTGTCTTAACAACTACACACAATTGTTGCAATTGACATTCTTCTGGGGAAAATGGGTGGGCTGCATTGGGTGAAACAAAACATCAAACAAATTTCAATGAAAATGCTGTGTATATAAATTATTATTACAATTTCAGGAACATCTGTAATCAGAAGTCAATCTCAATTTCTTTGTCGCCTTTAATCATGAGAACAGAGTTGTAGTGTTCGGGCACTCTGATTCTAAGTAAATCCGATTGTTTATGCGTGCTACCGAGTAGTTGGAACTGAAGCAGCACCACAGTGCAACGAGTTTCCACTTTCGCGATTTTTGCACTGATGGGTTCACTATCCGGAACCGGTGGATTCACACTCTGACTTATCGCTTGTTTAAGAGGTTCCAACTGTCGTCTGTACGTTTGTACAAGATCACTTCAGTGACCGATGCGACTAGTAACAGCTTGGTCCCCAAATCCCGCGTTATACAACGTTGTACAACATTGTAACCTTCCCACTCTGATGACGAATCACTCGGTCGGTGGTGTCAATGTTGGCCGATTTGAAGAGCGTTCTCATCATTTGCGAAAGTATGTTTACTCCAATTGTTTGTTTCCCGTATCTGGGAACATTGGTTCCCGGTCTGGGGTCCAAAGGTCGCCGATAGAATTGACCCTCATTTCGAATAAGCGACAAATACTTTTTGAATATCTTCACCAAACACCGCGGATTATCTGGCTGGGCAACGTGTTCAATCAACTTCGTTCAACTTTTCGCTGCGTAAGTCCGCCTTGCACATTTTTACTTGCTATTCCTTCGAAAACAAACGCATTTAAATGAAGTTCATGTTTAAACACAATTTTGAATTGCTCGTCCATAGCCCGAAATCCGAATGCTTTACAGTTATAAAAAAACACAATGTTTGTCTGTCCGACAGAAGTATTCTCGTCGAATACGACCAAAGGGCTGTCTCGTCCTCTATAAGAACAGGGTCAGCTCGTTTCTTCTTAATGCCAATCCCTGCGGCTGTCAGCTATTTCATACGTGCATCAAGGGCATTGAATGAAACGTCATCGGGTTGGAAGAATTTTACATTCACCATGTCAAGTTCTGTCCGCATGTAACGTTCAATTCCGGTAAACAATTGCTCCAATGTGGCAGGTGGATCTGGCTGTCCGTCACTGCGCCTAACCTTATATGCGAATTTCGACAGCCAGTAATCCAATGTTTGTAACGGTGTCTCGATTGTAATGTCCACAGGCACAGGGTAGTTTGGATTCGATAAATCCTGTTTATTTGGTTGGTAGCCCAATCCATCCATGTGTTCACACGCCAGGAGTTTTGTCGCCGTGTTTTCATTGGCACACAATTGTTGATATTCTGTCTCAACTCAGTATCTGTAACAGGATCGGCGTGCCTTGACTGCTGATTACTAGTAGTTTCCTGTGGCATTTCATACTCGGAAAATAAAAAGGCTAAGGCAACCTGGATAAAAGTTCCCAAATTCCGATGTCATTTTGCAAATATGGATTGGTGACTGGTGGCAGTCAGGACTAAGTATTGCATATATAATCGTGAGTCATACTCATGAATCATCTAAATTGGATAGATCACCTAACTCGTGTCTTCATAATTTAGACGGTCGGAGTGCGTCTTGTTTGGGAGTGGTAAACTCAACTCACTCGCGATCCGCACTCGAGAGTAGAGTTTATCACTCCCAATCAAGACGCACGCCGGCCGTCTAAATTATGAAGACACTGTCTCGTTGGGGTGACCTATCCAATACTAAGTATGGAGTGATAAAGTACACGTACGCATTGCCAATATGAATATATTTTTTTTAAATAAGTACTTTATTCTATATTCCCATTAGATCACCTCATCGGGGTATTCCGTGTCAATTATAAACTTGATTCATTTAAACAAATGCTATATTAGAACGTTACAAGAAATGTCTTATAAAGTTATACTACTGATTTGCTTCACCACTAATACTGGCAATGTCGTGATATCGCCTTGGTTGCTGAAAGCGACAATAACCCCAATCAATCAATCGTATACTACTGATCATTTCTTTATTGTTACATGACCAAGTAATCTAGAGAGCGCCATGCGAAGAAACCAAACAATTATTATGCAGTTTAATTTGAGGTCAGAAATTGCTAGCCGCTTTAATTATGTGTTCGTGGGAATCCACGGAGACAAACAAGTACATGTTCTACACTTACACTTACAAGCAACTGAACACTCACCTTCGACCAATCCAGTTACAATCTGTATGCATACGCCGACGAGAAGAGAGAAACACATCCTGATGCTATTTGCTTTCATCGATATCAGTCTATCGGGAGAAATGAGCCGCACGGTTATGTTTTCCCCTATACCTACGTGTCAATGGCAATATCTCGTGTGATTATCGTACTTCAACCTATCGAACATTGAGCTGTTGAAAGTGTCAACGCCCATGCATTGTTATTCTGAAAGGACTACACTTTCAAGAATTCCCGTTTGAATTCTTACTGTTAGAAATCAATTACAACACTGTGCTTTAAGATTACTATAGGGTGTTTGCACGACTTTACCACGCATAATATCAACAACTACAGTCATGATAATGGGTTTGGCCCGAACTCATTCTTAAAGTTAAAGATTTTCTATTTACAATATGAACTACCATTGGTAAGTTTTTTTCTATGATAGTTATATAGTTGGATCGTACCCACGATCTCACTTTTTCAGGCGAGAAAAAACTTCCGTTTCCCATAAAAAACATTTTCAATTATTAGTTTTATAGTTGATTTTAAAGGGGGACTGTACCCAAGTAGGTCCGGCTGGAGTCATAAATAGAGGATCTCTCATGAGTTTCTAGTTTATACGGAATTTATCAACCGAGTTCACTAAATTCGATTTGAGCCGATGTTTACCGAGGCTCAAATAGAACTTAGTGGACGAGGTTGATAAATTACATATAAATTAGAACGAGTTTGAGATACCTTTTATCACATGATCAAATAAACGCGAAGCAACGCGAAATATTCATCGAAAACAACATTCATAAACTTCAGCAATCGCAAGTCATTTAGTGTAGGTAGTTAGCGTTTTGATCAATACAAGTCGGATAAAAGCGCCATTTTTTAATATCTTGTAGGACAGCATCTCTAGTCTAGGAATTTTCTTAAGAACCAACTTTTTGACGACGTAGAGCCGAAAATGCAAGATGGCGTCCAAGATGGCCACCGGTTTGACGGTGGTACACCTCATAGTTTTGCTTATCTAAGAATGGTGGTTTATTGAATAACATTCGCTACTTTTAGTTGAAGATGGCCACAATTATTGCAGATGGATGCCAAAATGGCGGCAAAACATGGAAATGTTTTTTTTTCCTTATTTTTGTTTAAATACTTTACAATTTACGAGATAATTTAAGAGAAGATAATGTGTTGATTATCCGATGGAATAACCTCTGTGAAAGAATCATGCACACTATAGGCGAAGTAGTATAATTTGTTCTGGTACAAATGTGAGGTACAGTATGTGCTATGTAAAATGACAGGGTTTCGTTCTGTAAATGCTTAGAAACGAACCACGAATGTCTCTGATGTCTTCAATTATATTTGCGACACTACTATATGTTTGGATCAATGGAATAAAAATTTGAATATCGAGATCTTTACAAATAAAAAGTAAAAGATATAAATTTAGTAGTGGATTTACCACGAAATTAGGAAACACAAAATGACAAAACCCATAATCGTCAAACTCAATTTGGTTCTCAAAACAGGAACACATGGAAGGTACAGGTATACTGCAACACATCTTCATAATCGGGCCTCGTATTCAAATTACCATACTTTGAAATTTGAAAATGCACATTGTTTTATTAAACTGACTTGAACACAATTCACTTCTTACAGCCACATCTGCACAACTTCGTACATGGACGTTTGCTTCTTAGTAATTTGCATATGAAACAAACCGATTTGCAAACACATTTAATCAACTCCGTGTGCTCTCTAGCTGCTTCTGGGTTGTCATCCATACAGTAACAAAAGAACCGTCAATCAATTTCCATCCAAAGAAGTCAGGTGCTGGACAATTTGCATCTAATATGGGGCTTACAGTCCAGATACCAGCCTGATATATAGCAAGAGCATGTTCCTCGTTGGTGGTAAATGTTCATGTGCTGAACATTGCATGTCTAGCTTCATTAACTGATGTCATGTTAACAGATTTGTCACACACAATCACGACGAAATGCTAAATACACTCAAATAGTGGCGATGAAACATCAAGAACCACACAAGGATTCCTCGTAATTGGCATCAAGCATTCTGTGAGCTAAGCGTTCCAAGCTTCCCAAAATTGCGCTTACCCTTACCAGGATAGGGGAAGTTGAATCGCATCCTGATATCGGATGGAATATTGGAATTACAGTTGATTTGTTTAGCCCATTGAATTGCTCATATCAACTATGTTGTAGGTAACATGGGATTTAGACTTCTCGAAAGACAAACAGTTTCAAATGTTTGCATTGAAGAAGCATAGCATGCAGATGTCACAGCATGATCACGATTATATATTTGTCAACAGTGTGAACAATAATAGATGAATTATCGGTTTGTAGCATATGAAATATATGTTATTCTCCCATCTATATCGAAAGTTGGCGAAAGGAGGGGCGGTAATAATTATGACTTCATCAGCTGCATGAAGGTCCCATCAGATTAACTACATAGACACAGCAGAGCTAAATCCAAAGGTCGAATGTAAGGTATTCGAGGGGGTGCTCTGATACACTTACTGATACCTGAAGTCGGGCATACGTTCTCAATGTATATCGGCACAATGTTTATTCCATACGTTATGATGAAGCTCGCAGATTGTAGAATAATTGACCTGGTTTTGGACAGGTAAATAGAGGGTAGTATCAAAACAGGAACGTGAGAGAAACGTGGTTGTGGCATTCAATGTAAGGTGGGGGCTTACCACAAAAATTCCACCAATTGGAATGACTTTCTAAGAAACACCACTAACAAGCACGAATTTTTTGCATTGGTCAATGAATGTCTCTTTAAATTGAAAACCCTTACAGGGAAAACATCTTCGTAACGGATGGTGATCCGTCGGTCCTAATGTGGAACCTGTTCTCTTTGGGTGTATATATGATGAAGCTGACAGTAGATTAGTCGGACATATATATCACATCTCATTATTCGTCGTACTGTTGAAAAGGATATTATCGTGATTCTGTTGTGACATCATTCTGCATGCTATGCTACTCCAATGCAAAGATTTGAAACTGTGTCTTTCGGCAAGTCTAAATCCCATTTTAACTGCAACATAGTTATATGTACAATATGTACAATTCAATTGGGCTCAGCAAATTCAACTGTGCTTCCAATATTCCATCATTTCCATGCGATATCAGGATGCGACTCAATATTAGTTATCTTCGGTAACATCGGGGGTACATGGAGATTTAATACCTGGATGTCGGAGCCGATGTGTTCAAAAAGAGACATCCAGGTATTAAATCTCCATGTCCCCCACGATGTTGCCGGAGATAACGATTTTGTCCCCATAATAATAGCCATGTCTCCTCAATTTAAGTGATTTTCATGGATTTTCCGATTAATTCACACATATAATAATAATCCAGTAGCCGACCTAATGATCCGGCGTCAGATGACGTCAAACTGGACGTGCGAGAGCAACTTCACGGTTGGTGGAAACTGTCAGTTAAGGGCCATGCATATATCCCCGATATGTTTCACGTGCTCATAATATACACCGATGTTTCGCGCACGTTCTCTCATACCCCGCTGTCAAGGGTGACAGTGGACATGGTGATTTAAATGTGGCATTGTAGCCAATCAGATTGCTAGGTACAACCAGATGTGGGGACAACTTTCCTTGTCTTTGGTAAGGGTAAGCGCACATTTTGGAATGCTTGATGTCAATTACGAGGAACCCTTTTGTGGTACTTGATGTTCCATTATTTGAGTGTATTTAGCATTTCGTCGTGATTGTTTATGACAAATCTGCGAACCTGACCTCAGTTAATGAAGATAGACATGCAATGTTCAGCAAAGACCGTGCACATGAACAGTTACCGCCAAAGAAATCGTGCTACCAGTATATATCAGGCTAGTATATGGACTGTAAGCCCCATAATAGATGCAAAGTTTCCAGGACCTGACTCACTGGGGGAAACTGTTTCAAAAGAATCGATTCTATCGCCTTTCCGGTTATGTCTCTATCGAACTAAGTCTGGACTCTTTCGCGATTTAAAATAAACATTTTCAAAGTTTTGACGCCATTTATACACTAAATGTCAAAACAGAACTATTTTCTAAACAACTGTCAGTAGATTAGGTCTTTGCTCGTGCTTATTGGTGATAATAATGCGAAATCAGCTATTTTTGTGCACACTTAAAGGCATAATGCGTTTTTGTGCATTTCCTATGTAAATTAAGCAGCAATTTTATGATAAGTTTATCGGCCTTGACACTTTTAGTTGGGCTGGAACATGTCTAACTGTGAGATCGAACACCAGGGCACTATAATAACCTAATGTTCAATCATAAACCAGACAAGTTCCAGCCCAATTTAAATTTGATAAGGCTGAAAATCTGAGCATCAAACTGCTGCTTAATACTCGTGGGAAATAAACACAAATGCACGTCTCTAAATGTGCACCACAAGCAGCCGATTTCGCATTACTATCATCAATAAGCACGTACAAAAATCTAATCTGTCGATTGTTATTGGAGAATACTTTCTGTATTGACATTCAGTTTATAAACAGCCTATAAAAACTTCAAATACTTTTTAACAAACCGCGAAAGATTCGGAACTTAATTTGATAGAGACGGAACAGGAAGGGTGATATAATTGATTCTGGTGAAACAGTTTTTCCACAGTGTGACTCCTTCGGGTGGCAATTTGTTGACGATTCTTTTGTTCCTGAATGGATAACAACCACATAAGTGGCTAGAGTTTGCAAATCGGTTTGTCCAGGTGCAAATTTTTTAAAAGCGAACTACCATGTACGGAGTTGTGCAGATGTGGTTGTGAGTAGTGAATTGTTCAATTCAATTTATTAAAATTTACTGATCCCATCTTCCCACCACATGGCCCCTGGAGTATATCCCAGCAACAATATAGCACACAAAATTATACATATCCATATATATGCAATACATTGCACTAATGTATATATTATTGAATCTGGGCTATTTGCATGATTGTTTCATGTTCTGTTGCTGGCATAATCGAGGACACTATATGATACAAGGAAATAATATTATTTCTTATTCCGAACTCAAATATACTTTCGAGTATACGCTTCAATCAGTGTGTATATACTTGGACATAAAACACTGAATTTAAGTATTGGTAATTTGAAGACGAGGCCTGACGATGAAGATATGTTGCAGTATACCTTCAATATGTTCTTGTTTTTGAGAACCAAATTGAGTTTAATGAGTATGGGGTCTGTCATTTAGTGTTTCCTAATTTCGTGGTAAATCCACTACTAAATTGATTTTTTTTATCTGTAAACATCTCGACATACAAATTTGTATTCAATTGATCCAAACATATAGTAGTGTCGCAAATAGAATTGATGACATCAGTGTCATTCACGGTTGGTTATTAAGCATTTACAGAATGAAACACAGTCTGAGAATAATTTCATTTATTTTATATAGCACATATTCTACCTCACATTTCTACCAGAACGAACAATACTACTTCGCCTTTAATATGCACAACTCTTCCACAGAAATCGTCCCATCGAATAATGAACACACAGTTGATATCTTCTCGTATATTGTCTCGAAAATTGTGAAGTAATTAATAAACAAATAAGGAAAAAACCCAATTTCTCATGTTTTGGCCACCATTTTGGCATCCATCTTGAATAATTGTGGCAATTTTTTAATAAAAGTCGCGGTTGTTATTTTATAAACACCGTTATTAGATAATGTGGGGGAATTCGTTATGTTTACCATATCAAATCGAGAAACAAATCTTTTAGGGTGCGCCACCGTCAAATCGGCGTCTTGGACGTAATCTTGAATTTTCGGCTCTACGTCGGTCAAAAAGTTGGTTCTTGAGAAAATTCCTAGACTAGAGATGCTGTCTTACAAGATACTAAAAATTGCGCTTTTATCCGACTTTTATCGATCCGAGCATTTTTTGTCGCTAACTACCTACACTAATTTAAATAATGGCGTGACGTTATCGCACGCGCTAATATTACACGTGTGTCTTACCACTAATTATGAAACTGGTTTGTGGGTTAATGTATGTATATGATTTATTTCAGACTGAGAAGTCCATATTAAGCATGTTTACAACATGAATATAAGAATACAATAAATCAGTGTTAATCAATAGGTTATATATATAACAGATAATTCCATGACTTGAATAGTTTTTGCATCCCCAGCCGACTCAGTGCAAATGCAATGATCTAGCCAGGAAACTGTTCCGTGTGCTGCACTGACATAAGTAAATGTATCTGATGTTGGACCGAAATATTCTACATCAGAAATTTTCAATGAAACCTCTCTACAGAATCCAGGCATGTTACTTGTATTTTGTCGGGCATTCGCGTTGAAGTTTCCCATCACATACTCCGCTTTTATGTCAGATTCTTGAATAGCAGCTTGAATTTGTCCCAAACAGTTGAGAAAGAGATCCGCATTGTCTGCCTCATCTGTTGGCCAATAAACACAGATGATTAATATTGATGAGTTATTATTAACTAGTTTTAAACCTATAATTATTGGGTCATCGTATGATATGAATGACGCTTGTTGTGATAATTATTTTCTCCGTAAAATAGCAATACCACCATATGGACGTCCCTTCAGAATTTCACGCTCGCAGTTAACGGCAGAAACACCTTCTGCCTCGAAGTCCTGATGGATGGATCGTAGAAACGGAATGTCCTCTTTCAGCAACCAATGTTCTTGTAATTAGATGCTATCAGAATTAATGCATATATTCCTCACTGCACTAACGGACGATTTTATCGATTGACAGTTATATGTTGTTATTTTAATAGACTCCATGATCAATGTAATATATAACGTTATATATTCCCCCAGGAATCATAAACACCACTCCTGGGCAGTAGGGCGGCTCCGTGTCAAAACAGGGTGAATCGTGCATTTTATGGTAAAAGCAACAAACTTTGTATACAACATCCTGAGGTGATATCTTGTGGATTTGGATATCATGCCAAGCTAGGGAGAGCCCATGGTTGCCATGGTAACCACCGAAAAACATAGTCGCCAAAAATGCCAAATTGACTCAAATAGCGCCACTTTTGCCATCTTGAAAGCACACGATTAGATTCCTCGTTTCATAGAGAAGAATGTGTATCAACCTTGTGGAAATCGGCGCTAAACGGGTTTATTAATTCTTGTGTACCTCTCCCTTTCCGTGCATCCCTGACTCAAATGGCGCCACGATTGACGTTGTAAACCACACCATTAGATTCCTCATGGAGATGATTATGTATAAGTTTGGTGGAAATCGGCGACAATTTTTGTTCTGCCCTTCTCCCCTTTTGTGCCCCTGACAACAACAGCGTCACTTTAGAAAATTCTAACCCGCACTAACTTATCCATTATCTTTCTTGTAAAAAAAAGTACCAAAGTAGACCTCTCTATTGTTATCGAGATGGTCCCTGTAAATTGTTATGGAACACAGACAGACATTGGCAATATATTTCACAGTTTAAAGTAACGTGTGCACAGTTATATATATGGTCCAAGAATAACATGAGACATCATAGTGTCAAGGCAGACAACCCAGCGTTACACAACGTCATTTCCTGGGCGCATTTAGCTTGCATCGGAAGTGATCAACGTAGAAATCTTCCTTCCTGGGTTCGGCGTATTCTGTTTGCTGAGAACAGTTTTTGGAATGGGAAGATCGAATATTGATTCTTTCCACATTCATCCAAATGTTCACTCAGTGAAATTTTGCGATATTCTCGTTGATTTATCTCGAACACCAACTGTATATACACGCAAAAGAAATTTTCCACACCTGGGCACTCGGATATACGCGGAATTCTGTTCTTTAATTGCCTGTTGGATTGTGGGACTTTTATGAATTTTGCTTAATCCATAAGAGCTGCATTTAGATAGATAGATATATAATTTTGTAATGGCTAAAAGATGCAAAATTGGCAGACATATGAGCATAAGCATATATACAAAAGAGTAAAACAGAGTGTGACATTCATATAGTATAAATATAAAAAGTATAGATATATAAATATAGCAAGAATGCAGCTTGACAGTTCTGTACAGGGACAAGATAGTGAATAAACCTAGCTTAGTAATGACTACTAAATAGATACTCGTACCTTTATATATATATATACAAACATGAAAAATCAACCCGTGCTATCCCACCCTCCTCCCTCAACAAGACTGTCATGTTGCTTAAGAGATACTAGTAAGAGAACTAACAGCTCTTCGCCATCTGCATATACACACTGCTGCAATTTCATCTCAAATTTTGTAAGATATTCGGCTTCTTTATCAGTTAGGCATTTAGAGAACTCTGTGACAAACTTCTCCTCATTTGTAGGAAGTTTCTTGTAAAAACGATCGTCCAAGAGTGTATCTTCCGATTTGTTGGCATAGTCGGTCGCTTCCATAATCACCAGTTCACCTCCTTTGTCTGCTCGTTTACAAATAATAGTGTTGTCAGAACAAAGGCGATTTTTTTAACAGCTGAATGGGCGTATGTGACCCAGTTTGTGATTTCTAGATGGACTGGTGGCAGCACAAGAATACACAAGGATAGCCCCGTGGCTGCTGTGATTATGCATACAATCACATACATATTGGAATTTGGCAACGAGAAATTGTTAATATCCTCCACGCACGACTTACACCCAATTTTTGAACAGCTGGACAGGTTAATTGTGACCTAGTTTTTTTTATTTTCAGATGGACTAGTAGCGGCACAAAACGAATCCAGAACAATAGCCTCGTGGCTGCTATGGTTATGCTTACGCAGGCGATTTAGCAACGAAAACTGACCTTTTGTCATTATGTTGACTTACGCCCAATTTTGAACAGCTGGACGAACGTATGTGACCTGGTTTGTGATTTCTAGATGGACTAGTCGCGGCACAAGAATAGTCCAGAAGGGGTAGCACCGTAGCTGCTGTGATTATGCATACATACATGTGGGCAATTCAGTAACGATTATTATCATATTATGAGAACTGGGAACTAGAAACTGGGGTTGGTCTGGGAACTAGTAACGGAATTCATGGAACTTGTGTAAGGGCAGATATAAAGCTACTCACAAACTCACAAACAACCTTCAACGGCATTACAGCACAATAAATTGGGTTGATACAGTGCAATGCTAATATGGGTGAATCTGTGGGTTTTAAAAAAATAAGAATTAAAAGATTATTTAGCTGGTTTTGAATGAGATGATATATACCGTACCACGGTGCCACACCAATGCAAACTGTATGTACTCTATATATGTATACATCAGAGGCTACATAGGTGAAGCTGTACCCCAATGGTGTTACTTGTAACAATCCTAGTCGACGAATCTTAATGCGTCATAACGTATGGAATTATACCTGCTAAGTTAATGGCACCTAATCGTATCGTTGTCTCCTAAAATTTTGTGGACCGAACAGTGAAAAGTATTTTTTTGATAATTCTTGTTTCCGATGGTTGGAAAAGTAATATGGGGACCATGGATATAATCTAGGAATCTGGTACTGATATATACGG
Organism: Siphonodentalium dalli; assembly: GCA_032622095.1. Lineage (NCBI taxonomy): Eukaryota > Metazoa > Mollusca > Scaphopoda > Gadilida > Siphonodentaliidae > Siphonodentalium > Siphonodentalium dalli. Next base: position 154,576,021 of record CP136068.1, on the reverse strand, counting down.
CGCGGAAATGCCGATAGTTGTGTGGTTTATAATAATTCAAGTGTCCGATGGGTGGTCGAGTTGGATTGTCTTCATCTAGAAATGATACACTGCTATGACCGTCGCAAATCATATTAAATAAAAGGTCGACCGACCACAATGTCCCTGGACACGGTGGCTAACTGAAGGATTGGATATGTCCGGCATAAATGTCAGCATCCGGAAACCTCAAATGTTGAAAATCAAAAAAAATCGTCAAACTAGGGGCCATAATTGCGGTAGAAAAGATCGGATAAGTCTGAGCGACAAGATGCACCCTTTGACCACCAATGTAGGTATAAACCAGGTTTAAACTCGGATGTTTAAACTGGAGATGATGACTCCGGCCTATATGTTCAAACATAAAACCCAACATCATAATTTTGCATATATACATAATAACTGCTAGTATACAATTTATATGCATACGTAAAAAATGAAGCACGTAACAAATACTGCTCAGTTGTATGTATTTGATTGTATATATCGATTATAACATGTCATACAAGTGGGTTTCTTCATAGGCCATGTTAAGTGATACATGTTTATCTGGCTGGTATATATATATATATCACATGCACCACGGATACCGACCAAACATTTGGTAAAACATTTTGTCGCCATCAAATTATTGCCATCAAATTGCCGTTCGATTCAGGGGTGTGAAAAGGGAGGGGCACACATGCTATTACAAGTACTTATAATTTATGTGCACATGAAAATGGTCCGGTTTAGTCTGCACATGTCATACCGTTACTTTCAGACTTTAAGTTGTGAACGTATTGTGAACGTATTGTCTGTATGTGTATGTAGCCTTAACGATATATGAGTAGAGGCAACTTGAGCCTCACTGCCACATATTCACGATCACCTATATTGACTAGCTAGTGTCGCTTTTTACCGATCCAGCAGGAAGAGAACTTTTAATGTTTAATTGAAAAACTTTAAATGAATAACTCGACACGACAAACACAAAGGGCGCTTACTACCTCCAAGACACACCTGTTGTGTTGTGATGTTGTAGATCGCTCATATGAAGTTGGTGGCCTTTTGTTGTCGCTCGATTATCGTGAAAGGTCAGATTTGGAGAGTGGTCCAAAATTAGCCTTTAGTTTATCAAACAACGTTCTATTGAAATTAAATTTCTAAGGGAAATACCATAATGCCTATCGAAGCTCTCCATGTCTACCTTGATAATGACTTTGCTTAGAATAAACTAGAACAATAAATCGTTAAATTTTCGAAACACAATGACAATTCAATTTTCTAGAAGGATGTAGCCTTTATGTCTTTTGCAAAGAAACTGGCTGATATTGACCACTTTTACACACTAATTGGTTCATTATTCTAACATCCGATCCAAGATTAACAACTCACAAACTCTAAAATATATTAAAAAAACGTTGAATGAGTTACTAAACACGACAAGCACAAAGGGTGTTTACTGTCCAAGACATACCTGTTGTTTTGTGATGTTGTATATGTCTCTTATGAGACTGGTGCCCTTTTTGTCGCTGGATTATCGTGAGAGATCAGAATTGGAGAGGGGTCCATAATTAGCCGTTGGTTTATCAAACAACGTTCTATTGACATTAACGTTCTATAGGAAAGGCCATAATACTCATAGAAGCTCTCCAGATCTACTTGGAAAATTGCTTTGTCTGGAATAGACTAGAAGATTAAACGGTGAAATTTGCGCACAATGGCATTCAAATTTCGAGAAGGATGTAGGCTTACGTCTTTTGCAAAGAAACTGGCTAATATTGACCACTTTTACAAACTAATTGGTTGATCGTTTTAACGTCCGATCCAGTTATTCATGAGCTCTAACACATTTTACGAATATGGCACTGCATGAGCATCCATGTATGCATTTCCAATGGCATAGCATCCAATTAGAACATTAACATAAAACGGATTTAGTGGTAAGCTAATATATATGTCGGAAGTGACTTCAATGTTCATTAAATATTATGATTATGTATATATATCCACAGGTTTATAATTATGATGACTAGTACACTTGCTTGAATACATAATGCTATCATGAGAATGAGTATCGATGAGCGTGCCATGCACAATTAGTTGTCATCGATAGCAACATCCAGTAAATTCGCCTCTTATCGTATTATCAAGACGAGAAAGTTACCTATAAATAACAAACCACCGAGTCGTGCAAAGCATCCTTATTTTCCGAACGAGGAACCATAGACTCCCAATAGAATATGGCACGTGGACCAATGCCCCATATTCGGATAGATTATGTGCCCTCTGCAACTCAGAAATAGGCGACGAGTATCATGTCATCCTTGAATGTATTGAACCCCAAGACATACGCGTACAATACCTGGGACCATACTATTACCGGAGATCAAACGCTAACAAGTTAGCAGCACTATTCAATAACCACAACAGAAGAATTACCACGAATCTCTCAGTTTTTATAAAAAAGGTCATTGATATATTTCGGAACTCTTGAGGCTACATTTTCAGACAAACAAGTAACCCCCTTCAAAATATACCGTTATAATATACTTGTTTCTTACACATGTACCAACATTTTATGAAGAAGGACCCCAACACCAATATAATAGTTTATGGCTGCAGATGCGCTTATTTGATAAGCACAACAAGTAATACAATCTGATTCCTCTTGAGGCTTAATCACTTAAACCATTCAAAATCCATATCCATTGACCGAACACGCAACCATTACGCCGAAATTAATAAAAATAACCCTATATATCTATCAGACAAAATATAAATATAAAAGAAGCATCTGTCCTTTCCCGCGCTCTCTCTCCATTCTCCATCTATATACCTTGTCTTTCACTCTATATTATCTCTCTCTACGTCTGTCTTACATATAATGTTTGTGTTCTATTGAAATAGTGGTCAACTATCCTTTCCCAGTGTTCATTCAGTCGAATTTTTCAAAACAATCAAACAGAAACATAAGGCCCATTGCCTATTTTAAAAAACTTAATGTCGTTTTCGCGATATATAACTTGAACAAACGTCGACCGATTTGATGCATAGTTGATAAACGAATTTTTCATATCAACATCTCGGTCGTTCTCGCAAAGCGGATGTTTTACCTGAGATATGGATTTTAAATTGTGTACTTGAGTAATCCTAGGGCGATAACTTTAAAGCACTTCAACTAAACTGATCCCTGTTTTACGACAATATCTGGAAATAAATAAAAACATCGATGCTCAACTGTTGTTAAATATATATTATTATTATTATTGGCGTACATGCGTCCTATTACCATACTGTTGGAGATAGCATTTTGAATCTACCCATATATAAACTTTATATGTTCTTACAAGTATATGACCCAATCAAAATAGATGCACAGCGAACAGTTTTTATGAGGTTGCTGGTCATTAGCAATGCATAATGGATAGAGTATGACAAAAAACAGGCGATTCACCAAAATGGTTGCCATGCCAACGGTGTACGTTATTCGGATCATATCCAAAATGATATATAATGGTGTGATATACATGTGTGCCAACTGCGATGCTTTTATCATAAAATTGACGATTGTGTCCTCTTTCCAGCCATTGTCTATCGGGAAGAGAAATTTCTAATTTTAAGGGTCGCCAATTGACCTGGTCGCATGTTTCGTAAAATCTCTCACAAAAGTAATAATCAGCCTATGGATAAGATATGTATCTCAAAATAAAGGCTATGATCTCCAGAATGTAAGAAAATATCAATATGATGCAATAAATTGAGAAAGGTTCCTCATAAAGACAAATACAGTGATAAAACATGCAGTGATAAAACACTGGACCTTTCATAGTCACATTGACTCTTGAGAACAGTGCTGGAGGTTCGTCTTGGAGAATGTATGCATGCAAGTATTATTATATAACCATATCCACCAACAAGTCCACCGTTCTCACTACAATAATTCACATATGATCATTTTCCAGAATTCTCAGAAACCACATACTGTTGCTATGGTAACGCCATTTTGAGGCTACTAATCGATAAGAAGCTTATCAACAATGGTTTCCAATGTCTCTAGTATATGGGATTTACGATTAACTACATTGCACAAAATCGCCAATTTTGTTTACGAAACCCATTTTTTATACAAATGATAGGCTACTATGAAGGAAGTTTGAGTGTGACATGGACCGATCTTCCTGTAGCATCCGGGGCCTCGGTGGCTCAATCGGTTAGGGGTACAACTCTAAACCGTTTCGCCCTCCAGCGCTGGCGATAAGGGTTCAAATCCTCATGTTTCCATCGTGGATTTGTAGCTCGAAATCGTTTTCTGGTGGAGTTACCAGTTACTCGCCGATGGCCGGTGGTTTGCCGCACATGGTTAACGAGTTTATCAGCCATTGAAATCACTGTTAGATTAGTCGCAAGTGTGCGGATTTCCTCCACCACTAAAACTGGCAATGTCGTGATATGGCCTTAGTTGCTAAAGCGACAATAAACCCCAATCAACCAATCAATCAATCCTGGAGCATCCAAAGGTTGCCAAGAACTATTGCGATGTGGTTTCAAGAACGGGTGCAAAAACGATTGTAAATTCTCGAGGGCATCATTACGCTGCACTGCTCTATGCAGTTGCAATTGTAAATACAGTAACGCCCTAAGTAATCGACCCCTTAACCACATCAGAATTATGGGTAATTTTCAGGATTTAGTCGGAAATAAATAACCATATTTCCGACTAAATCCTGAAAGTTACCCATAATTCTGCTGTGACATGTATGCAAAATTTTCCAACTCTTTAGGGTGCGTTCACACAACTAGCAGAATTGACTGGCGATTTGTCAAGAATTATTCATACATGACTATCCATTGCACATTCTTGAATGCCACTTATCGCAGAATGAGTGTCTTCGACTGTTTTATCCTATAGTGGATGCCACGAGTTATTGCACGATTGATTCTCATAATATATTAGAATCAAATTGTTTAGCACACTTCAGTTGTATAACAACTATATAGGGAATGACATATATCTCACGATATTGCTATTGCAAATGTAAACAATTCATGTCATACCTTGTCGCACATAATTCGCACCTACGCTCGTAATAAAAACATTTGCTTACCTCTATTTTGAAGAATTATAGTTAATATCATAAATATGTAAACTTTGCGGTACTTGTATGTTGCGTATATAATACCACAATGATTAGCAGCTTGTTAAAATGTGAGTAAGTGTTATTATAGCTGCACAAAGGTAATCGGGTAGCTCCATAGCAACGGTTGCCAAGCAGTTTTGTACCAGACCAATATTGTCCACACGCACTCGCTAAAATGATATGATATAAATTTAACGCGGAAGATTGTCATAATCAACTTTCAGATAGTTTTATATCATGGAAATGCTTCTCGTGTCATTGTAACCATCAATTATAGTAATCAAAACAAACAACCCATTGTTTTGTTTTTGCATTATATTTACGTTATTCCATAATCTTCTGACCTATAATTTTTGTTTTGCAATCCTTAGAATTGTTATATATATACAGAGTGATTTATCAGTTTATATTTCCTTGTCAAAGTACATTTTATAATAAAAAATGTACACACATCTCAATAAAATGTTGATACACGCAGCCAATAATAGGGACTTTCAAACAAATGGCGGCCATTTTATCCGCCATTTTGATTCTACCCAACAATAACGGACACATGAGACACTGATCCATTTTCAGTACAAATAAATACATAAAACATTGTTTTTCGATCAGAAACTGAGTCATAGCGATGCATACTTGTTGGGATTGAGAGAAAAACAAGATTTGTTGTCAAAACGGTTGCCATGGCAACCATGGGCATTCTCCAGCTTGGCATGATATCAAAAATGTCTTATTTTTATATCTAGTACATGCGTGTCAAGTTTGGTGCATTTACCATAAAATGCACGATTTTGTCATCTATCCGCCCCACTCAGTAATTTAGAACAAAACTAGAGAAAGAGTGTTTAAAATTGAGCGTTTTTAAAGTTTTTTGTATATTTCTGCCTAATGATGGTAATAGGGTCATGTCTGCCTAATGCTGAAGCAGCCTTATATAAGAATAAATTGAACTTGCACAGCTATTGCTGATCTTCAGGTTACACAAAGTATAATATCATAATGTATAATGAATATTAACGTCACTTCCGAATTTTGGTTTCTTTGTGACGTCACTTCCCTGGATATTTATTCCAGTGATGGTTTTAAGTTTTTTTCTGAATTTAGTTTCCGACGAAGTTTTTTTATCAGGATGGCAGGATGTAAAATGTATATTTCCAAACAGCGGAAAAACCAAGCCCGTCGGATGAATGGCGTGTTGTGTCGACGACGGAAAATCCAGAAGTACTCTGGTAGGTCACAAACTCTCCTATATACAATTGGACATGTCTAGACACGGTTGCATGACCAGTACGTTACCTCACTGGTTATGTAAAAGCTCTTATGAAAATACTGCGCCTATTGTGTATGTCATAGGCAGTATAAAGGCGAAAATCTTATGCAAGAATTTACGATATTGTGAAGCAATAAACGCGATAAGTTGAAATTGAAGTCAAACAAATGCCCACCGGTGATAGTCACATATTCTTAAGTTTTTTACATAAAACTTCTCGTATGGATGACCATTGGAATGGATTTCTCGGCGGTTGTATACAAATATAATTGATATGCCACACTATATATCGATACGCATTGACGGCTTCGTGAAATCTAATGTACGAGTTATGTAAGACAGTATGATACGCGACAGTGGGTAACCTGTATTCGAATTATTGAACGTTTATGTAGGTATATATATATATATATATTATATAACAATCTCGATTTACGAATATATATATGTATATTTACCTATATCGAAATCCGACCTTAAACTGCGTCCTACAATACTTTATCGGCCTACATACCTTACTAAGATAATTCGTTGATTCAGAATTATATCAAAATTAAAACCGTATGTATTTTACTCTATAATAGTACTCCCCGACCTAAAAAAGATGCTTCGCATCGTAAAAATAAAAATAATAATTAGAAATTGTAATAGTCACTTGTGATAACAATGAGTTCAACAGTTTTAATAGTAGTGTTTGTTTGGTTATCCATCTTCAAAATGTATTGCTCTCCATTCCTCGTATAACTTGTAGTACAGCTTCTGTTGTATTTTGTTTCCATCTATGACGCCAGTAGTTCCGTTCTTGTATTTAACTGTGAGAAGCGGAGCACAATCACCCATGCGGAAGTGCCGTTTGGTGACGTGGTCGATTTTGTCTAGGTTCCTCACGTGTCCGTCATTTGATAAATTCACCATTTCTTCTATATCAGTGCCATCTAACTGCACTGTCCAAACATCAGTTTTTGTTGTATTCTTCGGGGATGATTTGTGTGAGCCAGAAATGTTAACAGGTTTAGTCACGATGTTGTTCATCTCTTCGCCGTGCTCGTATTTCACACACGCAAATGATTTTGTCTGAGGTTTCGGCGTACCAGTAGGTGTTTTTGGAAAGGTCGAATTGTTTACAGAGTTCACTGATAACTTGTGATGAACAGTTGGTGTTTGAAGATTGGCATTTTTCATTAATGGAGATGCCATTATGCCAATAGTTTTTGAAGACGTTACAGTTTGGACTGAACGATGTCTGTTTTCTGGGACCACACTAGTGCTGACATCACTTGTAGAATGTACTGGCGTTTGGGTACCGGTACTTACAGTTTGTGAATTTGTTTTAACAATGTTTGCTGGATCCATTGTCGCACTCATCGTGATGTTTTGATGCTGTTTTTCGCATTGAATCCTCTCATTAAAAGCCTTCATCTGGTCTCATCTCGCAATCTTTTTGTTGGTGATTTGTACCGAGAAACGTCTGTCTTTATCCAATTAAGCACCAGGCGAATGGCACCCTTGTCGGTAGTGAAACTCCAATCGAAATCATGCTCTCTGAGATTGAAAGTTTCCAGCAAATTTGTTATTTTGGCTGGAATCGTCCCTTGCATTTTGTTATTCCTTTCCGTCAGCCGGGATCGAATACGCTGTAGATTGTCGTTTAACAGCGCAGCCTTATTCTCCACCAGTTTCAGAGAGCAGTTTCCGGGTTGAAGTATGTTGAACAAATCTGGGGAATTAGTTCTTTATATGGTAGACAGAATAAGTGATACATATAACACATAAATGGAACATCCAAATAAAATGTATATTTCCAAACAGCGGAAAAACCAAGCCTGTCGGATGAATAGCGTGTTGTGTCGACGACGGAAAATCCAGAAGTACTCCGGTAGGCCACAAACTCTCCTATATACAATTGGACATGTCTAGACACGGTTGCGTGACCAGTACGTTACCTCACTGGTTATGTAAAAGCTCTTATGAAAATACTGCGCCTATTGTGTATGTCATAGGCAGTATAAAGGCGAAAATCTTATGCAAGAATTTACGATATTGTGAAGCAATAAACGCGATAAGTTGAAATTGAAGTCAAACAAATGCCCACCGGTGATAGTCACATATTCTTAAGTTTCTTACATAAAACTTCTCGTATGGATGACCATTGGAATGGATTTTTCAGCGGTTGTATACAAATATAATTGATATGCCACACTATATATCGATACGCATTGACGGCTTCGTGAAATCTAATGTACGAGTTATGTAAGACAGTATGATACGCGACAGTGGGTAACCTGTATTCGAATTATTGAACGTTTATGTAGGTATATATATATATAACAATCTCGATTTACGAATATGTGATATATGTATATTTACCTATATCGAAATCCGACCTTAAACTGCGTCCTTCAATACTTTATCGGCCTACATACCTTACTAAGATAATTCGTTGATTCAGAATTATATCAAAATTAAAACCCTATGTATTTTACTCTATAATAGTACTCCCCGACATAAAAAAGATGCTCCGCATCGTAAAAACAAAAATAATAATTATAAATTGTAATAGTCACTTGTGATAACAATGAGTTCAACAGTTTTAAAGGTACGGTTGGCCTTGGCGGTGGGTATCCTGTGAAAATATTTCCACCCGTCAAAAACCCCACAAACAGAAATAACATCAAAATGTAGACAGATTTTGTCCGTATATAAATAAGAAATATCGCATAAACAGTATGTTATTCTCATATGTTTAACCATTGTTATCTAAACAAAAGCATAAAAAGTTACTTTTCTGGTGTTTGTTTATATTATGATGGTAAACATAAAGAGCGTTCTTTGTTGATGAATTCCTGGTATGGAACTAATAAAGAGCGTGTATGCCATTTGTGTGTGATTAGCCAGTAGCATTGTGCTGTTCTCTGTAACCCAATCAGGCTCTTGCTTAGGTAAAATATAGTAGGTATTTATGATAACATGCTGTTTACGCGATGGTCATGGTATATATGAACGAAACTGTATGCGTTTTAATGTTTTTCTGTTTACGGTGTTTGGAACAAATATGAATATTTTCGACAATTAAGGCCTCACGTGCCTGTAACAGTAGTGTTTGTTTGGTTATCCATCTTCAAAATGTATTGCTCTCCATTCCTCGTGTAACTTGTAGTACAGCTTCGGTTGTATTTTGTTTCCATCTATGACGCCAGTAGTTCCGTTCTTGTATTTAACTGTGAGAAGCGGAGCACAATCACTCATGCGGAAGTGCCGTTTGGTATCGTGGTCGATTTTATCTAGGTTCCTCACGTGTCCGTCATTTGATAAATTCACCATTTCTTCTATATCAGTGCCATCTAACTGCACTGTCCAAACATCAGTTTTTGTTGTATTCTTCGGGGATGATTTGTGTGAGTCAGAAATGTTAACAGGTTTAGTCACGATGTTGTTCATCTCTTCGCCGTGTGTTCGTATTTCACACACGCAAATGATTTTGTCTGAGGTTTCGGCGTACCAGTAGGTGTTTTTGGAAAGGTCGAATTGTTTACAGAGTTCACTGATAACTTGTGATGAACAGTTGGTGTTTGAAGATTGGCATTTTTCATTAATGGAGATGCCATTATGCCAATAGTTTTTGAAGACGTTACAGTTTGGACTGAACGATGTCTGTTTTCTGGGACCACACTAGTGCTGACATCACTTGTAGAATGTACTGGCGTTTGGGTACCGGTACTTACAGTTTGTGAATTTGTTTTAACAATGTTTGCTGGATCCATTGTCGCACTCATCGTGATGTTTTGATGCTGTTTTTCGCATTGAATCCTCTCATTAAAAGCCTTCATCTGGTCTCATCTCGCAATCTTTTTGTTGGTGATTTGTACCGAGAAACGTCTGTCTTTATCCAATTAAGCACCAGGCGAATGGCACCCTTGTCGGTAGTGAAACTCCAATCGAAATCATGCTCTCTGAGATTGAAAGTTTCCAGCAAATTTGTTATTTTGGCTGGAATCGTCCCTTGCATTTTGTTATTCCTTTCCGTCAGCCGGGATCGAATACGCTGTAGATTGTCGTTTAACAGCGCAGCCTTATTCTCCACCAGTTTCAGAGAGCAGTTTCCGGGTTGAAGTATGTTGAACAAATCTGGGGAATTAGTTCTTTATATGGTAGACAGAATAAGTGATACATATAACACATAAATGGAACATCCAAATAAAATGTATATTTCCAAACAGCGGAAAAACCAAGCCTGTCGGATGAATAGCGTGTTGTGTCGACGACGGAAAATCCAGAAGTACTCTGGTAGGCCACAAACTCTCCTATATACAATTGGACATGTCTAGACACGGTTGCGTGACCAGTACGTTACCTCACTGGTTATGTAAAAGCTCTTATGAAAATACTGCGCCTATTGTGTATGTCATAGGCAGTATAAAGGCGAAAATCTTATGCAAGAATTTACGATATTGTGAAGCAATAAACGCGATAAGTTGAAATTGAAGTCAAACAAATGCCCACCGGTGATAGTCACATATTCTTAAGTTTCTTACATAAAACTTCTCGTATGGATGACCATTGGAATGGATTTTTCAGCGGTTGTATACAAATATAATTGATATGCCACACTATATATCGATACGCATTGACGGCTTCGTGAAATCTAATGTACGAGTTATGTAAGACAGTATGATACGCGACAGTGGGTAACCTGTATTCGAATTATTGAACGTTTATGTAGGTATATATATATATAACAATCTCGATTTACGAATATGTGATATATGTATATTTACCTATATCGAAATCCGACCTTAAACTGCGTCCTTCAATACTTTATCGGCCTACATACCTTACTAAGATAATTCGTTGATTCAGAATTATATCAAAATTAAAACCCTATGTATTTTACTCTATAATAGTACTCCCCGACATAAAAAAGATGCTCCGCATCGTAAAAACAAAAATAATAATTATAAATTGTAATAGTCACTTGTGATAACAATGAGTTCAACAGTTTTAAAGGTACGGTTGGCCTTGGCGGTGGGTATCCTGTGAAAATATTTCCACCCGTCAAAAACCCCACAAACAGAAAGAACATCAAAATGTAGACAGATTTTGTCCGTATATAAATAAGAAATATCGCATAAACAGTATGTTATTCTCATATGTTTAACCATTGTTATCTAAACAAAAGCATAAACAGTTACTTTTCTGGTGTTTGTTTATATTATGATGGTAAACATAAAGAGCGTTCTTTGTTGATGAATTCCTGGTATGGAACTAATAAAGAGCGTGTATGCCTTTTGTGTGTGATTAGCCAGTAGCATTGTGCTGTTCTCTGTAACCCAATCAGGCTCTTGCTTAGGTAAAATATAGTAGGTATTTATGATAACATGCTGTTTACGCGATGGTCATGGTATATATGAACGAAACTGTATGCGTTTTAATGTTTTTCTGTTTACGGTGTTTGGAACAAATATGAATATTTTCGACAATTAAGGCCTCACGTGCCTGTAACAGTAGTGTTTGTTTGGTTATCCATCTTCAAAATGTATTGCTCTCCATTCCTCGTGTAACTTGTAGTACAGCTTCGGTTGTATTTTGTTTCCATCTATGACGCCAGTAGTTCCGTTCTTGTATTTAACTGTGAGAAGCGGAGCACAATCACTCATGCGGAAGTGCCGTTTGGTATCGTGGTCGATTTTATCTAGGTTCCTCACGTGTCCGTCATTTGATAAATTCACCATTTCTTCTATATCAGTGCCATCTAACTGCACTGTCCAAACATCAGTTTTTGTTGTATTCTTCGGGGATGATTTGTGTGAGTCAGAAATGTTAACAGGTTTAGTCACGATGTTGTTCATCTCTTCGCCGTGTTCGTATTTCACACACGCAAATGATTTTGTCTGAGGTTTCGGCGTACCAGTAGGTGTTTTTGGAAAGGTCGAATTGTTTACAGAGTTCACTGATAACTTGTGATGAACAGTTGGTGTTTGAAGATTGGCATTTTTCATTAATGGAGATGCCATTATGCCAATATTTTTTGAAGACGTTACAGTTTGGACTGAACGATGTCTGTTTTTCTGGGACCACACTAGTGCTGACATCACTTGTAGAATGTACTGGCGTTTGGGTACCGGTACTTACAGTTTGTGAATTTGTTTTAACAATGTTTGCTGGATCCATTGTCGCACTCATCGTGATGTTTTGATGCTGTTTTTCGCATTGAATCCTCTCATTAAAAGCCTTCATCTGGTCTCATCTCGCAATCTTTTTGTTGGTGATTTGTACCGAGAAACGTCTGTCTTTATCCAATTCAGCACCAGGCGAATGGCACCCTTGTCGGTAGTGAAACTCCAATCGAAATCATGCTCTCTCAGATTGAAAGTTTCCAGCAAATTTGTTATTTTGGCTGAAATCGTCCCTTGAATTTTGTTATTCCTTTCCGTCAGCCGGGATCGAATACGCTGTAGATGGTCGTTTAACAGAGCAGTTTCCGGGTTGAAGTATGTTGAAAAAATTTGGGGAATTAATTCTTTATATGGTAGACAGAATAAGTGATACATATAATACATTATACACATAAATGGAACATCCAAATAAAATGTATATTTCCAAACAGCGGAAAAATCAAGCCTGTCGGATGAATAGCGTGTTGTGTCGACGACGGAAAATCCAGAAGTACTCTGGTAGGTCACAAACTCTCCTATATACAATTGGACATGTCTAGACACGGTTGCGTGACCAGTACGTTACCTCACTGGTTATGTAAAAGCTCTTATGAAAATACTGCGCCTATTGTGTATGTCATAGGCAGTATAAAGGCGAAAATCTTATGCAAGAATTTACGACATTGTGAAGCAATAAACGCGATAAGTTGAAATTGAAGTCAAACAAATGCCCACCGGTGATAGTCACATATTCTTAAGTTTCTTACATAAACCTTCTCGTATGGATGACCATTGGAATGGATTTCTCGGCGGTTGTATATAAATATAATTGATATGCCAAACTATATATCGATACGCATTGACGGCTTCGTGAAATCTAATGTACGAGTTATGTAAGACAGTATGATACGCGACAGTGGGTAACCTGTATTCGAATTATTGAACGTTTATGTAGGTATATATATACATGTATATAACAATCTCGATTTACGAATATGTGATATATGTATATTTACCTATATCGAAATCCGACCTTAAACTGCGTTCTACAATACTTTATCGGCCTACATACCTTACTAAGATAATTCGTTGATTCAGAATTATATCAAAATTAAAACCCTATGTATTTTACTCTATAATACTTCCCATACGAAGAGAAGTATACCGTATTGTCTAGCCAGACGTATCTGTACAATTGTAGATGGTGTTGATATTAGAGATGTTCGGCTACAAGAACTGCACTCTTTTTTAGAAGACCAACATTACCCAGACAAGCTAATAAAAAGTGGAATCGACGAAGCTTTAAAAACACCTAAATCAGAATTGAGAAAAGATAAAGAGAGACAAGCCGAGTCCGATCTCATTCCACTCGTAACAACTCACAACCCACGCCACCCTAATGTAACTCAATCCGCAAAAACACTGCTACCAATACTACACAAGAAAACCATAGTCAGAAATGGTAACACCACCAAGATCATATTATTAGCCATAAATATAAATCATAATATAAAATATATTGGTTACATGAGGACCGCCTCAGAATTCCGTTAAGAAAAGTAATTCTTCAAATTATTACAATGAACTACGGCTTATAAATTACTGCAGGTTTCTCAGTCGCCACACCAGAATGCTTCTAAATGCGGATCAAAGCTAAGAGTGCATGGCACAGCCATTGTTCATAGACATTTTACAGATAGCGAGAATGATGCATGCTGGGAACGAAAGTATCCACAGCAAAGCCATGTGCTTACGGCCGCATGCGTTTATTATAGGGGATTTATGGTGGACCTATAAAACTAATTATAACTTTGTTATCTGTCATAGTTTATGCGTGAAATTTTAAACATATATACCATGGACATATACCCCTTCCAGAATGTTGAAAAACATTTTCAGTTGCTCATCGTATTTTTATAGACGAAATGGTCCGAAATTTCAGAAAATTGCGCTAACTGCTCAATGTTTTAATGTGTTACAAAACGTCTGATAAAAAGAGTTCTATCGGGAATATTCACACCATTTTATTTCAGAGAACATAGAGTAAACATAGTCCTATCGGGATATCGTAAAGGAGATTAATTAAAACCCTCAGACTGCCGAAACTGACGACATTAAATTCGCTTTTTCGTGTCCCACGGAAATGAAACTTGTCTGTCCATTGATAACGTTATTTATTTGACATAGTATTTTTTTTTCTGTTGTATTTGAACACTTGTTGCACGTGCAGGCTGCACGATTATAATAACTTCAACCGATAAGCGCCGACTGATACCCGCGCAACAGTTTGTCTCAAATAAATTGTTATCAAAACGCAGGTTTATGGCCGCGGACATAAGCCGATTAAGTGTAATGTAATTTATCCATGAACTTGACTGAAAAATTGTGATTCTATCACCATTAGCCACGAAAATGGGACCTCTAAACAGGCAAGTTTGATTTTCGAGGGACATGAACAAGCGAATTTATTGTCGGCAGTTTCGGCAGTCTGAGGGTTAATTAATCCCGAATTAAACGGAACTACTTTACGATAGTCCGATAGGACTATGTTTACTCTATGCATGTTCTCTGAAAAAATAGTGTGAATATTCCAGATAGAACTCTTTTTATCAGACGTTGTGTAACACCTTAAAACATTGAGCTGTTATAGCGCAAACCGAAATGTGTTATCTTGCAAGATATCCCACCGCTTTAGCTAAATTTACCTTCCTACAATATCCATAAAGAGGATCATATATTATATACCACGGTTTTAATTATAGAATATATAATATATTGGTTTCGCGAATGACCAACTCAGAATTCCGTTAAAATAACAATAACAACCAGCACCTATAACGAACCGTTTTACTGGACTTGGCCTACTGGTCGCGTAGTTCCGACTTTTAAATAAACGGAATTTCCAACTCTATAAATAAAAGCCCCACAAGAATCCTGTCCACCACGCAATATCAAAATATCAGCAGCTAGATACACCATAGGTGGCGTAACAAGAGTCCTAAAATGAAATATCTCGTCAGTGAGGATAATATACTTCAAAGTAAGCGACAACCACCAAATTTGAAGAAAATACTGACGAGAGCCCGTTTCGATACCAGCAACGAAACAACATACAGAATTCGGACGTATAGAGATTCCAGATACGGTACATGCAAAAACATAGTTACTGGTACTCAACTCAAGTTTTAAAATGGGACAGTAGTTCAACCCAATGCGGATATGGACTGCAAATCACGGAACTTAATCTATATTATTATATGTTCTGGATGCCATGAGTTTTATGTGGGACAGACGAGCAACACTGTGTGTGAGCGCATGAGAATACACCGCCAACAAATCAAACAACCGGAGCTGAGACAAATTGATCTCAGCGAACATCTGGAAATTTGTGGCGGTTGCTCATTCACAGTATTTCCATTATACAAAATGCTATCAATGGACCAATTGAAAAGAATTCGGACGGAAACAATGTTGATAAAAAACTTCGTCTGAAACTAAATTCAGAAAAAAACTTAAAACCATCACTGGAATAAATATCCAGTGAAGTGACGTCACAATGAAACATATATATATATATATATATATATATATATATATATATATATATATATATATATATATATATATATATATATATATATATATATATAGCTATATATATAGCTATATATATATATGTGTGTGTGTGTGAGGGTAATTCTACCGAAACGTTGAGGCAACTTGACAGTGCGCTCCTAAGTACTTTTTTATTGTATATCTTCGCGTTCCGTTCTTTGTGTATTATATGTTACTAATCATTACCTTTATTCACAGCCAAAATTCAAGTCCTGGATCAAAATGACTCAACCTAAACGTGGAAAAACTAACCGCCCAGAGCGGCAAAAAGACCAGGCTTATTTAGACCATTCAAATCTAGTAAAGTTGCTATACAAAATTCTACAACTTTGGCACCATATTAATTTTTTACAGGACCGTTTGGAGAAGAAGGTCCTTCCGAAAGGCTTTTCGGCCATCGTTGAGTCAGGGCGAAAGAAGACATTCCGACCAGTGCTCCCCTGTGACGATGTCTTCAATTCGCTTAAAGCGGACGCTTTTCAGTGGGGTTTAAACTCCATGAAAACTTTGGTAAATTATTATCGGAAAACGGAATCAGAAATTGAAGTCAAGGTTCTTTCGGCTCTTTCTTCTAAAACCCTTGACTTCGACCGAGCACGTGACACGGCATTAAAATGGGGACTGAAGAATTTTGGCACCAAATTAACTAATGAGACAAAATCAAAGTTCTTGAGCATCTGTGGTAATCTTCAGTCCTCGATAGGTACACGAGTTGGCGTCCAAACTCATACAAACAAACGTGGTCGGTCACCCTCCCCTCCCCCACTAATCGCTCGCCAGCTTCAATTTCAGGATAGTCCAGCCAGGGATCAGACAACGTCGTCGTCTGTGAGATCCACACCAAAACGCGTCAAAGCCACACCACAGCCACAGAGACCTGCACCAAAACCACGGACGTCACGCATATCCACTCCACCAAATACATCACTTCAAAATTCACCAGCCAAGAAAACAACACCACCAAAGCACATCTCTTCCAGCCCTCCTTCGCCTGTTGGTTCCATTGCTTCGATGACATCGCCAGCGATTTCAACATCATCACCATCGTATGCCGAGGTATTATCAACATCACCTAAGGTATCCAAATTTTATAAATTTCGTCAACCTGGCCCTAAGAAGGATTGGTCCTTCCCTAAACAGATAAAAAACCCTGTTGTTATTTTAGGCTCTTCTAATGTGTCCCGGATCGATGTCGATCCTCCCAAAAATGTTTGTATTGCTTCTTACCCAGGTGGCAATTTAGGTCATTTCTGCAACATGGCCCACAAACTGAAATCGAAGCCAGAAAAGACACCTCGACACGTCATCATCAACATTGGCATCAACAACCGAGAGGACTGGAAGACAGACAACGACAAAGGCAAAACAGCAGGCACCACAGCTAAAAGCAGGGTAACTAACATGGTTAGTAATTTCCGAAAAGTTTTTCCTAATGCGACACTTCATTTTCAGGAAATAAATATCTCATTCAGTTTAGATTCTAGGGACCAGGATGTTCTGCGTGCCATTAACAGCCAAGCTCGTCAGACACAGAACCTCAAGGTCATACAGGCAATACCCCCCCGCGACTTTCACGTGGAGAATGACAACATCCACTGGACATCACAGACGGCGGCGAAAATCTACCAAGGCTGGACCAACATCTTTAAAGGTCATTTAAACTAATTCCTCAGAAGGGCATCAGCCATGCGGAAAGAGTCGGTCTCGGCACCGAGATAGTCAATCTTGTACCCGACCTTTCCCTGAGCGCTGGTGAGAAATCAATACTTAGGTATGGTCTAACCTTTGTTCCTACCCCACCCGATCTCAAAGAAACACCACATGTTGTTGAGACGGAGGATGGAACATTGGTTTTACCAGACTCTATGTATGCCATGGAAATGAACGGCGGTCCAGCAAGCATGCAATTTAGGGAAGTAACAGCTATGGCTGATTTCTTTCGCAATTCGACAGGTTTAAAAGATCAATTTAAAGAACCTTCGATATGGACCCCCTCTGATCGCCAGATTGACCACTCCATTCCCGAGGTCGCTGGCTTAGTCAAAACCGACATCACAAATTTACCAAAATTTCACAACGAGGATAACCTCACTAAAGTTGAAAGAACTGCACTAAAAACTCTTCGCAGCAATAAAAACATTGTAATCAAACCTTGTGACAAAGGCAGCTCGCTCGTCATCATGTCTAAAGAAAATTACATTCTAGAAGCGACGCGCCAATTAAGCAACACTAAATATTACAAACCATTGGATGAGCCAATTTGGAAATCCAATGTTTTAAAATTCAATCTCATTCTCAAAAGCTTGCTGGACCAGGACGTTTTAAAGAAAAAACATGTTCAGTATCTAATTGCAAAACCTGAATCCAATAATAGGACATTTTATTTGCTACCTAAAATACACAAACCTTTGAGCTGTTGGACTAATCCATACACACCACCCGGTCGCCCCATCATCAGCGACGTGGCTTCGGAGTCGTACCACATTTCGGAGTTTATTGATTTCTATTTGAAACCAATTGCTACCCGCCATCCGAGCTATCTAAAAGACACGGAGGACTTCCTCATTAAATTGTCGAAAATTGAAGTTCCATCTTCTGCTTACCTAATTAGTCTCGACGTGGAATCTATGTATACAAATATTGGAATCGATGCCGGATTAAAGTCAATTAAGAATGCATTTGATTTCCACCATGATCCTCATAGACCTGGAGATGAACTACTTCAATTATTAGAACTTTCTCTTAAAGGGAATGACTTTGAATTTAATGGACGATATTATTTACAGGTCTCCGGCTGCAGTATGGGCAAGAAGTTTAGTCCTAATTTTGCCTCAATTTTTGTTGCAGAGTGGGAGAAAGGCGCCCTGGCCAAATCTGATAAACAACCATTAGCCTATTATAGATTCTTGGACGACATATTTATCATTTGGACTCATGGTCTGGATGAGTTTAGGGTGTTCTTGGACATCTTGAACAGTCATGACGAATCAATCAAACTCAAAGAATCAATATCGCAAACCAGCATTGATTTCCTTGATTTAACAATATTTAAGGGCCCACAATTTACATCATGCAACATTTTAGATACAAAACTTTTTACGAAACCAACGGATTCTCACCAGCTACTTCATCGTAAATCTTTCCATCCGCCAAAACTTTTCAATGGATTGATTAAATCTCAAATCATTCGATATCACCGGAACTGCACGAACAGAAGCGACCTAAATCAAGCTTGTTCAGTGCTTTTCCAGGCTTTACGACCGCGCGGCTACTCTAGTAGATTACTGCGCCAAGTAAAGTCCGAAACTCTCAGAGAATTGAACTCGTCACGCCATGACCCAACATCGACTGAACCAACAAGGATACGGCACAACCGGCCGGTGTTGGGTAATGGTTCAGCCTCATTTTGTCACAAAAAACGATGTTACATCAATACAATAGGATATATCAATACTAGTAACACTTTCACCAGCGAACAAACACGCATATCGTATCAAATGCATAGCGAACTTAATTGTGATTCTAAAAATGTAATTTACTTAATCACATGCAAAAGATGCCGTATACAATATGTTGGACAAACAAAAACCTCTCTCAAAGTTAGAATGTCTAATCATCTTTCCAGTGTTCGCAAAAAACTCGACATGCAAATTTCCGATCATTTCAACTCATCTAATCATGACATTAAATCCCATTTCAGCTTTCAGCCAATAGAACAGACACCAATTCTAGCCGACGAAGACCAAACCGATTCAATACGCCTAGAACGCGAAAATCATTGGATGGGCGTACTTAAAACATATCTTCCGTTCGGACTTAACATTGACTACAAAGGTGTTTCTCGAAATTTCTTGTGCTTTCCTCTGATCTACAATCGTAGAAATGTTGAAATCGCAAACATTTTCAGAAAAAACTTTGCATTATTAAACACTAAATTGACCGAGCCTCTCGACAAACGGGTTATTATTGCCTACAAGAAAAATCCCAGTTTGAGAGATATGCTCGTTCGATCTAGACTCAGACCTTGATTAACACGCAGTTCAATTAGCTTTTAGCTTATGTCAACACCATTATCCTTAGTTTGTGCTCAACACAATATTTTATGTCAATTTCCGACACAACCCAAACAAATTTAGCTAGTTCCATCTTTGAATGGCAACAATGCTCAACAAATTATTCAATGTCAATTTCCGACACAACCTAACAAAATTTATGTCAATTTCTGACACAACCTAACAAAATTTATGTCAATTTCCGACACAACCTAACAAAATTTAGCTAGTTCCATAGAAATAATTACATAAGAAATCGGATTCCGACCTGTGCCCGCGCTCTCCACACTTTCAAAATATATATATCGCCTGTGCCAGGGATATCTTTTATTTCTATTTACTTAACACATATGTATTACTGTCTAATTGCGTACTGTCACTAGGATTTGGATTAGGGGCTTCCGGAAGCCATTACACAACCCATTAAGAACGCGCGATCTTAAATAAACACGGGCGTCGTGACGGCGCCAAACATTTTGTATGCATTGTTTCACTGTTTGTTTTAAACAGGAACATAGCTGTTGACACGTCTCTCGAAACCCTGGAGCACAATGGGAGCTTATCTCACACGGGTATATAAGATCCATGGAAAAACCTCAACATTCGAACCTAGCTTGCTTCCTGAAGAAGGTAATTCTACCGAAACGTTGAGGCAACTTGACAGTGCGCTCCTAAGTACTTTTTTATTGTATATCTTCGCGTTCCGTTCTTTGTGTATTATATGTTACTAATCATTACCTTTATTCACAGCCAAAATTCAAGTCCTGGATCAAAATGACTCAACCTAAACGTGGAAAAACTAACCGCCCAGAGCGGCAAAAAGACCAGGCTTATTTAGACCATTCAAATCTAGTAAAGTTGCTATACAAAATTCTACAACTTTGGCACCATATTAATTTTTTACAGGACCGTTTGGAGAAGAAGGTCCTTCCGAAAGGCTTTTCGGCCATCGTTGAGTCAGGGCGAAAGAAGACATTCCGACCAGTGCTCCCCTGTGACGATGTCTTCAATTCGCTTAAAGCGGACGCTTTTCAGTGGGGTTTAAACTCCATGAAAACTTTGGTAAATTATTATCGGAAAACGGAATCAGAAATTGAAGTCAAGGTTCTTTCGGCTCTTTCTTCTAAAACCCTTGACTTCGACCGAGCACGTGACACGGCATTAAAATGGGGACTGAAGAATTTTGGCACCAAATTAACTAATGAGACAAAATCAAAGTTCTTGAGCATCTGTGGTAATCTTCAGTCCTCGATAGGTACACGAGTTGGCGTCCAAACTCATACAAACAAACGTGGTCGGTCACCCTCCCCTCCCCCACTAATCGCTCGCCAGCTTCAATTTCAGGATAGTCCAGCCAGGGATCAGACAACGTCGTCGTCTGTGAGATCCACACCAAAACGCGTCAAAGCCACACCACAGCCACAGAGACCTGCACCAAAACCACGGACGTCACGCATATCCACTCCACCAAATACATCACTTCAAAATTCACCAGCCAAGAAAACAACACCACCAAAGCACATCTCTTCCAGCCCTCCTTCGCCTGTTGGTTCCATTGCTTCGATGACATCGCCAGCGATTTCAACATCATCACCATCGTATGCCGAGGTATTATCAACATCACCTAAGGTATCCAAATTTTATAAATTTCGTCAACCTGGCCCTAAGAAGGATTGGTCCTTCCCTAAACAGATAAAAAACCCTGTTGTTATTTTAGGCTCTTCTAATGTGTCCCGGATCGATGTCGATCCTCCCAAAAATGTTTGTATTGCTTCTTACCCAGGTGGCAATTTAGGTCATTTCTGCAACATGGCCCACAAACTGAAATCGAAGCCAGAAAAGACACCTCGACACGTCATCATCAACATTGGCATCAACAACCGAGAGGACTGGAAGACAGACAACGACAAAGGCAAAACAGCAGGCACCACAGCTAAAAGCAGGGTAACTAACATGGTTAGTAATTTCCGAAAAGTTTTTCCTAATGCGACACTTCATTTTCAGGAAATAAATATCTCATTCAGTTTAGATTCTAGGGACCAGGATGTTCTGCGTGCCATTAACAGCCAAGCTCGTCAGACACAGAACCTCAAGGTCATACAGGCAATACCCCCCCGCGACTTTCACGTGGAGAATGACAACATCCACTGGACATCACAGACGGCGGCGAAAATCTACCAAGGCTGGACCAACATCTTTAAAGGTCATTTAAACTAATTCCTCAGAAGGGCATCAGCCATGCGGAAAGAGTCGGTCTCGGCACCGAGATAGTCAATCTTGTACCCGACCTTTCCCTGAGCGCTGGTGAGAAATCAATACTTAGGTATGGTCTAACCTTTGTTCCTACCCCACCCGATCTCAAAGAAACACCACATGTTGTTGAGACGGAGGATGGAACATTGGTTTTACCAGACTCTATGTATGCCATGGAAATGAACGGCGGTCCAGCAAGCATGCAATTTAGGGAAGTAACAGCTATGGCTGATTTCTTTCGCAATTCGACAGGTTTAAAAGATCAATTTAAAGAACCTTCGATATGGACCCCCTCTGATCGCCAGATTGACCACTCCATTCCCGAGGTCGCTGGCTTAGTCAAAACCGACATCACAAATTTACCAAAATTTCACAACGAGGATAACCTCACTAAAGTTGAAAGAACTGCACTAAAAACTCTTCGCAGCAATAAAAACATTGTAATCAAACCTTGTGACAAAGGCAGCTCGCTCGTCATCATGTCTAAAGAAAATTACATTCTAGAAGCGACGCGCCAATTAAGCAACACTAAATATTACAAACCATTGGATGAGCCAATTTGGAAATCCAATGTTTTAAAATTCAATCTCATTCTCAAAAGCTTGCTGGACCAGGACGTTTTAAAGAAAAAACATGTTCAGTATCTAATTGCAAAACCTGAATCCAATAATAGGACATTTTATTTGCTACCTAAAATACACAAACCTTTGAGCTGTTGGACTAATCCATACACACCACCCGGTCGCCCCATCATCAGCGACGTGGCTTCGGAGTCGTACCACATTTCGGAGTTTATTGATTTCTATTTGAAACCAATTGCTACCCGCCATCCGAGCTATCTAAAAGACACGGAGGACTTCCTCATTAAATTGTCGAAAATTGAAGTTCCATCTTCTGCTTACCTAATTAGTCTCGACGTGGAATCTATGTATACAAATATTGGAATCGATGCCGGATTAAAGTCAATTAAGAATGCATTTGATTTCCACCATGATCCTCATAGACCTGGAGATGAACTACTTCAATTATTAGAACTTTCTCTTAAAGGGAATGACTTTGAATTTAATGGACGATATTATTTACAGGTCTCCGGCTGCAGTATGGGCAAGAAGTTTAGTCCTAATTTTGCCTCAATTTTTGTTGCAGAGTGGGAGAAAGGCGCCCTGGCCAAATCTGATAAACAACCATTAGCCTATTATAGATTCTTGGACGACATATTTATCATTTGGACTCATGGTCTGGATGAGTTTAGGGTGTTCTTGGACATCTTGAACAGTCATGACGAATCAATCAAACTCAAAGAATCAATATCGCAAACCAGCATTGATTTCCTTGATTTAACAATATTTAAGGGCCCACAATTTACATCATGCAACATTTTAGATACAAAACTTTTTACGAAACCAACGGATTCTCACCAGCTACTTCATCGTAAATCTTTCCATCCGCCAAAACTTTTCAATGGATTGATTAAATCTCAAATCATTCGATATCACCGGAACTGCACGAACAGAAGCGACCTAAATCAAGCTTGTTCAGTGCTTTTCCAGGCTTTACGACCGCGCGGCTACTCTAGTAGATTACTGCGCCAAGTAAAGTCCGAAACTCTCAGAGAATTTAACTCGTCACGCCATGACCCAACATCGACTGAACCAACAAGGATACGGCACAACCGGCCGGTGTTGGGTAATGGTTCAGCCTCATTTTGTCACAAAAAACGATGTTACATCAATACAATAGGATATATCAATACTAGTAACACTTTCACCAGCGAACAAACACGCATATCGTATCAAATGCATAGCGAACTTAATTGTGATTCTAAAAATGTAATTTACTTAATCACATGCAAAAGATGCCGTATACAATATGTTGGACAAACAAAAACCTCTCTCAAAGTTAGAATGTCTAATCATCTTTCCAGTGTTCGCAAAAAACTCGACATGCAAATTTCCGATCATTTCAACTCATCTAATCATGACATTAAATCCCATTTCAGCTTTCAGCCAATAGAACAGACACCAATTCTAGCCGACGAAGACCAAACCGATTCAATACGCCTAGAACGCGAAAATCATTGGATGGGCGTACTTAAAACATATCTTCCGTTCGGACTTAACATTGACTACAAAGGTGTTTCTCGAAATTTCTTGTGCTTTCCTCTGATCTACAATCGTAGAAATGTTGAAATCGCAAACATTTTCAGAAAAAACTTTGCATTATTAAACACTAAATTGACCGAGCCTCTCGACAAACGGGTTATTATTGCCTACAAGAAAAATCCCAGTTTGAGAGATATGCTCGTTCGATCTAGACTCAGACCTTGATTAACACGCAGTTCAATTAGCTTTTAGCTTATGTCAACACCATTATCCTTAGTTTGTGCTCAACACAATATTTTATGTCAATTTCCGACACAACCCAAACAAATTTAGCTAGTTCCATCTTTGAATGGCAACAATGCTCAACAAATTATTCAATGTCAATTTCCGACACAACCTAACAAAATTTATGTCAATTTCTGACACAACCTAACAAAATTTATGTCAATTTCCGACACAACCTAACAAAATTTAGCTAGTTCCATAGAAATAATTACATAAGAAATCGGATTCCGACCTGTGCCCGCGCTCTCCACACTTTCAAAATATATATATCGCCTGTGCCAGGGATATCTTTTATTTCTATTTACTTAACACATATGTATTACTGTCTAATTGCGTACTGTCACTAGGATTTGGATTAGGGGCTTCCGGAAGCCATTACACAACCCATTAAGAACGCGCGATCTTAAATAAACACGGGCGTCGTGACGGCGCCAAACATTTTGTATGCATTGTTTCACTGTTTGTTTTAAACAGGAACATAGCTGTTGACACGTCTCTCGAAACCCTGGAGCACAATGGGAGCTTATATCACACGGGTATATAAGATCCATGGAAAAACCTCAACATTCGAACCTAGCTTGCTTCCTGAAGAAGGTAATTCTACCGAAACGTTGAGGCAACTTGACAGTGCGCTCCTAAGTACTTTTTTATTGTATATCTTCGCGTTCCGTTCTTTGTGTATTATATGTTACTAATCATTACCTTTATTCACAGCCAAAATTCAAGTCCTGGATCAAAATGACTCAACCTAAACGTGGAAAAACTAACCGCCCAGAGCGGCAAAAAGACCAGGCTTATTTAGACCATTCAAATCTAGTAAAGTTGCTATACAAAATTCTACAACTTTGGCACCATATTAATTTTTTACAGGACCGTTTGGAGAAGAAGGTCCTTCCGAAAGGCTTTTCGGCCATCGTTGAGTCAGGGCGAAAGAAGACATTCCGACCAGTGCTCCCCTGTGACGATGTCTTCAATTCGCTTAAAGCGGACGCTTTTCAGTGGGGTTTAAACTCCATGAAAACTTTGGTAAATTATTATCGGAAAACGGAATCAGAAATTGAAGTCAAGGTTCTTTCGGCTCTTTCTTCTAAAACCCTTGACTTCGACCGAGCACGTGACACGGCATTAAAATGGGGACTGAAGAATTTTGGCACCAAATTAACTAATGAGACAAAATCAAAGTTCTTGAGCATCTGTGGTAATCTTCAGTCCTCGATAGGTACACGAGTTGGCGTCCAAACTCATACAAACAAACGTGGTCGGTCACCCTCCCCTCCCCCACTAATCGCTCGCCAGCTTCAATTTCAGGATAGTCCAGCCAGGGATCAGACAACGTCGTCGTCTGTGAGATCCACACCAAAACGCGTCAAAGCCACACCACAGCCACAGAGACCTGCACCAAAACCACGGACGTCACGCATATCCACTCCACCAAATACATCACTTCAAAATTCACCAGCCAAGAAAACAACACCACCAAAGCACATCTCTTCCAGCCCTCCTTCGCCTGTTGGTTCCATTGCTTCGATGACATCGCCAGCGATTTCAACATCATCACCATCGTATGCCGAGGTATTATCAACATCACCTAAGGTATCCAAATTTTATAAATTTCGTCAACCTGGCCCTAAGAAGGATTGGTCCTTCCCTAAACAGATAAAAAACCCTGTTGTTATTTTAGGCTCTTCTAATGTGTCCCGGATCGATGTCGATCCTCCCAAAAATGTTTGTATTGCTTCTTACCCAGGTGGCAATTTAGGTCATTTCTGCAACATGGCCCACAAACTGAAATCGAAGCCAGAAAAGACACCTCGACACGTCATCATCAACATTGGCATCAACAACCGAGAGGACTGGAAGACAGACAACGACAAAGGCAAAACAGCAGGCACCACAGCTAAAAGCAGGGTAACTAACATGGTTAGTAATTTCCGAAAAGTTTTTCCTAATGCGACACTTCATTTTCAGGAAATAAATATCTCATTCAGTTTAGATTCTAGGGACCAGGATGTTCTGCGTGCCATTAACAGCCAAGCTCGTCAGACACAGAACCTCAAGGTCATACAGGCAATACCCCCCCCCCGCGACTTTCACGTGGAGAATGACAACATCCACTGGACATCACAGACGGCGGCGAAAATCTACCAAGGCTGGACCAACATCTTTAAAGGTCATTTAAACTAATTCCTCAGAAGGGCATCAGCCATGCGGAAAGAGTCGGTCTCGGCACCGAGATAGTCAATCTTGTACCCGACCTTTCCCTGAGCGCTGGTGAGAAATCAATACTTAGGTATGGTCTAACCTTTGTTCCTACCCCACCCGATCTCAAAGAAACACCACATGTTGTTGAGACGGAGGATGGAACATTGGTTTTACCAGACTCTATGTATGCCATGGAAATGAACGGCGGTCCAGCAAGCATGCAATTTAGGGAAGTAACAGCTATGGCTGATTTCTTTCGCAATTCGACAGGTTTAAAAGATCAATTTAAAGAACCTTCGATATGGACCCCCTCTGATCGCCAGATTGACCACTCCATTCCCGAGGTCGCTGGCTTAGTCAAAACCGACATCACAAATTTACCAAAATTTCACAACGAGGATAACCTCACTAAAGTTGAAAGAACTGCACTAAAAACTCTTCGCAGCAATAAAAACATTGTAATCAAACCTTGTGACAAAGGCAGCTCGCTCGTCATCATGTCTAAAGAAAATTACATTCTAGAAGCGACGCGCCAATTAAGCAACACTAAATATTACAAACCATTGGATGAGCCAATTTGGAAATCCAATGTTTTAAAATTCAATCTCATTCTCAAAAGCTTGCTGGACCAGGACGTTTTAAAGAAAAAACATGTTCAGTATCTAATTGCAAAACCTGAATCCAATAATAGGACATTTTATTTGCTACCTAAAATACACAAACCTTTGAGCTGTTGGACTAATCCATACACACCACCCGGTCGCCCCATCATCAGCGACGTGGCTTCGGAGTCGTACCACATTTCGGAGTTTATTGATTTCTATTTGAAACCAATTGCTACCCGCCATCCGAGCTATCTAAAAGACACGGAGGACTTCCTCATTAAATTGTCGAAAATTGAAGTTCCATCTTCTGCTTACCTAATTAGTCTCGACGTGGAATCTATGTATACAAATATTGGAATCGATGCCGGATTAAAGTCAATTAAGAATGCATTTGATTTCCACCATGATCCTCATAGACCTGGAGATGAACTACTTCAATTATTAGAACTTTCTCTTAAAGGGAATGACTTTGAATTTAATGGACGATATTATTTACAGGTCTCCGGCTGCAGTATGGGCAAGAAGTTTAGTCCTAATTTTGCCTCAATTTTTGTTGCAGAGTGGGAGAAAGGCGCCCTGGCCAAATCTGATAAACAACCATTAGCCTATTATAGATTCTTGGACGACATATTTATCATTTGGACTCATGGTCTGGATGAGTTTAGGGTGTTCTTGGACATCTTGAACAGTCATGACGAATCAATCAAACTCAAAGAATCAATATCGCAAACCAGCATTGATTTCCTTGATTTAACAATATTTAAGGGCCCACAATTTACATCATGCAACATTTTAGATACAAAACTTTTTACGAAACCAACGGATTCTCACCAGCTACTTCATCGTAAATCTTTCCATCCGCCAAAACTTTTCAATGGATTGATTAAATCTCAAATCATTCGATATCACCGGAACTGCACGAACAGAAGCGACCTAAATCAAGCTTGTTCAGTGCTTTTCCAGGCTTTACGACCGCGCGGCTACTCTAGTAGATTACTGCGCCAAGTAAAGTCCGAAACTCTCAGAGAATTTAACTCGTCACGCCATGACCCAACATCGACTGAACCAACAAGGATACGGCACAACCGGCCGGTGTTGGGTAATGGTTCAGCCTCATTTTGTCACAAAAAACGATGTTACATCAATACAATAGGATATATCAATACTAGTAACACTTTCACCAGCGAACAAACACGCATATCGTATCAAATGCATAGCGAACTTAATTGTGATTCTAAAAATGTAATTTACTTAATCACATGCAAAAGATGCCGTATACAATATGTTGGACAAACAAAAACCTCTCTCAAAGTTAGAATGTCTAATCATCTTTCCAGTGTTCGCAAAAAACTCGACATGCAAATTTCCGATCATTTCAACTCATCTAATCATGACATTAAATCCCATTTCAGCTTTCAGCCAATAGAACAGACACCAATTCTAGCCGACGAAGACCAAACCGATTCAATACGCCTAGAACGCGAAAATCATTGGATGGGCGTACTTAAAACATATCTTCCGTTCGGACTTAACATTGACTACAAAGGTGTTTCTCGAAATTTCTTGTGCTTTCCTCTGATCTACAATCGTAGAAATGTTGAAATCGCAAACATTTTCAGAAAAAACTTTGCATTATTAAACACTAAATTGACCGAGCCTCTCGACAAACGGGTTATTATTGCCTACAAGAAAAATCCCAGTTTGAGAGATATGCTCGTTCGATCTAGACTCAGACCTTGATTAACACGCAGTTCAATTAGCTTTTAGCTTATGTCAACACCATTATCCTTAGTTTGTGCTCAACACAATATTTTATGTCAATTTCCGACACAACCCAAACAAATTTAGCTAGTTCCATCTTTGAATGGCAACAATGCTCAATAAATTATTCAATGTCAATTTCCGACACAACCTAACAAAATTTATGTCAATTTCTGACACAACCTAACAAAATTTATGTCAATTTCCGACACAACCTAACAAAATTTAGCTAGTTCCATAGAAATAATTACATAAGAAATCGGATTCCGACCTGTGCCCGCGCTCTCCACACTTTCAAAATATATATATATAGCTATATATATAGCTATATATATATGTGTGTGTGTGTGTGAGGGTGAGTGAGTGTGTACGGGTGTGTGTGTGTGTGTGTGTGAGGGTGTGTGTGTGAGTATATTGGGACATTTAAGTAGTATATTAATAAATACAGTTCAAGGGCATATGACTCAAGACAAGGCTTTATGTTAATTCTAATTGCTGTTCATGTAGGAAATTTGGCAACTGGTCCTGTGTCGGCCTTCGACGTTATGGGACAGATGAAGCGTCCATCATAGAGTCAAGATAATAATCTATTTGGCGACTGGATTGTTGTGTGAAATTATAAATTATTCTAGCAGTTCTTGGTGTAACAGAACGTGGTCGCCCCTGCGATACGCCCCTTTAATTAAATCCTTAAATTAGGATGGGGACAACCGATTATTGGAGATAATTATATCTAAAATATTCCTACCTACATTTTGTAGAGGAACCATTGTACCCAGTTGTCCCCAAAACATAAGTCGGATATGCTTAATCTTGGTGCGAACGGGCTTGTGGATTTGACTCGTGATCGGATTGCAGGAACATCCTATAATAATAATGTGCTGATCATGGGTCAAGGTAGGACCCTCTGTAGAAATTAGTAATATTAAACTTAGTCGCCAGCGGCGCGATCACATGTGGGCATGTGCTGTTATAACCCTCACATGACATCATGTGATTCCATGTCCACGAGTGAGAGTAAGTGGCCAGCGCATGATATCATGCGATGTCTGATGATGTCATACGTGTATGATGTCCTATGACTGGTCATATGATTCCAAAATCACGAGCGCACTTTTCTCCTGCATAAAAGCGTGGGTAAAGTGACCATCGATGTTCTTCCAGTTCAATCTCGTTCAGGCTCAGTCTCATTCGGTGCGAGAGTTACCGGCTTCATATGCTCTGAAAATACTTGCCATGGTGACATCCATTTTTCAGCATTTTAAATTTGTCGCACATATGTGAAATAAACGCTCTTTATGTTATTTATATTTATATTGAATGTTGATAATATTTTTTGCAGCACATCATACAATACAAACTGCGAAATTCTAGAAAACTTAGCATATTTAATATAACTGAGATTATCTGTCCTTATACTATGTATGGTGGAGTTTTTGAGATGAAATATCGTTATCAATCAAATATATACGTCGACCTCGGTTTTGATGCACTTGCGATAATTATGTCCGTCATCCAGTCAGATTGAAGCTGGTTTGCCCTACTAATACCACCTAACGCAATTTACTTCCACAAAATGTTAGACCATAGAACAATCTCATCGTCTAGTAATTTCCAAAAATATCTAAATTCTAATGTTGGAATAAAATAAAATCTTGTTTTTCTGAGGTACGTTCTGAAATATTTTCAAAATTCCATTAAACCGCACCACGATCCAGCTTCCACCTCAAAATTCATGTCATTAGAACGAGGAGAAATTTGTCTGTGATAAATTGGGACCTTGGTCATCAGTATATATAACCTGAAACCTTATTTAGCTTGCTTAGCAGACATCATCCCCTTTCTTTTGACATGCATACATTTATGTATACCACCTTCATTATGTGGGGAAATTATGACGGATAGGTTGTAAGCCATTATTTATTTCACTATGTTGACAAGCGGAAAGGACTTAGGATTCGTTAGCTAGTGCTCCATTTTGACTTGTTATTGTCATTCCGGAGGACCATGTGTACCTTTTTTTCGTTTACCCGGACAGATGTGTCACCTTGTCAGACAACACTTACCTGTTAATCTATAAAAGTTTGTGGATGCAAATTATGGCACCGTATGCTTTTCTCTAAAGAAATGCCTGCAAAATGTATCATGCTGACGACGTATATCTTAGTCGATAGCCATACTGACATTTCTTTCAACATTGTCAACTTTACAAAAGCCACTTCGCGACACCTTACCAATGAATTTAATAACGCACGAAAATTGAAGACAATATAACACTCTTCAATGTTACTTACTGAAAAATAATTACCACCTCGGAGAGAGAAAGAGAGAGAATACGTCGGGATAAGTATCTATTGATAACAAAAGGCAGACGCGCAGCTGGGTATCAAATTGTCTTCAGCTTTCAAAGTAAAGTCTTCTCGACTAGTACTTCGAGTGTTGTGCTCGCATTGGATTGCTTTAAACTTTGAATGGTCTGATCAGGTCAATATATTTTCACAAATAGGAAGAGTGTTATATTGTTTACCCACCTCTTACTTTGTCTGTCCCTGTTATTTATTTCGGTGAGTTATTGGCTCGGGAATTTGTTTAGCTGCCAGAGCTATTGTTTAATGATTGATCCGGTTTGTTCCACATATAAATTGCTGTGAAACAAACCGCTGGTACTAATCTAAATGACAATGAGTTGCAACAAATAATATTTGGCGTTGCTAGCCAGAATAACATCTATACATATGATACATCTCGTCAGCGGCGACGTAGACACATATGACATGTGCCCCCACACTAATTTCCACCAATCATGGGTACCCCATTGATGTATCTAATAGTTTAATATACGGCCACATTTTGTATCTAGTCCGCCTCCATTATGACTTCCAAAACAACCCAAAGTGCACCAAATGGAACCTATTTTTTTCTTCAAAATTTCCCTGGGGGCATAGCCCAGGACTCCCTGGCGTACTTTAACCCTTTACCCAACAAACCGGCCAAAACCGGCCAAATAAAGCTTCAACAGCCTAAAATATCTTCGGTCTGTCTCAATAGAACCATACAAATATGGATATCATTGGAACCGGCTCCTTGACCACATTGTGATAGTTACAGTTATGCCCTGTGCCAATGCATTCTCTTATATATGCGAGTCGACCATAGGTCGCCTCGCATATATAAGAGAATGCATTTTTTAACACTTTTTACCATTTTTTTTACCATTCTTTAGCAATTTTATAATGTTTAATGTGTTAAGCCAATGCATTCTCTTATATATGCGAGGCGGCCTATGGTCGACTCGCATATATAAGATAATGCATTGGCACAGGACCCTTCTGTTGGGTAAAGGGTCAATGTACTTGCACTAGTTGTGCTCGGTTGTGTCGCACTAATTTGGTGTTAGTGACCCCAAGCCTGGATCACATTAGTATATGTTGACTCCAAATACTTTTCTGTTTAGTGTAAGCCCAATGAATATGTACCTGTACTGAACTACCGATGCGGTATGTGCAGGGTTCGCGCTGCCACTTGATAAATTTGCCATTGGCAAAAATAATTCATATAAGTTACTTTTTAATTCCTCAAGAAATTTGAAAAATATGGGTAATCAATACCATTCATTTCAGGAAACTATCACAATATAATTATATTAGTGGTGTTTTATAACGTCTAGGAAAGTTCACACATTTATTAAGACGCAGTTAATCTGATAGCAATAGTTTTCATAGGTGAGGGATTACCGGTATTGAGTGTTGTGGTGGTGTTTACATAGCTGATACTCTTGTAATGAGCCCTTCTGACGAAGCGACCCATCTACAATTCTATTGTTCGGTGATTGGTTTATTGTTGTATGATAAACCACAAAATATAAGACTCAATGTTGTAGAAAAATATACTATCAGAGGATAGCATTTGGCAAATTCTAAATTTGGCAACAAATATTTTCATTTGGCAAATGATTTGGCAATAGTTAATTTTGGTGTGTGTCCCACGATAGTGTAAATTTTAGGGATGGATTTTATTTTATCTTCCTGAATGCGTTTTTTTATAGTTTCTGGGGTATAAAATAATAAATATGTGTCGAATAAACCTGTCAGTTAATATTGATTTGTATATATATTTTTTCTTATACAATGCGATAATTAATTGGAACATTTTTCGTTACTGTTTTCAGAACAGAACGTCATGAAACTTTCAGGCGATCTCAGATAGAGATAGAGTTCTGCCCTTTCTACGCTCTAAACATTTCCTCGAACCGTAAAATGTCTCTAATTGATTGCCTGCATTATACCAGACATTTCGGAATAAAATCAATATTGATTGATAGAAGCGTTTCTGTGGGTCTTCGATTCATATACATTATTTTATATCCAGGGCACTATCTCAAACTTGTTGTAGGAACATATATACCTAATTCTATTCGCTTCTGAGTTATTCCCGGTATCGAAATATGTCGCGCAATACTTTAACTACCTTTCTGTGTGCATTATATATTTCCCACAAAGGCGCAGTGTATCCTATGGAGCCCCCGCAGGTAACATGCGGAGAAATTGATGTTTGTGGGAACGGACTCAGTTCGTGCGCACGAATTGTAAAAAAAACAATTTCTCCGCATGTCACCTGCGGGGCTCCATATTCCCGTGTCAGTGTGGGACAACAAAGTGATTAACTAGATCGAAATGATCGCACCAACTGAGATGAATAACTGACTCGAATATCAATTCGTGCGGACGAACTGAGTCCGTTCCCACGAACTGAGTCTGTGGCCACGAATTGCAATTCGTGCGCACGAACTGAGTCCGTTCCCACGAACTGAGTCCGTTGCCACGAACTGAGTCCGTGGCCACGAATTGCAATATTTTGTTTATCCGCATGTCACGTGCGGGGCTCCATAGTATCCATACTAAATACAACATTGAACACGGTATTTGTGACCCAAATAAACAACAGCCATGTGTCCGGCATGAAACAGAAAAGGGCGTTCCGTATAATTCCTTTGTTGTGTGTTCGATATCCAATACTCTGAGTACTCTGACCTCCAAGGATGTTTCACCAAGCAATTAAAATAGTTGCACGTTATTTTGGAAAACTAAAATTTCAGTCACCCAGCCAATTTTAGATTATACGATATTTTGGTAATAATATTTCAATAATGAGGGGAAAGTATTTTCCAGGGGACTAAGGGGTACACACTCTAAATATATTGTGTAATTTTAAACGGATAATCTGTTTTTCCCGCCAAAACCGAGTATACAGTTATACATCCTTTCGAAAGCCCACCGACGCTATAGGGTGATTCGCTTTGGAATGGGCCATCAGTCAGCTGATCAATTTTATCAGTCAGATATTCACTTCCCCATTTCAAATAGCAGCTATATATAGTATTTACATATGTAATTGGCACGACACCAACTTACATTTCAAATGAATCATCGAAGGGACATGTAATGATGTAACACAGGAACTATTTTTTTATCGGAAACAAGGTTGATGTCACTTCAAATTCAACCATGGTAAATTAATGAATATTTAAGTTATTGATATGGATTTGATTGTTGATAAACAAAGGGAGACATCTCCCAATTAAACGAAACATGTTGACAGTTTTAGAATTATGTGTGCGGTACAGGAAAGTCAGTCCTTATAGTTTGTTGAAGTCGCGCACTTTCGGCATAGATCGGCAGAGGCGAATTACGACGTGGTCCTACTATATGTATAAACGTTTAACCCCCGAGTTGCCTTTGAGATCTATACCCACATCAGCGTGTAAATATTTAAAGTTTACAAAATAGGAGATATACACAAAATAGCATAGACCATTTTGGTATAACTAATTTTCACCACACAGCGCTCGATCGGTTGTTCAAAAATATCACTCAACTGCAAAGTCAACGCATCACACTGCCCCATATGATGCATGATCAACGCAATGGTCGCATGGCATCAAATTTGATAACATGCCATCATGTCTTCACTAGAAACATTGATCAAAAGAAAGTCAAATATCTTGTTATGGTTAAAACAAATTAGGGTTGGTAGTTATTTGCTTAACATTTTATTTACTTTATCTATTGTTTGTTTTATTTTGACAATTTCCTATGTTTTCTCGTGTAGGAAAGAGCTAAAGTCAATTTGGATTGTCTTTGAACAGACTGTAATACAGACAATGCTTTTTTATTCAGAAATCAACCCTCCTTAAATTTAAAAACAAATTTTGTTAGTAGAAGGTTCAAACTGGGGTCGATAGGGATACCCATTAAGATTTTTTTCTTTGGTCTTGTATAAACATGCAACTTGACGACCAAAGGTTGATGCATGCCGCTTGTGTATTATACTCATGTGGATCCAGGGGGTATAAACACGGCGAGTTGTACGAAGCATGTGTATTATACTCATGTGGATCCAGGGAGTATAAATACGGCGAGTTGTACGAAGCTTGACATGTGAATCCAGGGAGTATAAACACGGCGAGTTGTACGAAGCCTGTGTATTTTACACATGTGGATCCAAGGAGTATAAACACGGCGAGTTATACGAAACTTGTGTATTATACACATGTGAATCCACCCTTATACACGAGCAAAACTTTCTTTGTAACGACAAGACATGTCCGTTGTATCCGTATGAATATCATTGAACATGGGCTGTAAATGCTCCTTTATAATGGTAGGTGAGTGTAAATATATAAGGAATGTGAGTTAATTTTGTTCCATTCCACGGAGTATGTGGATGCAACTTTGTTGTGACATTTTTCAGTGTGAGACGCCTGGAAACGCGTTCCATGCAAATTGTCACACCGTCATCCACCCGTACTCCCTGTAATGCAATTAAATCAACATGCATCCATTTCTTAAATAACTTTGAGCTTATGGAAATATCGTCTTCTATTTATAGACATAGACGAGTGTGCTTCGACTCCATGTCAAAATGGCGGATTATGCAGTGACGGATATACGTGCGCATGCGCAGCCGGCTTTCAAGGGTTACATTGCGAAACAGGTAAATTGGCCACAATAGCATCGAGTTAATTAACACACTCCGAAAAATCGGCATTCGTATTACGCGAACAATTTGGGGGCAAACATGGACGTTCTTTATTATCTACTGTTTGGGGGCGAAACATGGACGCTCTTTGTTATCTACTGTTTGTGGGACGAAACATGGACGCTCTTTATTATCTACTGCTTTGGGGCGAAACATGGACGCTCTTTATTATCTACTGTTTGGGGGGAACAAACCTGGACGCTCTTTATTATCTACTGTTTGGGGGCGAAACATGGACGCTCTTTATTATCTACTGCTTTGAGGGCGAAACATGGACGCTCTTTATTAACTACTGCTTGGGGGGGGGGGGGGTAAACATGGACGCTCTTTATTAACTACTGATTGTGGGGCGAAACATGGACGCTCTTTATTATCTACTGCTTTGTGGGGCGAAACAAGGACGCTCTTTATTATCTACTGCTTTGAGGGGCAAACATGGAAGCTCTTTATTATCTACTGTTTGGGGCGAAACACGGACGCTCTTTATTAACTACTGATTTGAGGGCGAAACATGGACGCTCTTTATTATCTACTGTTTTGGAGGAATAAACATGGACGCTCTTTATTATCTACTGTTTGGGGTGAAACATGGACGCTCTTTGTTAACTACTGCTTTTTGGGGGCCAAAACATAGACGCTCTCTAGTATCTACTGCTTTATATCGTGACAGCGGGTAGTCGTTTTAAAGGCGGGATGTGTCCTACTGAATTAATTATGTAGTTGTGTGATAACGTGCATGACGTTTGAGAAATATGCATTTTAAATGAGGCGCCCACTTGGCACTATTAGTGATGTATTTTTGCGATAACACCCATGCCATTTTTTTTAGAAATAGGCGTTTTAAATGACGCACCCACCAATGTCTTGGCAGTAAGAATGATGTAGTCGGACGATAACTTGCATTACTTTTGAGAAATAAGCCTATTAAATGAGGCACCACTACACATTATTAGTTACACAGTTGTGCGATAACTTTTATGTCATGTTTCTATTAAAAAACACATTTTAAATTAGGCGCCCAGATATGCCCCTATAAGGTGCAGGAGATAAACAAATTTTCCTTGCTTTGTAATGGGCAGAGGAGAACTCCCTCGATCTAGAGTAGATACCTTGATGTCCGAAACTGCAATGATCTTTTGAACCCCCGCATTATGCATACTGTGTGGTGGCATATAACATGGTAACTTGTCAGTATAATAAAATGGATTTTAAACATACAATATAATATAGTGGATTTTAAACATATAATATAATATTATGGATTTTCCACATATTGTTCCAATGAAATATATCCAAAAACAACAGTATCGTATTTTAATTTCTTTTGTCGAGAATGGATGTCATCCGTTATAATTCCATGAATTTGAGCTTTTCGTCTTCTTTTTTTAGACACAGATGAGTGTGTGTCGACTCCCTGTCAAAATGGTGGCACATGCAATGACGTCATTAACGGATATACGTGTGCCTGCACAGCCGGCTATCAAGGGGTACATTGTGAAACAGGTACAGCACACACACAAAACCTCAAATTTAAGATTCATTCACGATTCTAGACCATATTCTACGACTGTTTAATTCAGATTATTCTGTAAACAAAATAACACATTTGGCATAAGAAACTCCGCATGAAAGACATTGCTTTGTGTTATATCGAATTGTTTATCCACTTCATATATAGTTTCAATTTCTTCAGAGGGACACCAATAATTATTTGTGAAGTTTTCAATAACAAAGTGGCGTTGTTTTGTATTTTTAAGTCCAGTGCATGTCGCATTTTGTTTCCAATCTGGTTTCAATTGAAATGTATTCCGGGTTTCAAGCATTAATTCCTGTTAATATTTTAGTGTATAATATAAAACCTTTGAAACGAGAAGTTCCACGCAAAAATGATACAAACTTTCACACATACTCCATGGAATGCAAGTAAATCAACATCCATTACGAAAATAAGTTCCCGGTTTTATGGAACATACTGATTCTATTTTTGTAGACATAGACGAGTGTGCATCGACTCCATGTCAAAATGGCGGCACATGCAGTGACGTCATTAACGGATATACGTGTGCCTGCGCAGCCGGCTTTCAAGGGGTACATTGTGAAACAGGTAAAGTACCTACATTATCCTCAATTTAAATTAACCCGCTCTGAAAAAAATTGCATGACATTTGAGAAATAGGCATTTTAAATAGGGCACTCACTTGACCCTATTAGTGCGATAACACGTTTGCCATGTTTAGATAAGCATTTTAAATGAGGCACTCACTATTGTCATTATCAATGCCGCATTTGTGCGATAACTTGCATTACATTTGCGAAATACTCATTTTAAATGAGGCACACATTTGACACTATTAGTGACGTAGTTGTGCGATAACTGTTATGCCATTTTTGTTTTAGAAATAAGTGTTTTAGATGAGACACCCATATATGGGCCTATAAAATGCAGGAGATAAACACATTGTCCCTGCTTTGTAAAGGGTAGAGGAAACTCCACCGGTCTAGATTTGATACCGTGACAGAAACGGGCTCTGATCTTTTGATCACCCGCATTATGCACACTTTGGGGTGGCATATATAGAGGATCTCACATGAGTTTCTATTTTATACGGAATTTATCAACCGAGTTCACTAAATTTTATTTGAGCCGAGGTTTACCGAGGCTCAAATAGAATTTAGTGGACGAGGTTGATAAATTACGTATAAAATAGGACGAGTGTGAGATACTTTTGATCACATGATCAAATAAACGCGAAGCAATGCGAAATATCCATCGAAAACAACGATAAAAACCGCAGCGATCGCAAGTCATTTGAAGAACGATGTGACGTAATCGCACGCGCTGATATTAAACGTGTCTCTTATCGATAATTATGAAACTGCTTTTATGGGCAAATTATGTGATAAAACACGATAGCATGTCAGTTCAGTCCATTGTAAAGGATTTCCACATTTTGTTCCAATGACATATACAAAAAATAACAAGAGTATCCTATTTGAATTTCTTTTGTCGAGAATGGATTTCATCCGTTATAATTCCATGAACTGGAGCATGTGAAATTTTCGTCGTCTATTTTTAGATGCAGATGAGTGTGTGTCGACTCCCTGTCAAAATGGCGGCACATGCAACGACGCCATTAACGGATATACGTGTGCCTGCGCAGCCGGCTTTCAAGGGGTACATTGTGAAACAGGTACAGTACATAAAGCAGCCTCAAGATTAAGATTCATTCGCGATTCTAGACCAAATTTTACTAAACCGGTTTGTCTTTTTTATTTGGTTTCCAATTTGGTTTCAACTAAAATTTATTCCGGTTTTCATGCATGTCATAAATACTTCTTAAGATTGTGTATAATTGAACACCTTTAAAAGTTCCACGCAAAATGACACCAACTTTCACACATACTCCGTGGAATGCAAGCAAATCAACATCCATTACGAAAATAAGTTCCCGGTTGTATGGAACTTACGGCTTCTATTTTTGTAGACACAGACGAGTGTGCGTCGACTCCCTGTCAAAATGGCGGCACATGCAGTGACGTCACTAATGGGTATACGTGCGCCATCAAGTTGAAGATTCATTCGAGATTCGAGTCCGTTTTTATTTTTGTACTCAGATTATTCTGTAAAAATAACGCATTAGGCATAAGAAACACCGCATGAAAGACACTATTTTGTTTTGTAATGAATTGTTCATCCATTTCAAATATACCTTCAATTTATTCAGAGTGACACCGATACTTATTTGTGAAGTTTTCAATAACAAAGTGGCGTTGTTTTATATTTTTTAGTCCAGTGCATGTCTCATAAAGTGTATTCCGGATTGCATGCATGTCAGAATTCTTCGTATTAAGATTTTAGTGTATAACATAACACGTTTGAAACGAGAAGTTCCACGCAAAATGATACTAACTTTCACTCATACTCCATGGAATGTAAGTAAATCAACATCCATTACGAATATAAGTTTCCGGTTTTATGGAACTTACGGCATCCATTTTTAGACACAGACGAGTGTGCGTCGACTCCCTGTCAAAATGGCGGCACATGCAGTGACGTCATTAACGGATATACATGTGCCTGCGCAGCCGGATTTCAGGGGGTTCATCATGAGAGAGGTAAAGTACCTACATTATCCTCAAGTTAGATTAACCCACTCAGAAAAAACGTTTAATTGTTCAGAATTACATATGCCAATGTCGCGCTTACGGTTGACAAAAGAACCACATAGCCGTACGGGCGTCGATATTTTGTGGGTCCGGTGTTCACAGTAAATGTCCGACCAGATATTGTGGCCAGAATTTTACTGTTCTTCCGATGCCTGTCACTTTTGACACAATCTACAGATCGAGGACAAAACAAGCCTTATATTGTGTTAAAATCAAAAAATATATGAGCTACAGCTTGACAACACCAGGTATTTAGGTTATCTGATATATATCTGATATATATATAATGTATATATGACTTTGATGTGGTGGGGTCTATTTGCCAGGTATCGAAATGATCACAATAGCTCATAATTAAGAGTGGGTGTCAAACACTTGGACGCTCTTTATATCCACTGCTGTACGGGAACGTGGACGCTCTTTATTATCCACTGTTTTGGGGGCAAAAACATGGACCCTCTTTGTTATCTACTGTTATGGGGGTAAACACATGGACGCTCTTTATTATCTACTGTTATGGCGGTAAAAAAAACATGGACGCTCTTTATTACCTATTGCTTTGGGGGCGGGCAAGCATGGACTATATCTATTATCCCCTGCTTTGGTGGGACAAACATGGACACTATTATCTACTGTTGGGGGGGGTGAACTCTATCTATTATTTATCGTTGAAATTGGTGCTATTATGGAACACATTATGATATAGAAAACGTACCGACTGAGGTTCTATAGTGTCAAATTGGACCGTATATCTTTAAATAACTGGGGTGTTTTTTACAACTTTATCTGTGTCTGCATAGGTGGTGACATCGAAAGGTCAGCAAAACATTGGATTCAGTTGGTATGCATGCTTTCATAATTCCGTACACCATAGTTTCTTATGCGCCGCACGCGCCCCAATAATACTGCTACTGCCCACATAAATAATATGTATAATGTGACCCGCCCACCACCCCATCCTGCCACCCATAGTTTCTTATGCGCCGCATGCGCCCCAATAATACTGCTACTGCCCACATAAATACTATGTATAAGGTGGCCCGCCCACCACCCCATCCTGCCACCCATAGTTTCTTATGCGCCTCAGGCGCCCCAATGATACTGCTACTGCCCACATAAATATTATGTATAAGGTGGCGCATAAAATACTATGGGTGGCGGGATGGGATGATGGGTGGGTACTACCTATATACGAGCGCCTGCGGCGCATAAGATACTATGGGTGGCGGGATGGGATGATGTGTGGGTACTACCTATATACGAGCGTCTGCGGCGAATAAGATACTATGGGTGGCGGGATGGGATGATGGGTGGGTACTACCTATATACGAGCGCCTGCGGCGCATAATATACTATGGGTGGCGGGATGGGATGATGGGTGGGTACTACCTACATGTATATACGAGCGCCTGCGGCGCATAAGATACTATGGGTGGCGGGATGGGATGATGGGTGGGTACTACCTATATACGAGCGCCTGCGGCGCATAAGATACTATGGGTGGCGGGATGGGATGATGGGTGGGTACTACCTATATACGAGCGCCTGTGGCGCATAAGATACTATGGGTGGCGGGATGGGATGATGGGTGGGTACTACCTATATACGAGCGCCTGCGGCGCATAAGTTACTATGGGTGGCGGGATGGGGTGGTAAAGAAAGGGTTAATATGGATGCTCAATTTACATTCCTTCGGCGGAGCATCATTATTCTTAAAACTATTTTGATCACGCATATATATGCATTCGTTTATTTCTGTCAAGTTATATATGAAAAGAATAGAAATTTCAATATCAATAAGACACAATTAAATATATTGAGATGGCTGGTTTTGGGTATCGATGAGGAATATGACAGCTTGTATGTTTTTTTGCCAATATCTGACGTATGAGGCTGTATGTTACCCCCCCCCCCCCTCACCCGTTGGCCAGCGTTAGAACCACTGTGAAATGTACACAAACTATGCTTCGTTAATTTCAAAAGCAGAACAATAATATCATAGACACCCGATATGAAATGACATACAATTGTGTCGTGTTGAATTAATTACGCAGTTTTGCGATAACTTGCATTACATTTGAGAAATAGTCATTTTAAATGAGGCACCCATTTGACACTATTAGTGACGTAGTTGTGTGATAACTGTTATGCCATTTTTGTTTTTAGAAATAATCATTTTAAATGAGACACCCATATATGGCATATAAGATACAGGAGATAAACACATTGTCCCTGCTTTGTAATGGGTAGATGGGAACTCCCCGGTCTAGAGTTGATGCCGTGTCAGAAACGGGCACTGATCTTTTGAACCCCCGCATTATGCATACTGCGTGGTGGTATATAAAATGGCACCCTGTCAGTTCAATCCATTTTATTCGTTATTCCACATATTGTCGGTTCCAATAGACATTTTAAGAGAAACAAGAGTATCCCATTATAATTCCTTTAACCAAATAGCCGTACGGGCACCAGAATCATCAGGAGTCTGGTGTGCCCAGTAAATCTCCGACCACATATTTAGGCCAAAATGTTACTGTTCCGATGCCTGTAACTTTTGATACAATGAACCGAGCGAGGACAAAACAAGCCTTATATTTTGAATAAAATAAAATATATATATTAGCTACAGCTTGACAACACCAGATATATATATATATATATATATATATATATATATATATATATATATATATATATATATATATATATATATATATATATATATATATGTCTTTGAAGTGGTAGGTTCTCTTGTGCCAGGCATCGAAATGATCACAACAGCTGATAATTAAGAACGCTCTTTATTATCTACTTCTTTGGGGCAGAAACATGGCCGCTCTTTATTATCTACTGCTTTGGGGGGGGTCAAAACATGGACGCTCTTTATTATATACTTATTTGTGGGCAAAAACATCACGCTCTTTACTATCTACTGAATTGGGGGAAAAACGTGGACGCTCTTTATTATATACTGCTTCTTGTGGGTGGGGCACAACTTGGCCGCTCTTTATTATCTACTGTTTTATATCGTGACCGCCGGTAGGCATTTTAAAGGCGGGATATGTCCTACTGAATTGATTACGTAGTTGTGCGATAACTT
This sequence comes from Siphonodentalium dalli, assembly GCA_032622095.1. Lineage (NCBI taxonomy): Eukaryota > Metazoa > Mollusca > Scaphopoda > Gadilida > Siphonodentaliidae > Siphonodentalium > Siphonodentalium dalli. The sequence goes on along the minus strand of CP136068.1, from coordinate 154,532,278 downwards.
GCATGACGTTTGAGAAATAGGCATTTTAAATGAGGCACCTACTAATATTATGGCACTATTATAGAAGTAGTTGTGCAATAATTTGCATTATATTTGATAAATGTTATACCATTTTTGTTTTACACATAAGCATTTGAAATCAGACACCCATATATGGGCACATAGGTTTACTCTGCTTTGTAATGGGTAGAAGGGAACTCCCCGGTATAGAGTTGATACCGTATCATAAAAGGACACTAATCTTTTTGAACCCCCGCATTATGCATAATGTGTGGTGGTATATAAAATGGTATCCGGTCAGTTCAATACATTGTAACAAGAGTATCCCATTTTAATTTCGTTGGTTGAGAATGGATTTCATCCGTTATGATTACACGAACTGGAGCTTGTGAAATTTGTGTCCTCTATTTTTAGACGCAGATGAGTGTGTCTCGATTCCTGTCAAAATGGCGGCACCTGCAATGACGTGTTTACTAATGACTACTTATGTGGCTAAGATTGTGTAAAATGGATATTTTTGTGCATAACTTCCGTTGCGTGGCTAGCCACGTAACAGCTTTCAGATGGACGTTAAAAAATAATCTATTTGGCCTAATCAGCTTATTTAATTTTGTAGTCACTCAAAATTTGGAAACAAAAAGTCCATCGATTTAGACATCCATGACCTGTCAATAGGAGATGTCGGACACTGACTGACATTTATGTGGCTAGCCACCCAATCACGGACCTGTCCTGTTCCACTGTCCCAGTTGCTGTGTGCAAGTTTTTGAGTTTTAATCAGCTTCTTTTGCTATAATTCCAACATGTTATGAATCCATAATCTGGAGTTTTATCACTATCTACTACTTGATAGCCACATAAAATTTTATGGCTACTTGAGAAGCCACATAAAAACTAAAGCCACATTACCATTTCTAGCCACATAGGTCGGAGCCACATATCTACCCATTTGTTCGTCCGTCCGTTATTAACAGATATACGTGTGCCTGCGCAGCCGGCTTTCAAGGGTTACATTGCGAAACAGGTACATTACACGTAACAGCCTCAAGTTAAACATTCATTCGCGATTCTAGACCAAATGTTACGAAACCTGTTTATCTGTTTTACTCAGATTCTTCTGTAAAAAATAACACATCTGGCACAAGAAAAGCCGTATGAAAGACATTGTTTTGTTTTATATTGAATTGTTTATCCGTTACAGATGTAGTTTCAACTTCCTCAGAGAAATACCAATAAGTGGCGTTTTTTTGTATTATTAAGTCCAGTGCATTTCTAATTTGGTTTCCAATTTGGTTTCAATTAAAATTTATTCCGGTTTTCATGCATGTCAGAAATAATTCTTAAGAGTGTGTATAATTGAACACCTTTAAAAGTTCCACGCAAAAATTACACCAACTTGCACACCTATTCCATGGAATGCACGAAAATCAACATCCATTACGAACATAAGTTCCAGGTTTTATAGAACAAACTGCTTCTATATTTATAGACACAGCCGAGTGTGCGTCGACTCCCTGTCAAAATGGCGGCACATGCAGTGACGTCATTAACGGATATACGTGTGCCTGCGCAGCCGGCTTTCAAGGGGTACATTGTGAAACAGGTACAGTACATAAAGCAGCCTCAAGATTAAGATTCATTCGCGATTCTAGACAACATTTTACGAAAGCCGTTTGTCTTTTTTGTTCAGATTCTTCGGTTAAAATAACACATCTGGCATAAGAAAGGCCGCACGAAAGACACTGTTTTATTTTATATTGAATTGTTTATCCGTTACAGATATAGTTTCAACTTCTTCAGAGAGACACCTTAAGTGGCGTTGTTTTGTATTTTTAAGTCCAGTGAATGTCTCATTTGGTTTTCAATTTGGTTTCAATTGAAATGTTTTCCGGGTGTCAAGCATATCATAATTAATTCCTGTTACTATTTTAGTGTATAATATAAAACCTTTGAAACGAGAAGTTCCACGCAAAAATGACACCAACTTTCACTCATACTCCATGGAATGCAAGTAAATCAACATCCAATACGTAAATAAGTTCCCGGTTTTATGGAACATACTGATTCTATTTTTGTAGACACAGACGAGTGTGTATCGAATCCCTGTCAAAATGGCGGCACATGTAATGACGTCATTGACGGATATACGTGTGCCTGCGCAGCCGGCTTTCAAGTGTTACATTGCGAAACAGGTACATTACATACAACAGCCTCAAGTTAAACATTCATTCGCGATTCTAGACCAAATGTTACGAAACCTGTTTATCTGTTTTATTCAGATTCTTCTGTAAAAAATAACACATCTGGCACAAGAAAAGCCGTATGAAAGACATTGTTTTGTTTTATATTGAATTGTTTATCCGTTACAGATGTAGTTTCAACTTCCTCAGAGAGACACCATAAGCGGTGTTGTTTTGTATTATTAAGTCCAGTGCATTTCTAATTTGGTTTCCAATTTGGTTTCAATTAAAATTTATTCCGGTTTTCATGCATGTCAGAAATAATTCTTAAGAGTGTGTATAATTGAACACCTTTAAAAGTTCCACGCAAAAATTACACCAACTTGCACACCTATTCCATGGAATGCACGAAAATCAACATCCATTACGAACATAAGTTCCAGGTTTTATAGAACAAACTGCTTCTATTTTTGTAGACACAGACGAGTGTGCGTCGACTCCCTGTCAAAATGGCGGCACATGCAGTGACGTCATTGACGGATACACGCGTGCATGCGCAGCCGGATTTCAAGGGGTACATTGTGAAACAGGTACAGCACATACAGCAGCCTCAAGATTAAGATTCATTCGCGATTCTAGACAACATTTTACGAAAGCCGTTTGTCTTTTTTGTTCAGATTCTTCGGTTAAAATAACACATCTGGCATAAGAAAGGCCGCACGAAAGACACTGTTTTATTTTATATTGAATTGTTTATCCGTTACAGATATAGTTTCAACTTCTTCAGGGAGACACCAATAAGTGGTGTTGTGTTGTACCTCAGCATTTTGTCTATCGTGTAACGAAGTGCTATTTACTTGACATAATGACGTATCCCTGCTATTTATAATCTCCGTATTTTGTGCTCCGTGACGCTGTGTATGTCACAATATCAGAAACGCATGTCGTCTGAATCAAAAAACAACTTGCGATAACACAATTATATAATAGGTAGGTTGACCCCCTCGCGTACTTTTCAAAGTCGTCTATTAAATAAAGCATGTTTGTTCGCTATAACATATGTATAATTATGTTTCAAATAAATGTTTCGGAAGCCACTGAGGTGTATTTTATACTTCCCTATTTTCGCCATACTGGAGGGAGAACTCACTGAATGCCGTGACCAGAATGGTATGTACATCTCTACTGTAACGTTCTCTGTTGTAACAAGCCAAAACGTTACAGGAGAGACCAATACTGTAACGAAAAGGGAAGGATGCTGTTTACAGAGGCTGTTTGTGCGTGAACACATGCAACACCAAGCTGAAATATCTAGAGGGTGTAACTGGGGTCTTGTTCTTCTTTCAGATTACAAAATGTGTTTGATTTGGAAAATATTATCATTTTCGTGCGTCGATGTTTTGAATTTTCGTTACATGAAAGATATGTTTATGTTACATTAAAGATGTTCTTATGTGGTAAGTCGAATTTGCATTTCATGTGATTGTTATGAAACCATGATAGCCCGGAGAAAACATCAATTATAACGAGACTGTTACTTTTTATTAGTTATTCCTTCGGTTGCAACATGATTCCGTGTACGATCTAATTCAAATCGAGTGGCCGTTACAGTAAATACAACAATTGTTATCCAGAGGACATGCCTGTGGCATTTAATAATTTTTCTCTTTTCTTTGCCGCGGAAATATATCACACGATATACATAATATTTAATTGGTTATGTTTGACTTTCAACTCGGAACTATTTTTCTGGTTTGGATAATAGTAACCTTTCTAGTGTTAAATTTGGGAAATTAGTGTTACACGAGGGATATATGTATGTTATAGTAAGGATATTGATACGTTGGGAGTTGATTAGGCGTTAGGGGGACGTCTTTTAAACAATATGGCCATGGGGTAAAATGTATTATAATGAGTTCGCTAAGTTATAATAATCACGCGTGCCAACTCCTTCACGATATCATGTACGCTCTTCTGAAAGCATGTGTCCGTTACATTAAATACATCTAATGCTATGTGTTCGATCTGCCTGAGTTTCCTGATGCCTCAAAGTTTCCAGTGTGCCGGGAAATATATCACATGATGTGCCAATGATTGAGCAATACTTTATTTATCATTCACCTAGCAATAGTTCTCTGATTTTAAAAATATTACGTTTTCTAGCGTTGAGGTTTTGGCTTTATTGTTACACGAAAGATATTATTAAGTATAGGTTAAGTATGTTCGTGTATGTTATGTCGATATTTTGTTTCAGGGAAGGCTTCCGAACTACGACAGTTGGAAGTAAATATATATTATAATGCTTTTCGTTAGTTATATTATTCGTGTGTGTTCATTGTGTGCACGATCGAACACAACTTGAGTGGTTATTAAAGAAATACAGCCAGTGTTATTGGAAGGACATGTTCTTGTAAATTGTTACAACATATTGTCCCATATAGAAATGAATTGTGTCACGAACATTGAAAACAGTTAGCGGAACTATGAGGATTCATCAATTGAAGTCGGTTAACACCACTGAACATTTCTTTCAGAGATACTAGCTGTGAATGTGACAGTGAGAGTGGTATTGGTAAGGGTCGTGCATTTAAAACTGCTAATTTTGAAAGCCAGGTGAGCGAGACAGGTGGTAAAGGGGAACAGGATGCAGAAGTTTGTGTTGAAGATATGGGTAAATCAGTAAGAGTTGCCCCTTGCGTTGAAGTTATTTGTGAGAACGTAGTTCCGAATAAGATATATGTGATTGCTGAGAGCGACAAAGTTGCCGAGAATGTAGTTGTGCAAGTTGCAAAGAAATTCGAAAAGCGTATTGTGGCTCGGAGGAATTTGAAACGGTGTGTAAAGAGAACAAGTAATGTGAGAGGTGAATATGGGGCGCCATCCCTCCAAATATTCGTTTTCGGAGATATCTCCTTGGATCCAAGCAGATATCTGCTCGCATTATGGAGATATCTCTTCGGTTTCAAGGAGATATCTGCTTGGAATATGGAGATATCTCCTCAGAAATATTTTCAAGGAGATATCACCTTGAAACCGAGGAGATATCTCCATAATGCGAGCAGATATCTGCTTGGATCCAAGGAGATATCTCCTATATCTCCTTGGACCCAAGCAGATATCTGCTCGCATTATGGAGACATCTCCTTGAAATATGTTCAAGGAGATATCTCCTTGGATCCAAGCAGATATCTGCTCGCATTATGGAGATATCTCCATATTCCGAGCAGATATCTGCTTGGATGTATTTCGAAAAAATGGAAAAAAACGTATATGTACTGACTACTGTGGAGAAATCATTAATATTTCATGGCCGCGGTTTTCCAAGGAGATATCTCCATAATCCAAGCAGATATCTGCTTGGAATATTTTCAAGGAAATATCTGCTTGGAATATGGAGATATCTCCTTGGGTCCAAGGAGATATCTCGTTGAAAACTATTTCAAGGAGATATCTCCATAATCCGAGCAGATATCTGCTTGGATTATGGAGATATCTCCTCGGTTTCAAGGCGATATCTCGTTGGAAATATTTCAAGCAGATATCTCGTAGGGTATGCGCTCAGTAACAAACGCACTGAATTATCTAGCTTATGGACATTTTTCATTACATACAATACAATCTGCTACTCAATCCAGATTACCAAAGATATTCGGGTCACGTCATTAATATTTTATTATTAAGCCGGGCGCACACGTCGCAACAATTGCTATTGTTGTATGTGTCGTACAACATTGTTGTAAGCGTCCGCACACGCTACAACAAAATGACACAACAAATGTTATACAACAATGTTGTGACTAACCGCACACGGCGAATTTGTTGTACAACAAGTCACGTGATAAAACGTCATCATGCACGTGTTGGCTGCATACTAATTTCGGCTCTGGGTTTTTCTCCAAGTTGATAGATGCGGAATGCATGCATCAGGCTCGATTTTGCCACGAATCTCTACCCTGGGCCTGGCTAACGCCCGTTATATATATACACTGAACCGATTTTGACCAATTTAGTACCTTTTTATAGGATAGGTTATATGGAGTTATCATTAAACCTCCAGGCCATATATAATTTGGTTATTTTGTACCTCCTGTCTTATTGGGGAGGGGATATCAGGAGTTATTAGTATACCTCCTTTTTTAAATTATATGGAGTTATCAGTAAAACTCCATGGTGGGTGAGGGAATAATATACGCCAAACATGGACCTTGTTTTTTTGTTTTATTTGGACAGACTTACTCTTACAAGTGTTTATAAATATATCTCATGTCCTTTCATTATTAATGGGAATTTTGGAAGGAGCGTGTAAGTCGTGGACCTTGATTTCGAACCTTTGTGCATATTAACTTTTTTTTTTAATCGGCGCAGGCTTCGACCAATGATACATGACCGAGCGGAACAGGTTATTAGGTTCAAAATATGATGTAATTGTATTTACCAGCCGCTTGAGCGATAGCCAACTTCTGTGTTGAATACATGTATATTGTTATTTTCACTTCTATGTCTTCAATAGTCTTGGTGAATTAACTTCCTATCCAAGGGAATGACACACCCTCATCTTGAAAATTGTACAGGTCTGGGTGAATCAACAATAAGCAGGATCACTGAGTCGTGGCGATATTGGATTCATCCAGCTCTGACCCATGGTTTCAGAGATTCATCCAACTACGCCGTCCGGTTGTGTGGCTCTATAGGCCTCAGGTCAACGTTCTTGAGCAGCATTTCCATATGTGGAAGTCATGAATAATTCATGACTTCCACAGAGAGAATACCACTCCAGAACCCGCGACCTATAGTACCAAAACCACGGAACAGGTCATGGTGGTTACAATATGGACATGACTCGCATGAGTCAGAGACAGGGCATATTGATCGACAATAGCCAGATCGGGTAATAATCGACTGATGGATCTTTCACAGCCATAACGGTTGCATAACAGATGTTTCGCTCTCTAAAATATTTGTTATTTCTCAATCGGTATAATTTAGCTATAAATGTTCATGGTAAACATCCATCAATTCTAGGTGTAAATAGGAACCGGCATATAATTTATAGTCAAGTTTGGCTATTATAGATCAATGGCGGAATCGGTGCTGGTGCCAGTGGTGGTTCAAATTCAATCAGACAGAATTCAGATTTACAGATTTAGTCAATTTAAATTTTCAGACCTGTACAGGCTGTAGACAGTGTAGTTTGTACAAATTACAATATTGTCAAGACATGGGAAGTGGAACAACAATGGATAGAAAATGTATTCACCAAGACCTACATTATACACATCAGTACAGTACTGGAGAACTGAACTGAATTCTGAACCTATGATTCACCGATTGTGAACAGGAAATTTTTTCTCAGAATGCCATGTGCTGGTAAATCAAATCAAATCACATTTCGAAACCAGGAACCACTCCGCTCGGTCATACTATATAATTTCTCAATGTTTGCGCCTATTTTGTTTGAAAGTATGCTTCAGTTTTCAATGTTAGTTCAGAATATCAACTAATAAATATCGAAGTGGAAACTGCCATTTTTCTCTTCACATTGAGTCATTTGATTTGACGCTGTACGTCATAGACTAACAATAGAACGCTGTCCATCCATTGGCTACAACAAGCAACACAATCAAAATTATTTGATCACTTGCCAACAATGTTGTGCAACAAAACATTGTTGCGTGCAACAAAAAATGGGGCCCGCACACGTCCCAACAATGCTGTACAACATTGATACGACGTGTGCGGCGGGCTTTAGACGAGATCAATGCCATGTCAAATATAGGGGACCTGAAAATGATGAATGCTATTCAGACAAATTGTACTGTATAGTTGCTAACCGATTTGTGACTTTTACAGTATATTTTAGCTGTGACTGTATTTTTATGGTAAATAAAGATTGTGTTGCTGACAGTACATGTATACTGAATATTAAGTAGCGCAGATAGCGCTCAAACTCAAATAATCAAAACTCAGAGATCAGGGAGGGTCCTTAGTCCATATCCATGCATTGCTAAACATGTATCCTATCTTGTAAGTTCTGTGTATTTGTTTCAAATGATTCGCGGTCGAGGCTCCATGTAACTTGCAAAAGCTTCTGCCTCAATTTCAGTTGTATTTGTAGATATATTTTCCAGATACACTAAAATGTGATTAAAGTATAGTTCAATGTCATTGCCTTTGAGACAAGTGTCGCTGTCATCTAATGTATACATATGCATGGAGTGATAAAGTACGCGTTGCCAATATGGATATACAATTTTTTTAAATAAGTACTTTATTCTTTATTCCCATTAGATCACCTCATCGGGGTATTCCGTGTCAATTATAAACTAGGTTCATTTAAACAAATGCTATATTAGAACTTTACAAGAAATGTCTTATAAAGTTATACTATAGATTTGCTTCACCACTAAAACTGGCAATGTCGTGATACCGCCTTAGTTGCTGAAAGCGACAGTAACCCCAATCAATCAATCGTATACTACTAATAATTTCTTTATTGTTTCATGACCAAGTAATTTAGAGGGCGTCGTGCGTAGAAACCAAACAATTATTACCCAGTTTAATTTGAGATCAGAAATTGCTAGCCGCTTTAAGTGTTCGTGGGAATCCACGGAGACAAACAAGTACATGTTCTACACTTACACTTACAAGCAACTGAACACTCACCTTCGACCAATCCAGTTAGAATCTGTATGCACATGCCGACGAGAAGAGAGAAACACATCCTGATGCTATTTGCTTTCACGGCCATGTTTCATTCGATATCAGTCTATCGGGAGAAATGAGCCGCACGGTTATGTTTTCCCCTATACCTACGTTTCAATGGCAATATCGCGTGTGATGATCGTACTTCAACCTATCGAACATTGAGCTGTTGAAAGTGTCAACGCCCATGCATTGTTATTCTGAAAGGACTACACTTTCAAGAATTCCCGTTTGAATTCTTACTGTTAGAAATCAATTACAACAATGTGCTTTAAGATTACTATAGGGTGTTTGCACGACTTTACCACGCAGAATATCAACAACTACAGTCATGATAATGGGTTTGGCCCGAACTCATTCTTAACGTTAAAGATTTTCTATTTACAATATGAACTACCATTGGTAGGTTTTTTTCTATGACAGATATACATGTATAGTTGGATCGTACCCACGATCTCACTTTTTCAGGCGAGAAAAACGTCCGTTTCCCATAAAAAACATTCTCAATTATTAGTTTTATAGTTGATTTTAAAGGGTGACTGTACCCAAGTAGGTCCGGCTGGAGTCATAAATAGAGGATCTCTCATGAGTTTCTATTTTATATGGAATTTATCAACCGAGTTCACTAAATTCGATTTGAGCCGAGGTTTACCGAGGCTCAAATAGAATTTAGTGGACGAGGTTGATAAATTACAATTAAATTAGAACGAGTTTGAGATACCTTTTATCACATGATCAAATAAACGCGAAGCAACGCGAAATATTCATCGAAAACAACATTCATTAACTTCAGCAATCGCAAGTCATTTATTGTAGGTAGTTAGCGTTTTGATCAATACAAGTCGGATAAAAGCGCCATTTTTTAATATCTTGTAGGACAGCATCTCTAGTCTAGGAATTTTCTTAAGAACCAACTTTTTGACGACGTAGAGCCGAAAATGCAAGATGGCGTCCAAGATGGCCGCCGGTTTGACGGTGGTACACCTCATAGTTTTGCTTATCTAAGAATGGTGGTTATTGAATAACATTCCATACTTTTAGTTGAAGATGGACACAATTATTGCAGATGGATGCCAAAATGGCGGCAAAACATGGAAATGTTTGCTTTTTTCCTTATTTTTGTTTAAATACTTTACAATTTACGAGATAATTTAAGAGAAGATAATGTGTTGATTATTCGATGGAATAACCTCTGTGAAAGAATCATGCACACTATAGGCGAAGTAGTATAATTTGTTCTGGTACAAATGTGAGGTACAGTATGTGCTATGTAAAATGACAGGGTTTCATTCTGTAAATGCTTAGAAACGAACCACGAATGTCACTGATGTCTTCAATTATATTTGCGACACTAATATATGTTTGGATCAATGGAATACAAATTTGAATATCGAGATCTTTACTAATAAAAAATAAAATATATCAATTTAGTAGTGGATTTACCACGAAATTAGGAAACACCAAATGACAAAACCCATAATCGTCAAACTCAATTTGGTTCTCAAAACAGGAACACATGGAAGGTACAGGTATACTGCAACACATCTTCATAATCGGGCCTCGTATTCAAATTACCATACTTTGAAATTTGAAAATGCACTTTGTTTTAATAAACTGACTTGAACAATTCACTTCTTACAACCACATCTGCACAACTTCGTACATGGAAGTTTGCTTCTTAGTAATTTGCATATGAAACAAACCGATTTGCAAACACATTTAATCAACTCTGTGCGCTCTCTAGCTGCTTCTGGGTTGTCATCCATACAGTAACAAAAGAACCGTCAATCAATTTCCATCCAAAGAAGTCAGGTGCTGGACAATTTGCATCTACTCTGGGGCTTACAGTCCAGATACCAGCCTGATATATAGCAAGAGCATGTTCCTCGTTGGTGGTAAATGTTCATGTGCTGAACATTTCATGTCTAGCTTCATTAACTGATGTCATGTTAACAGATTTGTCACACACAATCACGACGAAATACTAAATACACTCAAATAGTGGCGATGAAACATCAAGAACCACACAAGGATTCCTCGTAATTGGCATCAAGCATTCTGTGAGCTAAGCTTTCCAAGCTTCCCAAAATTGGGCTTACCCTTACTAGGATGAATCGCATCCTGATATCGGATGGAATATTGGAATTACAGTTGATTTTGTTTAGCCCATTGAATTGCTCATATCAACTATGTTGTAGGTAACATGGGATTTAGACTTCTCGAAAGACAAAAAGTTTCAAATGTTTGCATTGAAGAAGCATGGCATGCTTATGTCACAACATGATCACGATTATATATTTGTCAACAGTGTGAACAATAATCGATGAATTATCGGTTTGTAGCATATGAAATATATGTTCTTCTCCCATCTATATCGAAAGTTGGCGAAAGGAGGGGCGTAATAAATGTGACTTCATCAGCTGCATGAAGGTCCCATCTGATTAACTACATATACACTGCAGAGCTAAATCCAAAGGTCGAATGTAAGGTATTCGAGGGGTGCTCTGATACACTTACTGGTACCTGAAGTCGGGCATACGTTCTCCATGTATATCGGCACAATGTTTATTCCATACGTTATGATGAAGCTCGCAGATTGTAGAAGAATAGACCTGGTTTTGGACAGGTAAATAAAGGGTAGTATCAAAACAGGAACGTGAGAGAAACGTGGTTGTGGCATTCAATGTAAGGTGGGGGCTTACCACAAAAATTCCACCCAATTGGAATGACTTTCTAAGAAACACCACCAACAAGCTCGACTTTTTTGCATTGGTCAATGAATGTCTCTTTAAATTTGAAACCCTTACAGGGAAAACATCTTCGTAACGGAGGGTGATCTGTCGGTCCTAATGTGGAACCTATTCTCTTTGGGTGTACATATGATGAAGCTGACAGTAGATTAGTCGGACATATATCTCACATCTCATTATTCGTTGTACTGTTGAAAAGGATATTATCGTGATTCTGTTGTGACATCATTCTGCATGCTATGATACTCCAATGCAAAGATTTGAAACTGTGTCTTTCGGCAAGTCTAAATCCCATTTTAACTGCAACATAGTTGATATGTACAATATGTACAATTAAATTGGGCTCAGAAAATTCAACTGTGCTTCCAATATTCCATCATTTCCATGCGATATCAGGATGCGACTCAATATTAGTTATCTTCGGTAACATCGGGGGTACATGGAGATTTAATACCTGGATGTCGGAGCCGATGTGTTCAAAACGAAACATCCAGGTATTAAATCTCCATGTCCCCCACGATGTTGCCGGAGATAACGATTTTGTCCCCATAATAATAGCCATGTCTCCTCAATTTCAGTGATTTTCATGGATTTTCCGATTAATTCACACCAATAATAATAATCCAGTAGCCGACCTAATGATCCGGCGTCAGATGACGTCAAACTGGACGTGCGAGAGCAACTTCACGGTTGGTGGAAACTGTCAGTTAAGGGCCATTCATATATCCCAGATGTTTCACGTGCTCATAATATGCCCCCGATGTTTCGCGCACGTTCTCTTATACCCCGCTGTCAAGGGTGACAGTGGACATGGTGATTTAAATGTGGCATTGTAGCCAATCAGATTGCTAGTTACAACCAGATGTGGGGACAACTTCCCTTGTCTTTGGTAAGGATAAGCGCACATTTTGGAATGCTTGATGTCAATTACGAGGAACCCTTTTGTTGTACTTGATGTTCCATCACCATTATTTGAGTGTATTTAGCATTTCGTCGTAATTGTTTATGACAAATCTGCGAACCTGACCTCAGTTAATGAAGATAGACATGAAATGTTCAGCAAAGGCCGTGCACATGAACAGTTACCGCCAAAGAAATCGTGCTACCAGTATATATCAGGCTGGTATATGGACTGTAAGCCCCATAATAGATGCAAAGTTTCCAGGACCTGACTCACTGGGGGAAACTGTTTCAAAAGAATCGATTCTATCGCCTTTCCGGTTCTGTCTATATCGAACTAAGTCCCGACTCTTTCGCGATTTAAAACAAACATTTTCAAAATTTTGACGCCATTTATACACTAAATGTCAAAACAGAACTATTTTCTAAACAACTGTCAGTAGATTAGGTCTTTGCTCGTGCTTATTGGTGATAATAATGCGAAATCAGCTATTTTTGTGCACACTTAGAGGCATAATGCGTTTTTGTGCATTTCCTATGTAAATTAAGCAGCAATTTTATGATAAGTTTATCGGCCTTGACACTTTTAGTTGGGCTGGAACATGTCTAACTGTGTGATCGAACACCGGGGCACTATAATAACCTAATGTTCGATCATAAGCCAGACAAGTTCCAGCGCAATTTAAATGTGATAAGGCTGAAAATCTGAGCATCAAACTGTTGCTTAATTCTCGTGGGAAATAAACATAAATGCACGTCTCTAAATGTGCACCACAAGCAGCCGATTTCGCATTACGATCATCAATAAGCACGTACAAAAACAAAAATCTAATCTGTCGAGTGTTATTGGAGAATACTTTCTGTATTGACATTCAGTTTATAAACAGCCTATAAAAACTTCAAATACTTTTTAACAAACCGCGAAAGATTCGGAACTTAATTTGATAGAGACGGAACAGAAAGGGTGATATAATCGATTCTGGTGAAACAGTTTTTCCACAGTGTGACTCCTTCGGGTGGAAATTTATTGACGATTCTTTTGTTCCTGTATGGATAACAACCACATAAGTGGCTAGAGTTTGCAAATCGGTTTGTCCAGGTGCAAATTTTAAAAAAGCGAACTACCATGTACGGAGTTGTGCAGATGTGGTTGTGAGTAGTGAATTGTTCAATTCAATTTATTAAAACAAAGTGCATTTTCAAATTTACTGATCCCATCTTCCCACCACATGGCCCCTGGAGTATATCCCAGCAACAATATAACACACAAAATTATACATATCCATATGTATATATTATTGAATCTGGGCTATGTGCATGATTGATTTTCATGTTCTGTTGCTGGCATAATCGAGGACACTATATGATACAAGGAAATAATATTATTTCTTATTCCGAACTCAAATATACTTTCGAGTATACGCTTCAATCAGTTTGTATATACTTGGACATAAAACACTGAATTTAAGTATTGGTAATTTGAAGACGAGGCCTGACGATGAAGATATGTTGCAGTATACCTTCAATATGTTCTTGTTTTTGAGAACCAAATTTGTATTCAATTGATCCAAACATATAGTAGTGTCGCAAATAGAATTGATGACATCAGTGTCATTCACGGTTGGTTATTAAGCATTTACAGTATGAAACACAGTCTGAGAATAATTTCATTCATTTTATATAGCACATATTCTACCTCACATTTCTACCATAACGAACAATACTACTTCGCCTTTAATGTGCACAACTCTTCCACAGAAGTCGTCCCATCGAATAATGAACACATAGTTGATATCTTCTCGTATATTATCTCGAAAATTGTGAAGTATTTAATAAACAAATAAGGAAAAAACCCAATTTCTCATGTTTAGGCCACCATTTTGGCATCCATCTTGAATAATTGTGGCAATTTTTTTACTAAAAGTCGCGGTTGTTATTCTATAAACACCGTTATTAGATAATGTGTCGGAATTCGTTATGTTTACCATATCAAATCGAGAAACAAATCTTTTAGGGTGCGCCACCGTCAAACCGGCGTCTTGGACGCCATCTTGAATTTTCGGCTCTACGTCGGTCAAAAAGTTGGTTCTTGAGAAAATTCCTAGACTAGAGATGCTGTCTTACAAGATACTAAAACATTGCGCTTTTATCCGACTTTTATCGATCAGAGCATTTTTTGTCGCTAACTACCTACACTAATTTAAATAATGGCGTGACGTCATCGCACGCGCTAATATTACACGTGTGTCTTACCACTAATTATGAAACTGGTTTGTGGGTTAATGTATGTATATGATTTATTTCAGACTGAGAAGTCCATATTAAGCATGTTTACAACATGAATATAAGAATACAATAAATCAGTGTTAATCAATCGGTTATATATATAACAGATAATACCATGACTTGAATAGTTTTTGCATCCCCAGCCGACTCAGTGCAAATGCAATGATCTAGCCAGGAAACTGTTCCATGTGCTGCACTGACATAAGTAATTGTATCTAATGTTGGACCGAAATATTCTGCATCAGAAATTTTCAATGAAACCTCTCTACAGAATCTACGCATGTTACTTGTATTTTGTCGGGCATTCGCGTTGAAGTTTCCCATCACATACTCCGCTTTTATGTCGGATTCTTGAATAGCAGCTTGAATTTTTCCCAAACAGTTGAGAAAGAGATCCGCATTGTCTGCCTCATCTGTTGGCAAATAAACACAGATGATTAATATTGATGAGTTATTATTAACTAGTTTTAAACCTATAATTATTGGGTCATCGTATGATATAAATGACGCTTGTTGTGATAATTCTTTTCTCCATAAAATAGCAATACCACCATATGGACGTCCCTTCAGAATTTCACGCTCGCAGTTAACGGCAGAAACACCTTCTGCCTCGAAGTCCTGATGGATGGATCGTAGAAACGGAATGTCCTCTTTCAGCCACCAATGTTCTTGTAATAAGATGCTATCAGAATTAATGCATATATTCCTCACTGCACTAACGGACGATTTTATCGATTGACAGTTATATGTTGTTATTTTAATAGACTCCGTGATCAATGTAATATATAACGTTATATATTCCCCCAGGAATCATAAACACCACTCCTGGGCAGGGATGTGGCTAGTAGTGGGGCGGCTCCGTGTCAAAAAAAAGGGTGAATCGTGCATTTTATGGTAAAAGCAACAAACTTTGTATACAACATCCTGAGGTGATATATTGTGGATTTGGATATCATGCCAAGCTAGGGAGAGCCCATGGTTGCCATGGTAACCACCGAAAAACATAGTCGCCAAAAATGCCAAATTGGTTTTTTTGCGGAAGTGCGATTTTGGTGCCCATCTCCCTGCACTGCAGCCCTGACTCAAATAGCGCCACTTGTGCCATCTTGAAAGCACACGATTAGATTCCTCGTTTCATAGAGAAGAATGTGTATCAACTTTGTGGAAATCGGCGCTAAACAGGTTTATTAATTCTTGTGTACCTCTCCCCTTCCGTGCATCCCTGACTCAATTGGCGCCACTATTGACGTTGTAAACCACACCATTAGATTCCTCATGGAGATGATTATGTATAAGTTTGGTGGAAATCGGCGACAATTTTTGTTCTGCCCTTCTCCCCTTTTGTGCCCCTGACAACCACAGCGTCACTTTAGAAAATTCTAACCCGCACTATCTTATCCATTATCTTTCTTGTAAAAAATGTACCAAAGTAGACCTCTCTATTGTTATCGAGATGGTCCCTGTAAATTGTTATGGAACACAGACAGACATTGGCAATATAATTCACAGTTTAAAGTAACGTGTGCACAGTTATATATATATGGTCCAAGAATAACATGAGACATCATAGTGTCAAGGCAGACAACCCAGCCTTACACAACGTCATTTCCTGGGCGCATTTAGCTTGCATCGGAAGTGATCAACGTAGAAATCTTCCTTCCGGGTTCGGCGTATTCTGTTTGCTGAGAACAGTTTTTGGAATGGGAAGATCGAATATTGATTCTTTCCACATTCATCCAAATGTTCACTCAGTGAAATTTTGCGATATTCTCGTTGATTTATCTCGAACACCAACTGTATATATACGCAAAAGAAATTTTCCACACCTGGGCACCCGGATTTACGCGGAATTCTGTTCTTTAATTGCCTGTTGGATTGTGGGACTTTTATGAATTTTGCTTAATCCGTAAGAGCTGCATTTAGATAGATAGATAGATAATTTTTTAATGGCTAAAAGATGCAAAATTGGCAGACATATGAGCATAAGCATATATACAAAAGAGTAACACAGAGTGTGACATTCATATAGTATAAATATAAAAAGTATAGATATATAAATATAGCAAGAATGCAGCTTGACAGTTTTGTAGAGGGACAAGATAGTGAATAAACCTAGCTTAGTAATGACTACTAAATAGATACCCGTACCTTTATAAATATATATATATATATATATATATATATATACAAACATGTAACAAATAACACTCCAAAAATACCAACAATTATATCAAATGGAAACACTATAATTTCGCAACCAGAGAAAATAGCTCAAGAATTTAACGATTATTTTGCGAAAATAGGTCCAAAAACTAGTGACGAGGTGCCAATCCCAATGCAAAAAACATTTTCATGTTCCCAACAGATACATATGAAGTTTTGAAACTCTTGAATGACATCACTGGAAAAGGAACCACAGATATCGATAACCTTTCATCAAACTTAATGAAACAGACCATACCCGAAACGTCCCCAGCGCTAACGCACATATCCAATCTATCATTTAAACAAGGTATTTTCCCCGATAGGATGAAAATAGCAAAAGTAATTCCACTTTATAAAAGTGAATCTCCCGATAAAATAACGAATTATAGGCCGATAAGCATTCTGCCAGTTTTCTTGAAGTTGTTAGAGAAACTCATGCATAAAAGGCTTTTTTCATTTCTCGAAAAACATGAAATTTTACATAAAAATCAATATGGCTTCCGTAAGAATCACTCTACCATACATCCTTTGATGCACCTTCTAGATCATGTAGCAACAAACAACGGCAAACCAACTAAGGATTGTACATTAGCGATTTTCAAAGACTTATCAAAAGCATTCGATACAATTAACCATGATATTTTATTGAAAAATTAGAACATTATGGAATTCGGGGTGTTTCCAATGAATGGTTTAAGAGTTATTTAAAGGGAAGAAAACAATACGTTGATAAATGTAACTCGATGAACTTACTATCATTTGCCGATGTTACCACGCTTTACTTTTCTGGTCATGATAGGAAACAGTTGAAAAAATCATCAACGGCAGAAATAAAAAACATTTTTGAATGGTGTTGTTGCAATAAACTATCTATCAACGCAACTAAAAGTAAATTCATATTGATCCACCCCAAAGGCAACGAGGACTAGTGGAGAAATTTTACACTAGAATTGAATAATATGGATCTAATTAGAGTTGGAAATCAAATGCGAGTAAAATCAATAAAAAATTTAGGCATTTTGATCGATGAAAACTTGACTTTTAAAAACCATATATCAATGATACAACGTAAACTGTACCACACTCTCTACTTATTGAACAAAGTTAAAAACTTTCTACCAAAAAAATCTCGAAAAACTCTATATCAGTCGTTAATCCATAGTTATCTTATTTATGGTCTCCCGATATGGGGACACTCGATTCACGCGGGCGTACTATCTACCTTACAATAAAGGGCAATTCGTATTTATGCAACACAAACACAGAACCTCTCTTCAAACAAGAAAATATCCTAATGTTCAAAGATATACATACAGTGAATGCATCTATCTTTATGTACAACTGGTCTAGAAATAATCTCCCCAAATCGTTTAAGAATATGTTCACATATTCCCTCGGTGTTAACACTAGGCGGGCTGATAAATTAAGAAGCAATAAGGCAAGAACATGTTTTTCAGAAGTCCTACCAAAGCATTCATTTCCTAAAGTGTGGAACTCGATAAATTCCGAAATAAAAAAAAGTTAATTTATTTACACATTCAAAAAGTTATTGTCTCTGGAACTAATAGGTAAATATTCTCAAATGGTTATCTGTGAGAACAAATTATGCTTTGCGACAAACTTCTCCTCATTTGTAGGAAGTTTCTTCCGATTTGTTGGCATAGTCGGTCGCTTCCATAATCACCAGTGCACCTCCTTTGTCTGCTCTATTACAAACAATAGTGTTGTCAGAACAAAGGCGATTTTTTGAACAGCTAGATGAGCGTATGTGACCCAGTTTGTGATTTCTAGATGGACTGGTGGAAGCACAAGAATACACAAGGATAGCCCCGTGGCTGTTGTGATTATGCATACATATTGGAATTTGCCAACGAGAAATTGTTAATTTCCTCCACGCACGACTTACACCCAATTTTTGAACAGCTGGACAGGTTAATTGTGACCTAGTTTTTTTATTTTGAGATGGACTAGTAGCGGCACAAAACGAATCCAGAACAATAGCCTCGTGGCTGCTATGGTTATGCCTACGCAGGCGATTTAGTAACGAAAACTGACCTTTTGTCATTATGTTGACCCCATGCACGACTTACGACCAATTTTGAACAGCTGGACGAACGTATGTGACCTGGTTTGTGATTTCTAGATGGACTAGTCGCGGCACAACAATAATCCAGAAAGGATGACACCGTAGCTGCTGTGATTATGCATACATACATGTGGGCAATTCAGTAACGATTATTATCATATTATGAGAACTGGGAACTAGAAACTGAGGTTGGTCTGGGAACTAGTAACGGAATTCATGGAACTTGTGTAAGGGCAGATATGTAGCTACTCACAAACTCACAAACAACCTTCAACGGCATTACAGCACAATAAATTGGGTTGATACAGTGCAATGCTAATATGGGTGAATCTGTGTTTTTTTTTAAATAAGAATTAAAAGATTATTTAGCTGGTTTTGAATGAGATGATATATACCGTACCGCGGTGCCACACACCAATGCAAACTGTATGTACTCTATATATGTAGACATCATAGGTGAAGCTGTACCTCCATGGTGTTACTTGTAACAATCTTAGTCGACGAATCTTAATGCGTCATAACGTATGGAATTATACCTGCTAAGTTAATGGCGCCTAATCGTATCGTTGTCTCCTACAATTTTGTGGACCGAACAATGAAGAGAATTTATTTGATAATTCATGTTTCCGATGGGTGGGAAAGTAGTGTGGGGACCGTGGATATAATCTAGGAATCTAGTACTGATATATACGGCGCGGAAATGCCGATAGTTGTGTGGTTTAGAATAATTCAAGTGTCCGATGGGTGGTCGAGTTGGAGTGTCTTCATCTAGAAATGATACACTGATATGACCGTCGCAAATCATATTAAATAAAAGGTCGACCGACCACAATGTCCCTGGACACGGTGGCTAACTGAAGGATTGGATATGTCCGGCATAAATGTCATCATCCGGAAACCTCAAATGTTGAAAATCAAGACAAATCGTTAAACTAGGGCCATAATTGCGGTAGAAAAGATCGGATAAGTCTGGTTTTCGAACTAGTTCAAGATATTTTTTAAAAACAGCTCTTACGCAAAACATTGTTAAAATCGGTTAATATTTGTTCAAGTTATTGCGCTAACGAGCTAGAAAAGTCGGCAAAAATGGCAAGAACTCGACAAAAATGGTTCCAACCAAACTCGGAATTGCAGGTTCCAACGATGTTTAATATCTGTGCCAAATTTAAAAACAATTGACTGGAAAATGACGGAATATGTACACAGGCTCGGGCTAAAGTTGGGTCCCAGGATGTATGATGCTATGTCAAAAATGTTTTCTGTTAAATATGTATGGCAGTGTGCGTTTTAGTCATGGTTTGGACGATGAACCCATTTCTTTGTGATAGATGCCAAGATTAATCAATTCATTTGCAATTGAGTTGAAGGGAGGTAAAAGCTATTCTGCATCATAAGTTTCAAGATCTATCCAAGTAGACCCACGGAGCGTCGATAAACCTAGCGTATTTTCAATTATGAGATTCATTTCAACAGAATATTGTGTGTCAGTATATAAAGAGTGATTTTTAATCACCTCTCCAATTCTGTTCGCTGGCGACCACACAATGCCACCAGTCTCATAAGATTAATATATGGATGTCCAGAATAACAGGTGCGCCTTGGGTGGTAAAAGCCTTTTGTATCTATCACATTGAGTGCTTCTTTCAACGGTTTACATTTCAACATCATAATCCCCTTCCTGATGAAACTTTGACGAGCGACACATGCCAATCGATATAGGTATCGCTGGGCATGTAGTGACAAGGCTGAAATATAGCTCCAGTCTTATAATTGATGCTACCTACACATAATGACAATGCTTTCATGAAATTCCTATCCGATGGATTATTACAATACAAATTTGCATTGTCTTGGAGAATGACTATATACATATATTGCATAGTTTGGTTATAAATGTTGGAATCGTTGTCCGACTTAAGTTGGCTGAATATTAGGCACAAATCAATTGCTAGTTTTCCGGGTGACATCCTGTCTGAGTGTCAACAAGAAGTCAAGACTGTCACCATATAATCAACTTGTTTTATAATATTAGTCTATACTTAATGCAGATATAAACAAATAAAAATACCGTAATGCCGCCTCATACATAGTCCCGGGTTTGGCCAATGGGTCGATAGTCAGTGTGACTATACAGAGCGTTTAGGATTTCAAGTGGGTTCCGCTGATCTCTTCGTGGTATGCCTGCCAGTATCTTGGGTTCTGTGACTTCTCTTCCCGATATCGTGACGTCGTATCGTTTATACCACTATATAGACATGGCAGAAAATCGCCACCATCTGCTCCTCTGGTATTTAAACAATTAAATCGACAATATGGATAGAGAAACCCCAGATCCATCAGGACATAAAACTTATAAGAAATGTTTTTGAAAACCGTTTCGCAGCCCATAAACATGATTACGTAGCTAGAAGCATGGCGGCCTCCCGGGAATCCTTGCATTTGTATGCGGTGCCACTCGGTGGGCGTCCATGGGACAGGGACGCAACCATATGACCCATTCCAAATGTTCGATAATTGGGCTGAAGTCGTGCACGGAGCTCAACATTGCAATTTTTGTTGCTAAATCGGCTGCGTGACCAGAACCATTGCAGTCACAAGGGAATCCTTCCGTGTATATATGGTCGTGCCCCTGTCATATATAAGATGCCCGCTCGGTGGCACCGCACGGAAATACCAGAATTCCAGGGTGGCCGCCATGGTTCTGGCTACGCAGCCGATTTAGTAACAAAGCGTGCTATTTGGTCTCCATGCACGACTTCAGAACAATTTTCGAATATTTTGAAGCGGCTATATAGTCACGTCCCTGTCCTATAAATGCCCGCTGGGTGGCACCGCACGAAAATGCAAGAATTCCCGGGTGGCCGCCATGGATCTGGCTACGCAGCCGATTTAGTATCAAAAGGGTATATTTGACACTCCATGCACGACTTCATCCCTATTTTCGAAAATATGGAACGGGTTATATGGTTGCCTCCCTGTCCTATATAGATGCCCGCTGTGCGGCACCGCACGAAAATTCAAGGATTCCCTTGACTGCCATGGTGCTGGCCACGCAGCCGTTTTAGCAACAAAAAGTGCAATGTTGAGCTCCATGCACGATACAAATATCATATTGTTATCAAGGTAAAATGATCACGAGACCGTTGGGGTTAAACAAAATTAATAATGATTTCCATATTACAACGGGACATTTACCAGGGCAAAACTGTTAAAAAACTGGTTCCTTGTATACTTTTTTAGTAGAAGCATGGCACGGAAGGGTTGTGATAAAAAAAATTGCACTCTATTCCAATGTTTTAATTTCACGTGATCTCCAAATCCAAGGTGGCTGCCGTCTTAAGGACTTTGCTAACCCAATTTTCCCCAAATTTTATGGAGTCAAAATTAAGGTTTATGTTCACTTTTGTTAGTAATCACAGTAACCAAACACATGAATGCAACATGTTAAGAGCATTATTAGTGGTGGAATATGTTAGAAATACTAAATGTGAAATTTATAGAGGTTTTTTAAATCTATTTTTTCGAACCCAAAATCAATAAACACAAAGTCCATATCAAAGAAAAAAATATGGCAATGTCTACTGAACACTGTGAAGAATGATGAACAATAAAATAATATTCATATTTATCAAGCATTCTTTGATAAAATTACTAAGAACCAATTGTTTACAAATCATTGAGTAAGTTACCTGACATCGCTTATATTGAGGTGGAAGTTAAATGTTAATATATGTGGACAGTGGTGTGTTGTGAATCTCTTGACAAAAGAATTGTCTAATCCCCAATCTGGTGTACCCCCATAGCCCAGAAACTAGGTCACCAATCATCCTGAGTCAGGATAAAGTACAGCACTGGCTGGTCATAATCCCCATGAATCCCAACAGACTTGAGTGAACATTATCTTGACCCATCAAATTCAGTTCCCAAATAGCTTTACTGAGCAATGAAAGCTACCATTTGTAGACAACTGCTTCCAAGCCAAAAATCTTAATAAAACTGAAGAAATGTGAGTATATCTTTATTGTTCATCATTCTTCACAGTGTTCAGTACACATACCCATATTTTTTTCTTGGATATGAAATTTGTGTTTGTTTGATTTTGGGTTCGAAAAAATAAATTTTTAAAACTTCTATAAATTTCACATTTTGAATTTCTAACATAATCTACCATGAATTATACTCTTAAAATGTAGCATCCATGGGTATGGTTACTGTGATTAGTAATAAAAGTGAACATAAACCTTTATTTTGGACTCCATTAAATTTGGGGAAAATTGGGTTGGCAAAGTCCTTAAGCAAAACTCAGGATAATTTCGAGGATTTTTGTGCATATTTTTGACCAAATCTACCCCAAATAGCCGCCATATGTCCCCAAATCATCCGATTCACTTGCCTTTATTGTTTACTGGTTCAGTCGAAACAGATGTGCTCAGGAAGGTTGGAGTTAACGATGTGGGTTGTTTAACTCAGATAAAATATAGATTTATAACATTGTACGCAAGACCCGATATAGTTGAAAACGGTCAGTGTTCATTTTGCCGTTAGAGCTGTATGGCTAGTTAACCTTCATCAATTTTGTTCTATCTCTAACACTATGGTTAATTGACATTCATCAAACACCTTAAAGACAATACAAGGAATGAAATATATTTCACTATGATGTTGGTGTGATTTAATGTGGTTTAATGTCATGTGACCTCTATGGTTGCTCAGATAAAATATAGATTTATAACAGTGTACACAAGACCCGATGTAGTTGAAAACGGTCATTGTTCATTTTGCCGCTAGAGCTGTATGGTTCGTTAACCTTAATAAATTTTGTTCTATCTCTAACTCTATGGTTAATTAACATTCATCAAACACCTTAAAGACAATACAAGGAATGAAATAGATTTCACTAGAGTGGGGGCAACTGTTCCTTGTATACCTTTTTAGCAGCAGCATGGCATGTGTATTTCAACATCAGGATGGGTTGTGCTAAATAATTGGACTCTATTCCAATTTTTAATGTCACGTGACCTCCAAATCCAAGATGGCTGCCGTCATAACAAAAAATCAGGATATGTTCGAGGATTGTTGTGCATGTTGTTGACCAAATCTACCCCAAATAGCCGCCATATGTTCCCAAATCATCCGATCCACTGACCTGTATTGTATACTGGTTCAGTCGAAACAGCAGATGTGCTCAAGAAGGTCATAGTTAAAATTATGGGTTGTTTAGCGATTTTCGTTTTGAAGGTTGAGTGAGGGTGATTTACATGCCGTTTTCACCATATCGGTACCCCCTCATCCTGTTCTACTTCCGGTTGGATAAAACATTGGAATAGAGTCTTTAAAATCCCTCCAAACTGGATAGGTTATGAAAATCATAGTGGCTTGCTTCTACTAAAAAGTATACAATATATGCACTTGCCCCCACACTAATAACTGTGGACTATCGGCAAAGGCACTGTTGGTGGTCTGTTGATCAGATTAAACTCTCACTCGCGAGGATGCCTCACCAGCAGCGCTACGTACTTCGTGATCAGTATGGCATTATCACTGATCACCGCCAAAGAGTAGCCGTTAACGTGTCACTTGCAACACTTAGGAAACAGCCGTCCACACCATACTGTGCCATAACCAATACAAAATAGAAGGCTGCCCTCCAATGTGTTTTTGTTCTTGAGGACACAATTGTCACGGTTATTCACGCTGTTGGGGTAGGATTGTAATATATGACAACTTCAGAAATTAGCAGTCTTCCGGGGACTTAGTATCGAACATGTTTTTATTTTTGAAAACAATGAAAACCGGCTCAGCCAGTTACAGAGGTGTGTTGACGATTTAAATGCAGACGGGGAACCACAGTGCAGTTATATTTGTCGATAACTTCCTGTTGATCACTCCAAGACAAAATCCATACATGAAAATGACATGACCACCATCCGATTTTAAATCTTCAAAATCCATTTTCAATGTATAAACCTACACACACGGATTGAAATAATTGGATGGGACATGGCATGACATAATATTAATTATTTGATACAATAAAGTGCACTAAGACATAGACGCATGTTTTGCTTAAATCGGGACAGCAATACATTTTCACTAAATGATTTGTTCTGGATCGTGAGAAATGAGCAACATTGAGTTTCACATATCACCATCACTGACTATGAAATGAAAACAGCCAATGAGAAGACCAACAACAAATATGACTATGGTCCATGCATGTAGGTTAAAATAGTACATTCCTTGGAGTATAGATAACAATTGAATAACACAATCAAACCACCAAATACAAGTAGTGTGCTGTCCAAAATGTCTTATTTTTATATGTAGTACATGCGTGTCAAGTTTGGTGCTTTTACCATAAAATGCACGATTTTGTCATCTATCCGCCCCACTATTTGTGCATTAGATTAGACGCCTTCAATCATAAACAATCATTTTATAGAACTGGAAGTGGAATTACGAACAAAATCTGCGATAAGAAATTCTGTAAGATGGTTGGGTGTGGGCTGGGAGGGGGGGGGGGGGGGTATCGAATAACTTTATTCTCAATACTTGGATGTCATATGAGTTTGTTATTTTGTGCATAATATTAGATAATCCTTCAATCAAAAACAATCATTTTTAGAACTGGAATTGCGAACAAAAATCTTCGATCTGAATTGGGTGGGGGTGGCGAATAAGTTTATTCTTCAAACTTGGGGTGGCGAATAACATTAGTCTTTAAATTCGGACGTAGATAAGTTTCTTACTTTTTGTATTTGATTAGACGATCCTTCGTTCATAAACAATCATTACATAGAACTGGAAGTCGAATTGCGAATACAAATCTGCGATCTGAAATGATGTATTGGTTGGTGGGTTGGCGGGGTGGTGAATAACTTTATTCTTAATACTTGGATGTCAGATGAGTTTCTTATGCTGTACATTAAATTAGTCGATCGTTCAATCACAAACAATAGACAAGAAACAAAAAACAAATGTGTTCGTTACAACTTGTTCTACCTAGTTACTTAACCCACAACAGCGGTTCTGGGGTTAGGACGAAAAGTTGCGAACGGACGGACGGATAGATAGACAGATATTATAATATGTCTATATAAACATACATGTAAACACACCAACTGTTGTCTTTTCGGGTAAAGCATCTTGCGGAAAACCACAAACAAAGTGGTGAAACTCGCGTCGAGAGACATGCCCTTTGTCAGATTTGTTTAAACGCATAATAAGAATGGATTAGTGGTCCATGAGCGATACTTGTTTCTCAATGAATACATATCGCTCGCGATAATTAATGGCGTGTCAATAAGCGTTTTATCGGCCTGCACATTGTTCCGATTGGTAACAAGGTAGTTTGACTGCATGTTCATACCACCGAATAGAGTTATCAATTAAATGACAACTGAACGACAAGATGCGCCCTTTGACCACCAATGTAGGTCTAAACCAGGTTTAAACTCGGATGTTTAAACTGGAGATGATGAATCCGGCCTATATGTTCAAACATAAAACCCAACATCATAATGTTGCATATATACATAATAACTGCTAGTATACAATTGATATGCATACGTAAAAAATGAAGCACGTAACAAATACTGCTCAGTTGTATGTATTTGATTGTATATATCGATTATAACATGTCATACAAGTGGGTTTCTTCATAGGCCATGTTAAGTGATACATGTTTATCTGGCTGGTATATATATATATATATATGACATGCACCACGGATACCGACCAAACATTTGGTAAAACATTTTGTCGCCATCAAATTGTTTCCATCAAATTGCCGTTCGATTCAGGGATGTGAGAAGGGAGGGGTACACACGCTATTACAAGTACTTATAATTTATGTGCACATGACAATGGTCCGGTTTTAGTCTGCACATGTCATGCCGTTACTTTCAGACTTTAAGTTGTGAACGTATTGGCTGTATGTGTATGTAGCCTTAACGATAGGAGTAGAGGCAACTTGAGCCTCACTGCCACATATTCACGATCACCTATATTGACTGGCTAGTGTCGCTTTTTACCGATCCAGCAGGAAGAGGGGGTCTCACCCCCCCCCCCCCAACTTTGGTCAAAATTTTCAACAGTTGGAAATTTCATTTCACACCAACAATGGGTTGAAAATGTTCTTGTCGTTTGATTTTCAAACAATTTATTGGGGGGAATTAATTGTTTTTGGACCAATATTTGCATATTTTCCTATTTTTTGTCAAACTTTTGGACTGAAATGGTCATCAGTTGGAAATTTTCCAACCTTAGTGGGGTGACAGGTTGGAAATTTCCGACACTTGGAAAGCTTGTGTCCTGGTCCTCCCCCGTGGCTAGTCAAAACTGCTACTAAATTTAAGAAAACAATATTGTCATACATTTGGTCAACATTGTCATTGGAATTGTCATCATTTGGAAATTTTCCAACCGAAGTGGGGGGTGTCAGATTTGAAATTTCCAACTCTAAGAAGACTTGAGGCTAGTCTAGATGCTAGGATTTTGCGATTTTCTTGTTCAGATTTCAAAATTTTCGAACACCGGGCCGAACCATGGTCGGCCCGGTGTGTCACTGTCCCTCCCCCGTGACCAATACAAAACTGCTAATTAGTTTAACAAAACAATAGTATAGTACATTCGGTCAAACTTGTGGACTGAAATGGTCATCAGTTGGAGAATTTTCCAACCTAAGAGGGAGTATGGGGTTTGAAATTTCCAACACTAGGGAAGCTTCAGTTGAGGCCAGTCTAGATGCTAGGATTTGCGATTTTCTTTTATAGTTTTCCAAATTTTCTCACACCTGGCTGAACAAACATGGACGGACACAATGTCCTGTCTTACACGTAGCCGTGTGCATTTGTCTGGAGTAGACTACTAGATGTTAGGATTTATGCAATTCTCAGGTTAAAGTATCTGAATTTTCTTATACCGGGCATATAGAACAACATAGTTTATGAATACATAGGATATTAGGCCTGAGGACTGAAGTGCAAGGGGGTGCAAATGGAATTATGCAAAACTTGTGTTTGGTCTGTGATTCTGATTCAAGGAAGGGGGGGTGCAAATGGAATTATGCAAAAAGTTGTGTGGTTTGATTCCGACTCAAGGGGGGGGGTGCAGTTGGAATTTCCCAAGGTGGACACCCCCCCCCCCCCAACGGAGACCCTCTAGCCACATCCCTGCTCCTGGGGCGTCGTCCTCTGTTGTCCAAAAAAATTCTTACCAAAGTGTTGTTTTGGCCATTTTGCGGCATCCAATAGACTGTTCATTATGTCTCGATCTGCCACTTCAATTTAAAAAAACGAATAGGTGTCAAATCGTGTTTGTAATTTCTCACATCTTAAGACGTTTGTATTAAAGGTGTCATTGACGAAACTTGCTACACTGCTCTTTGGTGTATCAGGCGCCAACCTTGATACGAAAACTGACGCAGGCGGACTGCTGGAGATTGTTTTGAGTGTGTTATCTGTCGCAGTTTTAAATTCGCGCACCAATGGGTGCGCGAAAAATAGTATTGCGCAAATTTAAATACGAGTAAGGTATTCAAAATTTTCGAATCGCCCCAAACGTTGCTCCTGATTGGCGAGACGAAGGTAAATTTCACTTCATGTTTATTATATTATGCTATCGGGATGTTTGGTCCCGCCAGAATTCAGACATTACACCGATAACGGTGAACTATTTATTCAATAAAACAGTCAGGACATGATCACTCCAATAACTGACTCGAATATCAATTCGTGCGGACGAACTGAGTCCGCTCCCACGAACTGAGTCCGTGGCCACGAATTGGAAATCGTGCGCCCGTACCGAGTTCGTTTCCACGAACTGAGTCCGTGGCCACGAATTGCAATTCGTGCGCACGAACTGAGTCCGTTCCCACGAACTGAGTCCGTGGCCACGAATTGCAATATTTTGTTTCTCCGCATGTCACCTGCGGGGCTCCATATAGTATCCATACTAAATACAACATTGAACACGGTATTTGTGACCCAAATAAACAACAGCCATGTGTCCGGCATGAAACAGAAAAGGGCGTTCCGTATAATTCCTTTGTTGTGTGTTCGATATCCAATACTCTGAGTACTCTGACCCCAAGGATGTTTCACCAAGCAATTAAAATATGCACGTTATTTTGGAAAACAAAAATTTCAGTCACCCAGCCAATTTTAGATTATACGATATTTTGGTAATAATATTTCAATAATGAGGGAAAAGTATTGTCCAGGTGACTAAGGGGTACACACTCTAAATATATTGTGTAATTTTAAACGGATAATCTGTTTTTCCCGCCAAAACCGAGTATACAGTTATACATCCTTTCGAAAGCCACCGACGCTATAGGGTGAATCGCTTTGGCCTGGGCCATCAGTCAGCTGATCAATTTTATCAGTCAGATTTTCACTTCCCCATTTCAAATAGCAGCTATATATAGTATTTACATATGTAATTGGCACGACACCAACTTACATTTCAAATGAATCATCGAAGGGACATGTAATGATGTAACACAGGAACTATTTTTTTTATCGGAAACAAGGTTGATGTCACTTCAAATTCAACCATGGTAAATTAATGAATATTTAAGTTATTGATATGGATTTGATTGTTGATAAACAAAGGGAGACATCTCCCAATTAAACGAAACATGTTGACAGTTTTAGAATTATGTGTGCGGTACAGGAAAGTCAGTCCTTATAGTTTGTTGAAGTCGCGCACTTTCGGCATAGATCGGCAGAGGCGAATTACGACGTGGTCCTACTATATGTATAAACGTTTAACCCCCGAGTTGCCTTTGAGATCTATACCCACATCAGCGTGTAAATATTTAAAGTTTACAAAATAGGAGATATACACAAAATAGCATAGACCATTTTGGTATAACTAATTTTCACCACACAGCGCTCGATCGGTTGTTCAAAAATATCACTCAACTGCAAAGTCAACGCATCACACTGCCCCATATGATGCATGATCAACACAATGGTCGCATGGCATCAAACTTGATAATATGCCATCATGTCTTCACTAGAAGCATTGATAAAAGGAAAGTTAAATATCTTGTTATGGTTAAAACAAATTAGAGTTGGTAGTTATATGCTTAGCATTTTATTTATTTTATCTATTGTTTTTTTATTTTGACAATTTCCTTTGTTTTCTCGTGTAGGAAAGAGCTAAGGTAAATTTGGATTGTCTTTGAACAGACTTTAATAAAGACAATGCTTTGTGATTCAGAAATCAACCCTCCTTATATTTAAAAACAAAATTTGTTTAGCAGGAGGTTCAAACTGGGGTCGATAGGGATAGCCATTAAGATTTTTTATTTTGTTTTGTATAAACATGCAACTTGACGACCAACGGTTGATGCATGCCGCTTGTGTATTATACTCATGTGGATCCAGGGGGTATAAACACGGCGAGTTGTACGAAGCTTGACATGTGAATCCAGGGAGTATAAACACGGCGAGTTGTACGAAGCCTGTGTATTTTACACATGTGAATCCAGGGAGTATAAACACGGCGAGTTATACGAAGCCTGTGTATTATACACATGTGAATCCAGGGTATACACGAGCAAAACTTTCTTTGTAACGGCAAGACATGTCCGTTGTATCCGTATGAATATCATTGAACATGGGCTGTAAATGCTCCTTTATAATGGTAGTTGAGTGTAAATATATAAGGAATATTTGTTAATTTTGTTCCATTCTACGGAATTTGTGGATGCAACTTTGTTGCGACATTTTTCAGTGTGAGATGCTTGGAAACGCGTTCCACGCAAAGTGTCTCACCGTCATCCGCCCGTAATCCCTAGAATGCAATTAAATCAATATGCATCCATTTCTTAAATAACTTTGAGCTTATGAAAATATCGTCTTCTATTTATAGACATATACGAGTGTGCTTCGACTCCATGTCAAAATGGCGGCTTATGCAGTGACGTCTTTAACGGATATACGTGCGCATGCGCAGCCGGCTTTCAAGGGTTACATTGCGAAACAGGTAAATTGGCCACAATAGCATCGAGTTAATTAACACACTCCGAAAAAAACGTTTAAAGACCCATGGTCCGGGTTGGCATCAATTAATTTAGAGTTTACAAAGCTGTTTTACAATTTGGGGGCAAACATGGACGCTCTTTAGTATCTACTGTTTGGGGGGGGGGCGAAACATGGACGCTCTTTGTTATCTACTGTTTGTGGGACGAAACATGGACGCTCTTTATTATCTACTGCTTTGGGGCGAAACATGGACGCTCTTTAGTATCTACTGTTTGGGGGGAATAAACCTGGACGCTCTTTAGTATCTACTGTTTGGGGGCGAAACATGGACGCTCTTTATTATCTACTGCTTTGAGGGCGAAACATGGACGCTCTTTATTAACTACTGCTTGGGGGGGGTAAACATGGACGCTCTTTATTAACTACTGATTGTGGGCGAAACATGGACGCTCTTTATTATCTACGGATTTGTGGTGCGAAACATGGACGCTCTTTATTATCTACTGCTTTGTGGGGCGAAACAAGGACGCTCTTTATTATCTACTGCTTTGTGGGACAAACATGGAAGCTCTTTATTATCTACTGTTTGGGGCGAAACATGGACGCTCTTTATTAACTACTGCTTGGGGGGGGGGGGTAACATGGACGCTCTTTATTAACTACTGTTTGTGGGGCGAAACATGGACGCTGTTTAGTATCTACTGCTTTGGGGGCGAAACATGGACGCTCTTTATTATCTACTCTTTTGGGGGAATAAACATGGACGCTCTTTATTATCTACTGTTTGGGGCAGCGGGTAGTCGTTTTAAAGACGGGATGTGTCCTACTGAATTAATTACGTAGTTGTGTGATAACGTGCATGACGTTTGAGAAATATGCATTTAAATGAGGCGCCCACTTGGTACTATTAGTGATGTAGTTTTGCGATAACATCCATGCCATTTTTTTTTAGAAATAGGCGTTTTAAATGACGCACCCACCAATGTCTTGGCAGTAAGAATGATGTAGTTGTACGATAACTTGCATTACTTTTGAGAAATAAGCATTTTAAATGAGGCACCACTACACATTATTAATCACACAGTTGTGCGATAACTTTTATGTCATGTTTCTATTAAAAAACACATTTTAAATTAGGCGCCCAGATATGCCCCTATAAGGTGCAGGAGATAAACAAATTTCCCTTGCTTTGTAATGGGTAGAGGAGAACTCCCTCGATCTAGAGTAGATACCATGTCCGAAACTGCAATGATCTTTTGAACCCCCGCATTATGCATACTTTGTGGTGGCATATAACATGGTAACTTGTCAGTATAATAAAATGGATTTTAAACATACAATATAATATAGTGGATTTTAAACATATAATATAATATTATGGATTTTCCACATATTGTTCCAATGAAATATATCCAAAAACAACAGTATCGTATTTTAATTTCTTTTGTCGAGAATGGATGTCATCCGTTATAATTCCATGAATTTGAGCTTTTCGTCTTCTTTTTTCAGACACAGATGAGTGTGTGTCGACTCCCTGTCAAAATGGCGGCAATGACGTCATTAACGGATATACGTGTGCCTGCACAGCCGGCTATCAATGGGTACATTGTGAAACAGGTACAGCACACACACAAAACCTCAAATTTAAGATTCATTCACGATTCTAGACCATATTCTACGACTGTTTAATTCAGATTATTCTGTAAACAAAATAACACATTTGGCATAAGAAACTCCACATGAAAGACATTGCTTTGTGTTATATCGAATTGTTTATCCACTTCATATATAGTTTCAATTTCTTCAGAGGGACACCAATAATTATTTGTGAAGTTTTCAATAACAAAGTGGCGTTGTTTTGTATTTTTAAGTCCAGTGCATGTCGCATTTTGTTTCCAATCTGGTTTCAATTGAAATGTATTCCGGGTTTCAAGCATTAATTCCTGTTAATATTTTAGTGTATAATATAAAACCTTTGAAACGAGAAGTTCCACGCAAAAATGATACAAACTTTCACACATACTCCATGGAATGCAAGTAAATCAACATCCATTACGAAAATAAGTTCCCGGTTTTATGGAACATACTGATTCTATTTGTGTAGACATAGACGAGTGTGCATCGACTCCATGTCAAAATGGCGTCACGTGCAGTGACGTCATTAACGGATATACGTGTGCCTGCGCAGCCGGCTTTCAAGGGGTACATTGTGAAACAGGTAAAGTACCTACATTATCCTCAATTTAAATTAACCCGCTCTGAAAAAAATTGCATGACATTTGAGAAATAGGCATTTTAAATAGGGCACTCACTTGACCCTATTAGTGCGATAACACGTTTGCCATGTTTAGATAAGCATTTTAAATGAGGCACTCACTATTGTCATTATCAATGACGCATTTGTGCGATAACTTGCATTACATTTGCGAAATACTCATTTTAAATGAGGCACACATTTGACACTATTAGTGACGTAGTTGTGCGATAACTGTTATGCCATTTTTGTTTTAGAAATAAGTGTTTTAGATGAGACACCCATATATGGGCCTATAAAATGCAGGAGATAAACACATTGTCCCTGCTTTGTAAAGGGTAGAGGAAACTCCACCGGTCTAGATTTGATACCGTGACAGAAACGGGCTCTGATCTTTTGATCACCCGCATTATGCACACTTTGGGGTGGCATATATAGAGGATCTCACATGAGTTTCTATTTTATACGGAATTTATCAACCGAGTTCACTAAATTCTATTTGAGCCGAGGTTTACCGAGGCTCAAATAGAATTTAGTGGACGAGGTTGATAAATTACGTATAAAATAGGACGAGTGTGAGATACTTTTTATCACATGATCAAATAAACGCGAAGCAATGCGAAATATCCATCGAAAACAACGATAAAAACCGCAGCGATCGCAAGTCATTTGAAGAACGATGTGACGTAATCGCACGCGCTGATATTAAACGTGTCTCTTATCGATAATTATGAAACTGCTTTTATGGGCAAATTATGTGATAAAACACGATAGCATGTCAGTTCAGTCCATTGTAAAGGATTTCCACATTTTGTTCCAATGACATATACACAAAATAACAAGAGTATCCAATTTGAATTTCTTTTGTCGAGAATGGATTTCATCCGTTATAATTCCATGAACTGGAGCATGTGAAATTTTCGTCGTCTATTTTTAGATGCAGATGAGTGTGTGTCGACTCCCTGTCAAAATGGCGGCACATGCAATGACGTCATTGACGGATACACGCGTGCATGCGCAGCCGGATTTCAAGGGGTACATTGTGAAACAGGTACAGTACATAAAGCAGCCTCAAGATTAAGATTCATTCGCGATTCTAGACCAAATTTTACTAAACCGGTTTGTCTTTTTTATTTGTTTCCAATTTGGTTTCAACTAAAATTTATTCCGGTTTTCATGCATGTCATAAATACTTCTCAAGATTGTGTATAATTGAACACCTTTAAAAGTTCCACGCAAAATAACACCAACTTTCACACATACTCCGTGGAATGCAAGCAAATCAACATCCATTACGAAAATAAGTTCCCGGTTGTATGGAACTTACGGCTTCTATTTTTGTAGACACAGACGAGTGTGCGTCGACTCCCTGTCAAAATGGCGGCACATGCAGTGACGTCACTAATGGGTATACGTGCGCCATCAAGTTGAAGATTCATTCGAGATTCGAGTCCGTTTTTATTTTTGTACTCTGATTCTTCTGTAAAAATAACGCATTAGGCATAAGAAACACCGCATGAAAGACACTATTTTGTTTTGTAATGAATTGTTCATCCATTTCAAATATACCTTCAATTTATTCAGAGTGACACCGATACTTATTTGTGAAGTTTTCAATAACAAAGTGGCGTTGTTTTATATTTTTTAGTCCAGTGCATGTCTCATAAAGTGTATTCCGGATTGCATGCATGTCAGAATTCTTCGTATTAAGATTTTAGTGTATAACATAACACGTTTGAAACGAGAAGTTCCACGCAAAATGATACTAACTTTCACTCATACTCCATGGAATGTAAGTAAATCAACATCCATTACGAATATAAGTTTCCGGTTTTATGGAACTTACGGCATCCATTTTTAGACACAGACGAGTGTGCGTCGACTCCCTGTCAAAATGGCGGAACATGCAGTGACGTCATTAACGGATATACATGTGCCTGCGCAGCCGGATTTCAGGGGGTTCATCGTGAGAGAGGTAAAGTACCTACATTATCCTCAAGTTAGATTAACCCACTCAGAAAAAACGTTTAATTGTTCAGAATTACATATGCCAATGTCGCGCTTACGGTTGACAAAAGAACCACATAGCCGTACGGGCGTCGATATTTTGTGGGTCCGGTGTTCACAGTAAATGTCCGACCAGATATTGTGGCCAGAATTTTACTGTTCTTCCGATGCCTGTCACTTTTGACACAATCTACAGATCGAGGACAAAACAAGCCTTATATTGTGTTAAAATCAAAAAATATATTAGCTACAGCTTGACAACACCAGGTATTTAGGTTATCTGATATATATCTGATATATATATAATGTATATATGACTTTGATGTGGTGGGGTCTATTTGCCAGGTATCGAAATGATCACAATAGCTCATAATTAAGAGTGGGTGTCAAACACTTGGACGCTCTTTATATCCACTGCTGTACGGGAACGTGGACGCTCTTTATTATCCACTGTTTTGGGGGCAAAAACATGGACCCTCTTTGTTATCTACTGTTATGGGGGTAAAAACATGGACGCTCTTTATTATCTACTGTTATGGCGGTAAAAAAAACATGGACGCTCTTTATTACCTATTGCTTTGGGGGCGGGCAAGCATGGACTCTATCTATTATCCCCTGCTTTGGTGGGACAAACATGGACACTATTATCTACTGTTGGGGGGGGGGGGGGTGAACTCTATCTATTATTTATCGTTGAAATTGGTGCTATTATGGAACACATTATGATATAGAAAACGTACCGACTGAGGTTCTATAGTGTCAAATTGGACCGTATATCTTTAAATAACTGGGGTGTTTTTTACAACTTTATCTGTGTCTGCATAGGTGGTGACATCGAAAGGTCAGCAAAACATTGGATTCAGTTGGTATGCATGCTTTCATAATTCCGTACACCATAGTTTATTATGCGCCGCACGCGCCCCAATAATACTGCTACTGCCCACATAAATAATATGTATAATGTGACCCGCCCACCACCCCATCCTGCCACCCATAGTTTCTTATGCGCCGCATGCGCCCCAATAATACTGCTACTGCCCACATAAATACTATGTATAAGGTGGCCCGCCCACCACCCCATCCTGCCACCCATAGTTTCTTATGCGCCGCAGGCGCCCCAATGATACTGCTACTGCCCACATAAATATTATGTATAAGGTGGCGCATAAAATACTATGGGTGGCGGGATGGGATGATGGGTGGGTACTACCTATATACGAGCGCCTGCGGCGCATAAGATACTATGGGTGGCGGGATGGGATGATGTGTGGGTACTACCTATATACGAGCGTCTGCGGCGAATAAGATACTATGGGTGGCGGGATGGGATGATGGGTGGGTACTACCTATATACGAGCGCCTGCGGCGCATAATATACTATGGTCGGCGGGATGGTATGATGGGTGGGTACTACCTACATGTATATACGAGCGCCGGCGGCGCATAAGATACTATGGGTGGCGGGATGGGATGATGGGTGGGTACTACCTATATACGAGCGCCTGCGGCGCATAAGATACTATGGGTGGCGGGATGGGATGATGGGTGGGGTGGGTACTACCTATATACGAGCGCCTGCGGCGCATAAGTTACTATGGGTGGCGGGATGGGGTGGTAAAGAAAGGGTTAATATGGATGCTCAATTTACATTCCTTCGGCGGAGCATCATTATTCTTAAAACTATTTTGATCACGCATATATATGCATTCGTTTATTTCTGTCAAGTTATATATGAAAAGAATAGAAATTTCAATATCAATAAGACACAATTAAATATATTGAGATGGCTGGTTTTGGGTATCGATGAGGAATATGACAGCTTGTATGTTTTTTTGCCAATATCTGACGTGTGAGGCTGTATGTTACCCCCCCCCCCCCTCACCCGTTGGCCAGCGTTAGAACCACTGTGAAATGTACACAAACTATGCTTCGTTAATTTCAAAAGCAGAACAATAATATCATAGACACCCGATATGAAATGACATACAATTGTGTCGTGTTGAATTAATTACGCAGTTTTGCGATAACTTGCATTACATTTGAGAAATAGTCATTTTAAATGAGGCACCCATTTGACACTATTAGTGACGTAGTTGTGTGATAACTGTTATGCCATTTTTGTTTTTAGAAATAATCATTTTAAAGGCACGTGAGGCCTTAGTTGTCGAAAATATTCATATTTGTTCCAATCACCGTAAACAGAAAAACATTAAAACGCATACAGTTTCGTTCATATATACCATGACCATCGCGTAAACAGCATGTTATCATAAAGATTTACTATATTTTACCTAAGCAAGAGCCTGATTGTGTTACAGAAGACAGCACAATGCTGCTGGCTAATCACACACAAATGGCATAAACGCTCTTTATTCGTTCCATATCAGGAATTCACCAACAAAGAACGCTCTTTATGTTTACCATCATAATATAAACAAACACAAGAAAAGTAACTTTTTATTCTTTTGTGTACATAACAATGGTCAAAGATATGACAATAACATACTGTTTAAGCAATATTTCTTATTTGTATACGGACAAAGTCTGTCTACAATTTGTTGTTCTTTCTGTTTGTGGCGGTTTTTGACGGGTGGAAATATTTTCACAGGATACCCACCGCCAAGGCCAACCGTACCTTTAAATGAGACACCCATATATGGCATATAAGATACAGGAGATAAACACATTGTCCCTGCTTTGTAATGGGTAGAGGGGAACTCCCCGGTCTAGAGTTGATGCCGTGTCAGAAACGGGCACTGATCTTTTGAACCCCCGCATTATGCATACTGCGTGGTGGTATATAAAATGGCACCCTGTCAGTTCAATCCATTGTATTGGTTATTCCACATATTGTCGGTTCCAATAGACATTTTAAGAGAAACAAGAGTATCCCATTATAATTCCTTTAACCAAATAGCCGTACGGGCACCAGAATCATCAGGAGTCTGGTGTGCCCAGTAAATGTCCGACCACATATTTTGGCCAAAATGTTACTGTTCCGATGCCTGTAACTTTTGATACAATGAACCGAGCGAGGACAAAACAAGCCTTATATTTTGAATAAAATAAAATATATATATTAGCTACAGCTTGACAACACCATATATATATATATATATATATATATATATATATATATATATATATATATATATATATGTCTTTGAAGTGGTAGGTTCTCTTGTGCCAGGCATCGAAATGATCACAACAGCTGATAATTAAGAACGCTCTTTATTATCTACTTCTTTGGGGCAGAAACATGGCCGCTCTTTATTATCTACTGCTTTGGGGGGGGGGTCAAAACATGGACGCTCTTTATTATATACTTATTTGTGGGCAAAAACATCACGCTCTTTACTATCTACTGAATTGGGGGGAAAACGTGGACGCTCTTTATTATATACTGCTTCTTGTGGGTGGGGCACAACTTGGCCGCTCTTTATTATCTACTGTTTTATATCGTGACCGCCGGTAGGCATTTTAAAGGCGGGATCTGTCCTACTGAATTGATTACGTAGTTGTGCGATAACTTGCATGACGTTTGAGAAATAGGCATTTTAAATGAGGCACCTACTAATATTATGGCACTATTATAGAAGTAGTTGTGCAATAATTTGCATTATATTTGATAAATGTTATACCATTTTTGTTTTACACATAAGCATTTGAAATCAGACACCCATATATGGGCACATAGGTTCCAGGATATGAACTAATTTACTCTGCTTTGTAATGGGTAGAAGGGAACTCCCCGGTATAGAGTTGATACCGTATCAAAAAAGGACACTAATCTTTTTGAACCCCCGCATTATGCATAATGTGTGGTGGTATATAAAATGGTATCCGGTCAGTTCAATACATTGTAACAAGAGTATCCCATTTTAATTTCGTTGGTTGAGAATGGATTTCATCCGTTATGATTACACGAACTGGCGCTTGTGAAATTTGTGTCCTCTATTTTTAGACGCAGATGAGTGTGTCTCGATTCCTGTCAAAATGGCGGCACCTGCAATGACGTGTTTACTAATGACTACTTATGTGGCTAAGATTGTGTAAAATGGATATTTTTGTGCATAACTTCCGTTGCGTGGCTAGCCACGTAACAGCTTTCAGATGGACGTTAAAAAATAATCTATTTGGCCTAATCAGCTTATTTAATTTTGTAGTCACTCAAAATTTGGAAACAAAAAGTCCATCGATTTAGACATCCATGACCTGTCAATAGGAGATGTCGGACACTGACTGACATTTATGTGGCTAGCCACCCAATCACGGACCTGTCCTGTTCCACTGTCCCAGTTGCTGTGTGCAAGTTTTTGAGTTTTAATCAGCTTCTTTTGCTATAATTCCAACATGTTATGAATCCATAATCTGGAGTTTTATCACTATCTACTACTTGATAGCCACATAAAATTTTATGGCTACTTGAGAAGCCACATAAAAACTAAAGCCACATTACCATTTCTAGCCACATAGGTCGGAGCCACATATCTACCCATTTGTTCGTCCGTCCGTTATTAACAGATATACGTGTGCCTGCGCAGCCGGCTTTCAAGGGTTACATTGCGAAACAGGTACATTACACGTAACAGCCTCAAGTTAAACATTCATTCGCGATTCTAGACCAAATGTTACGAAACCTGTTTATCTGTTTTACTCATATTCTTCTGTAAAAAATAACACATCTGGTACAAGAAAAGCCGTATGAAAGACATTGTTTTATTTTATATTGAATTGTTTATCCGTTACAGATATAGTTTCAACTTCTTCAGAGAGACACCTTAAGTGGCGTTGTTTTGTATTTTTAAGTCCAGTGAATGTCTCATTTGGTTTTCAATTTGGTTTCAATTGAAATGTTTTCCGGGTGTCAAGCATATCATAATTAATTCCTGTTACTATTTTAGTGTATAATATAAAACCTTTGAAACGAGAAGTTCCACGCAAAAATGACACCAACTTTCACTCATACTCCATGGAATGCAAGTAAATCAACATCCAATACGAAAATAAGTTCCCGGTTTTATGGAACATACTGATTCTATTTTTGTAGACACAGACGAGTGTGTATCGAATCCCTGTCAAAATGGCGGCACATGTAATGACGTCATTAACGGATATACGTGTGCCTGCGCAGCCGGCTTTCAAGTGTTACATTGCGAAACAGGTACATTACATACAACAGCCTCAAGTTAAACATTCATTCGCGATTCTAGACCAAATGTTACGAAACCTGTTTATCTGTTTTATTCAGATTCTTCTGTAAAAAATAACACATCTGGCACAAGAAAAGCCGTATGAAAGACATTGTTTTGTTTTATATTGAATTGTTTATCCGTTACAGATGTAGTTTCAACTTCCTCAGAGAGACACCATAAGCGGTGTTGTTTTGTATTATTAAGTCCAGTGCATTTCTAATTTGGTTTCCAATTTGGTTTCAATTAAAATTTATTCCGGTTTTCATGCATGTCAGAAATAATTCTTAAGAGTGTGTATAATTGAACACCTTTAAAAGTTCCACGCAAAAATTACACCAACTTGCACACCTATTCCATGGAATGCACGAAAATCAACATCCATTACGAACATAAGTTCCAGGTTTTATAGAACAAACTGCTTCTATTTTTGTAGACACAGACGAGTGTGCGTCGACTCCCTGTCAAAATGGCGGCACATGCAGTGACGTCATTGACGGATACACGCGTGCATGCGCAGCCGGATTTCAAGGGGTACATTGTGAAACAGGTACAGCACATAGAGCAGCCTCAAGATTAAGATTCATTCGCGATTCTAGACAACATTTTACGAAAGCCGTTTGTCTTTTTTGTTCAGATTCTTCGGTTAAAATAACACATCTGGCATAAGAAAGGCCGCACGAAAGACACTGTTTTATTTTATATTGAATTGTTTATCCGTTACAGATATAGTTTCAACTTCTTCAGGGAGACACCAATAAGTGGTGTTGTGTTGTATTTTTAAGTCCAGTGCATGTCTCATTTGGTTTTCAATTTGGTTTCAATTAAAATTTATTCCGGTTTTCATGCATGTCAGAAATACTTAAGACTATATTGTATAATTGTACACCTTTGAAAGTTCCACGCAAAATTGACACCAACTTGCACACCTATTCCATGAAATGCAAGAAAATCAACATCCATTATGAACATAAGTTTCAGGTTTTTATCGAACTTACGGCTTCTATTTTTGTAGACATAGACGAGTGTGCGTCGGTCCCCTGTCAAAATGGCGGCACATGCAGTGACGCCATTAACGGATATGAGTCAATATCAATTTTGGTCAAAATTTATGTCCTCGGTGGATGATGAGTGCACAATGCAACGTGCGGATCCCAACTATTGTTCCTAGTGTGCATCTCTATCACTGTCACAACATGCACACACAAATAAGCGTGATGTTCGGGTATATATGTATGTAATGGGCTCATTAATGGCCAGATTTGACCAAAATGCCCTGTCCCCAGGAAAATTTTACAGGCTAAAATCGAAATTTCGATATATTAACTACATGCCACCGAGAAAATCCTCTGGCATATCAT
Organism: Siphonodentalium dalli; assembly: GCA_032622095.1. NCBI lineage: Eukaryota > Metazoa > Mollusca > Scaphopoda > Gadilida > Siphonodentaliidae > Siphonodentalium > Siphonodentalium dalli. The sequence continues at coordinate 154,490,359 of CP136068.1, read as the reverse complement.
TAGTTTAGTTCTTGATATGAACTACTGTCACATATACACCACCCAAGATTGAACTTAACTAAGTGAAAATTGCTCAGAAACTTTGTACCTCAGCATTTTGTCTATCGTGTAACGAAGTGCTATTTACTTGACATAATGACGTATCCCTGCTATTTATAATCTCCGTATTTTGTGCTCCGTGACGCTGTGTATGTCACAATATCAGAAACGCATGTCGTCTGAATCAAAAAACAACTTGCGATAACACAATTATATAATAGGTAGGTTGACCCCCTCGCGTACTTTTCAAAGTCGTCTATTAAATAAAGCATGTTTGTTCGCTATAACATATGTATAATTATGTTTCAAATAAATGTTTCGGAAGCCACTGAGGTGTATTTTATACTTCCCTATTTTCGCCATACTGGAGGGAGAACTCACTGAATGCCGTGACCAGAATGGTATGTACATCTCTACTGTAACGTTCTCTGTTGTAACAAGCCAAAACGTTACAGGAGAGACCAATACTGTAACGAAAAGGGAAGGATGCTGTTTACATAGGCTGGTTGTGCGTGAACACATGCAACACCAAGCTGAAATATCTAGAGGGTGTAACTGGGGTCTTGTTCTTCTTTCAGATTACAAAATGTGTTTGATTTGGAAAATATTATCATTTTCGTGCGTCGATGTTTTGAATTTTCGTTACATGAAAGATATGTTTATGTTACATTAAAGATGTTCTTATGTGGTAAGTCGAATTTGCATTTCATGTGATTGTTATGAAACCATGATAGCCGGGAGAAAACATCAATTATAACGAGACTGTTACTTTTTATTAGTTATTCCTTCGGTTGCAACATGATTCCGTGTACGATCTAATTCAAATCGAGTGGCCGTTACAGTAAATACATTGTTATAATGAGTTCGCTAAGTTATAATAATCACGCGTGCCAACTCCTTCACGATATCATGTACGCTCTTCTGAAAGCATGTGTCCGTTACATTAAATACATCTAATGCTATGTGTACGATCTGCCTGAGTTTCCTGATGCCTCAAAGTTTCCAGTGTGCCGGGAAATATATCACATGATGTGCCAATGATTGAGCAATACTTTATTTATCATTCACCTAGCAATAGTTCTCTGATTTTAAAAATATTACGTTTTCTAGCGTTGAGGTTTTGGCTTTATTGTTACACGAAAGATATTATTAAGTATAGGTTAAGTATGTTCGTGTATGTTATGTCGATATTTTGTTTCAGGGAAGGCTTCCGAACTACGACAGTTGGAAGTAAATATATATTATAATGCTTTTCGTTAGTTATATTATTTGTGTGTGTTCATTGTGTGCACGATCGAACACAACTTGAGTGGTTATTAAAGAAATACAGCCAGTGTTATTGGAAGGACATGTTCTTGTAAATTGTTACAACATATTGTCCCATATAGAAATGAATTGTGTCACGAACATTGAAAACAGTTAGCGGAACTATGAGGATTCATCAATTGAAGTCGGTTAACACCACTGAACATTTCTTTCAGAGATACTAGCTGTGAATGTGACAGTGAGAGTGGTATTGGTAAGGGTCGTGCATTTAAAACTGCTAATTTTGAAAGCCAGGTGAGCGAGACAGGTGGTAAAGGGGAACAGGATGCAGAAGTTTGTGTTGAAGATATGGGTAAATCAGTAAGAGTTGCCCCTTGCGTTGAAGTTATTTGTGAGAACGTAGTTCCGAATAAGATATATGTGATTGCTGAGAGCGACAAAGTTGCCGAGAATGTAGTTGTGCAAGTTGCAAAGAAATTCGAAAAGCGTATTGTGGCTCGGAGGAATGTGAAACGGTGTGTAAAGAGAACAAGTAATGTGAGAGGTGAATATGGGGCGCCATCCCTCCAAATATTCGTTTTCGGAGATATCTCCTTGGATCCAAGCAGATATCTGCTAGCATTATGGAGATATCTCTTCGGTTTCAAGGAGATATCTGCTTGGAATATGGAGATATCTCCTCAGAAATATTTTCAAGGAGATATCACCTTGAAACCGAGGAGATATCTCCATAATGCGAGCAGATATCTGCTTGGATCCAAGGAGATATCTCCTTGGACCCAAGCAGATATCTGCTCGCATTATGGAGACATCTCCTTGAAATATGTTCAAGGAGATATCTCCTTGGATCCAAGCAGATATCTGCTCGCATTATGGAGATATCTGCTTGAAAAATATTTCAAGGAGATATCTCCATATTCCGAGCAGATATCTGCTTGGATGTATTTCGAAAAAATGGAAAAAAACGTATATGTACTGACTACTGTGGAGAAATCATTAATATTTCATGGCCGCGGTTTTCCAAGGAGATATCTCCATAATCCAAGCAGATATCTGCTTGGAATATTTTCAAGGAAATATCTGCTTGGAATATGGAGATATCTCCTTGGGTCCAAGGAGATATCTCGTTGAAAACTATTTCAAGGAGATATCTCCATAATCCGAGCAGATATCTGCTTGGATTATGGAGATATCTCCTCGGTTTCAAGGAGATATCTCGTTGGAAATATTTCAAGCAGATATCTCGTAGGGTATGCGCTCAGTAACAAACGCACTGAATTATCTAGCTTATGGACATTTTTCATTACATACAATACAATCTGCTACTCAATCCAGATTACCAAAGATATTCGGGTCACGTCATTAATATTTTATTATTAAGCCGGGCGCACACGTCGCAACAATTGCGATTGTTGTATGTGTCGTACAACATTGTTGTAAGCGTCCGCACACGCTACAACAAAATGACACAACAAATGTTATACAACAATGTTGTGACTAACCGCACACGGCGAATTTGTTGTACAACAAGTCACGTGATAAAACGTCATCATGCACGTGTTTGCTGCATACTAATTTCGGCTCTGGGTTTTTCTCCAAGTTGATAGATGCGGAATGCATGCATCAGGCTCGATTTGCCACGAATCTCTACCCTGGGCCTGGCTAACGCCCGTTATATATATACACTGAACCGATTTTGACCAATTTAGTACCTTTTTATAGGATAGGTTATAGTTATCATTAAACCTCCAGGCCATATATAATTTGGTTATTTTGTACCTCCTGTCTTATTGGGGAGGGGATATCAGGAGTTATTAGTATACCTCCTTTTTTAAATTATATGGAGTTATCAGTAAAACTCCATGGTGGGTGAGGGAATAATATACGCCAAACATGGACCTTGTTTTTTTGTTTTATTTGGACAGACTTACTCTTACAAGTGTTTATAAATATATCTCATGTCCTTTCATTATTAATGGGAATTTTGGAAGGAGCGTGTAAGTCGTGGACCTTGATTTCGAACCTTTGTGCATATTAACTTTTTTTTTTAATCGGCGCAGGCTTCGACCAATGATACATGACCGAGCGGAACAGGTTATTAGGTTCAAAATATGATGTAATTGTATTTACCAGCCGCTTGAGCGATAGCCAACTTCTGTGTTGAATACATGTATATTGTTATTTTCACTTCTATGTCTTCAATAGTCTTGGTGAATTAACTTCCTATCCAAGGGAATGACACACCCACATCTTGAAAATTGTACAGGTTTCAGAGATTCATCCAACTACGCCGTCCGGTTGTGTGGCTCTATAGGCCTCAGGTCAACGTTCTTGAGCAGCATTTCCATATGTGGAAGTCATGAATAATTCATGACTTCCACAGAGAGAATACCACTCCAGAACCCGCGACCTATAGTACCAAAACCACGGAACAGGTCATGGTGGTTACAATATGGACATGACTCGCATGAGTCAGAGACAGGGCATATTGATCGACAATAGCCAGATCGGGCAATACTCGACTGATGGATCTTTCACAGCCATAACGGTTGCATAACAGATGTTTCGCTCTCTAAAATATTTGTTATTTCTCAATCGGTATAATTTAACTATAAATGTTCATGGTAAACATCCATCAATTCTAGGTGTTTATAGGAACCGGCATATAATTTATAGTCAAGTTTGGCTATTATAGATCAATGGCGGAATCGGTGCTGGTGCCAGTGGTGGTTCAAATTCAATCAGACAGAATTCAGATTTACAGATTTAGTCAATTTAAATTTTCAGACCTGTACAGGCTGTAGACAGTGTAGTTTGTACAAATTACAATATTGTCAAGACATGGGAAGTGGAACAACAATGGATAGAAAATGTATTCACCAAGACCTACATTATACACATCAGTACAGTACTGGAGAACTGAACTGAATTCTGAACCTATGATTCACCGATTGTGAACAGGAAATTTTTTCTCAGAATGCCATGTGCTGGTAAATCAAATCAAATCACATTTCGAAACCAGGAACCACTCCGCTCGGTCATACTATATAATTTCTCAATGTTTGCGCCTATTTTGTTTGAAAGTATGCTTCAGTTTTCAATGTTAGTTCAGAATATCAACTAATAAATATCGAAGTGGAAACTGCCATTTTTCTCTTCACATTGAGTCATTTGATTTGACGCTGTACGTCATAGACTAACAATAGAACGCTGTCCATCCATTGGCTACAACAAGCAACACAATCAAAATTATTTGATCACTTGCCAACAATGTTGTGCAACAAAACATTGTTGCGTGCAACAAAAAATGGGGCCCGCACACGTCCCAACAATGCTGTACAACATTGATGCGACGTGTGCGGCGGGCTTTAGACGAGATCAATGCCATGTCAAATATAGGGGACCTGAAAATGATGAATGCTATTCAGACAAATTGTACTGTATAGTTGCTAACCGATTTGTGACTTTTACAGTATATTTTGGCTGTGACTGTATTTTTATGGTAAATAAAGATTGTGTTGCTGACAGTACATGTATACTGAATATTAAGTAGCGCAGATAGCGCTCAAACTCAAATAATCAAAACTCAGAGATCAGGGAGGGTCCTTAGTCCATATTCATGCATTGCTAAACATGTATCCTATCTTGTAAGTTCTGTGTATTTGTTTCAAATGATTCGCGGTCGAGGCTCCATGTAACTTGCAAAAGCTTCTGCCTCAATTTCAGTTGTATTTGTAGATATATTTTCCAGATACACTAAAATGTGATTAAAGTATAGTTCAATGTCATTGCCTTTGAGACAAGTGTCGCTGTCATCTAATGTATACATATGCATGGAGTGATAAAGTACGCGTTGCCAATATGGATATACAATTTTTTAAAATAAGTACTTTATTCTTTATTCCCATTAGATCACCTCATCGGGGTATTCCGTGTCAATTATAAACTAGGTTCATTTAAACAAATGCTATATTAGAACTTTACAAGAAATGTCTTATAAAGTTATACTATAGATTTGCTTCACCACTAAACTGGCAATGTCGTGATACCGCCTTAGTTGCTGAAAGCGACAGTAACCCCAATCAATCAATCGTATACTACTAATAATTTCTTTATTGTTTCATGACCAAGTAATTTAGAGGGCGTCGTGCGTAGAAACCAAACAATTATTACCCAGTTTAATTTGAGATCAGAAATTGCTAGCCGCTTTAAGTGTTCGTGGGAATCCACGGAGACAAACAAGTACATGTTCTACACTTACACTTACAAGCAACTGAACACTCACCTTCGACCAATCCAGTTAGAATCTGTATGCACATGCCGACGAGAAGAGAGAAACACATCCTGATGCTATTTGCTTTCACGGCCATGTTTCATTCGATATCAGTCTATCGGGAGAAATGAGCCGCACGGTTATGTTTTCCCCTATACCTATACGTTTCAATGGCAATATCTCGTGTGATGATCGTACTTCAACCTATCGAACATTGAGCTGTTGAAAATGTCAACGCCCATGCATTGTTATTCTGAAAGGACTACACTTTCAAGAATTCCCGTTTGAATTCTTACTGTTAGAAATCAATTACAACAATGTGCTTTAAGATTACTATAGGGTGTTTGCACGACTTTACCACGCAGAATATCAACAACTACAGTCATGATAATGGGTTTGGCCCGAACTCATTCTTAAAGTTAAAGATTTTCTATTTACAATATGAACTACCATTGGTAGGTTTTTTTCTATGACAGATATACATGTATAGTTGGATCGTACCCACGATCTCACTTTTTCAGGCGAGAAAAACGTCCGTTTCCCATAAAAAACATTCTCAATTATTAGTTTTATAGTTGATTTTAAAGGGTGACTGTACCCAAGTAGGTCCGGCTGGAGTCATAAATAGAGGATCTCTCATGAGTTTCTATTTTATATGGAATTTATCAACCGAGTTCACTAAATTCGATTTGAGCCGAGGTTTACCGAGGCTCAAATAGAATTTAGTGGACGAGGTTGATAAATTACAATTAAATTAGAACGAGTTTGAGATACCTTTTATCACATGATCAAATAAACGCGAAGCAACGCGAAATATTCATCGAAAACAACATTCATTAACTTCAGCAATCGCAAGTCATTTAGTGTAGGTAGTTAGCGTTTTGATCAATACAAGTCGGATAAAAGCGCCATTTTTTAATATCTTGTAGGACAGCATCTCTAGTCTAGGAATTTTCTTAAGAACTAACTTTTTGACGACGTAGAGCCGAAAATGCAAGATGGCGTCCAAGATGGCCGCCGGTTTGACGGTGGTACACCTCATAGTTTTGCTTATCTAAGAATGGTGGTTATTGAATAACATTCCATACTTTTAGTTGAAGATGGACACAATTATTGCAGATGGATGCCAAAATGGCGGCAAAACATGGAAATGTTTGCTTTTTTCCTTATTTTTGTTTAAATACTTTACAATTTACGAGATAATTTAAGAGAAGATAATGTGTTGATTATTCGATGGAATAACCTCTGTGAAAGAATCATGCACACTATAGGCGAAGTAGTATAATTTGTTCTGGTACAAATGTGAGGTACAGTATGTGCTATGTAAAATGACAGGGTTTCATTCTGTAAATGCTTAGAAACGAACCACGAATGTCACTGATGTCTTCAATTATATTTGCGACACTAATATATGTTTGGATCAATGGAATAAAAATTTGAATATCGAGATCTTTACAAATAAAAAATAAAATATATCAATTTAATAGTGGTTTTACCACGAAATTAGGAAACACCAAATGACAAAACCCATAATCGTCAAACTCAATTTGGTTCTCAAAACAGGAACACATGGAAGGTACAGGTATACTGCAACACATCTTCATAATCGGGCCTCGTATTCAAATTACCATACTTTGAAATTTGAAAATGCACTTTGTTTTAATAAACTGACTTGAACAATTCACTTCTTACAACCACATCTGCACAACTTCGTACATGGAAGTTTGCTTCTTAGTAATTTGCATATGAAACAAACCGATTTGCAAACACATTTAATCAACTCTGTGCGCTCTCTAGCTGCTTCTGGGTTGTCATCCATACAGTAACAAAAGAACCGTCAATCAATTTCCATCCAAAGAAGTCAGGTGCTGGACAATTTGCATCTACTCTGGGGCTTACAGTCCAGATACCAGCCTGATATATAGCAAGAGCATGTTCCTCGTTGGTGGTAAATGTTCATGTGCTGAACATTTCATGTCTAGCTTCATTAACTGATGTCATGTTAACAGATTTGTCACACACAATCACGACGAAATACTAAATACACTCAAATAGTGGCGATGAAACATCAAGAACCACACAAGGATTCCTCGTAATTGGCATCAAGCATTCTGTGAGCTAAGCTTTCCAAGCTTCCCAAAATTGGGCTTACCCTTACTAGGATAAGGGAAGTTGAATCGCATCCTGATATCGGATGGAATATTGGAATTACAGTTGATTTTGTTTAGCCCATTGAATTGCTCATATCAACTATGTTGTAGGTAACATGGGATTTAGACTTCTCGAAAGACAAAAAGTTTCAAATGTTTGCATTGAAGAAGCATAGCATGCTTATGTCACAACATGATCACGATTATATATTTGTCAACAGTGTGAACAATAATCGATGAATTATCGGTTTGTAGCATATGAAATATATGTTCTTCTCCCATCTATATCGAAAGTTGGCGAAAGGAGGGGCGTAATAAATGTGACTTCATCAGCTGCATGAAGGTCCCGTCTGATTAACTACATATACACTGCAGAGCTAAATCCAAAGGTCGAATGTAAGGTATTCGAGGGGTGCTCTGATACACTTACTGGTACCTGAAGTCGGGCATACGTTCTCCATGTATATCGGCACAATGTTTATTCCATACGTTATGATGAAGCTCGCAGATTGTAGAAGAATAGACCTGGTTTTGGACAGGTAAATAAAGGGTAGTATCAAAACAGGAACGTGAGAGAAACGTGGTTGTGGCATTCAATGTAAGGTGGGGGCTTACCACAAAAATTCCACCCAATTGGAATGACTTTCTAAGAAACACCACCAACAAGCTCGACTTTTTTGCATTGGTCAATGAATGTCTCTTTAAATTTGAAACCCTTACAGGGAAAACATCTTCGTAACGGAGGGTGATCTGTCGGTCCTAATGTGGAACCTATTCTCTTTGGGTGTACATATGATGAAGCTGACAGTAGATTAGTCGGACATATATCTCACATCTCATTATTCGTTGTACTGTTGAAAAGGATATTATCGTGATTCTGTTGTGACATCATTCTGCATGCTATGATACTCCAATGCAAAGATTTGAAACTGTGTCTTTCGGCAAGTCTAAATCCCATTTTAACTGCAACATAGTTGATATGTACAATATGTACAATTAAATTGGGCTCAGAAAATTCAACTGTGCTTCCAATATTCCATCATTTCCATGCAATATCAGGATGCGACTCAATATTAGTTATCTTCGGTAACATCGGGGGTACATGGAGATTTAATACCTGGATGTCGGAGCCGATGTGTTCAAAACGAAACATCCAGGTATTAAATCTCCATGTCCCCCACGATGTTGCCGGAGATAACGATTTTGTCCCCATAATAATAGCCATGTCTCCTCAATTTCAGTGATTTTCATGGATTTTCCGATTAATTCACACCAATAATAATAATCCAGTAGCCGACCTAATGATCCGGCGTCAGATGACGTCAAACTGGACGTGCGAGAGCAACTTCACGGTTGGTGGAAACTGTCAGTTAAGGGCCATTCATATATCCCAGATGTTTCACGTGCTCATAATATGCCCCCGATGTTTCGCGCACGTTCTCTTATACCCCGCTGTCAAGGGTGACAGTGGACATGGTGATTTAAATGTGGCATTGTAGCCAATCAGATTGCTAGTTACAACCAGATGTGGGGACAACTTCCCTTGTCTTTGGTAAGGATAAGCGCACATTTTGGAATGCTTGATGTCAATTACGAGGAACCCTTTTGTTGTACTTGATGTTCCATCACCATTATTTGAGTGTATTTAGCATTTCGTCGTAATTGTTTATGACAAATCTGCGAACCTGACCTCAGTTAATGAAGATAGACATGAAATGTTCAGCAAAGGCCGTGCACATGAACAGTTACCGCCAAAGAAATCGTGCTACCAGTATATATCAGGCTGGTATATGGACTGTAAGCCCCATAATAGATGCAAAGTTTCCAGGACCTGACTCACTGGGGGAAACTGTTTCAAAAGAATCGATTCTATCGCCTTTCCGGTTCTGTCTATATCGAACTAAGTCCCGACTCTTTCGCGATTTAAAACAAACATTTTCAAAATTTTGACGCCATTTATACACTAAATGTCAAAACAGAACTATTTTCTAAACAACTGTCAGTAGATTAGGTCTTTGCTCGTGCTTATTGGTAATAATAATGCGAAATCAGCTATTTTTGTGCACACTTAGAGGCATAATGCGTTTTTGTGCATTTCCTATGTAAATTAAGCAGCAATTTTATGATAAGTTTATCGGCCTTGACACTTTTAGTTGGGCTGGAACATGTCTAACTGTGTGATCGAACACCGGGGCACTATAATGACCTAATGTTCGATCATAAGCCAGACAAGTTCCAGCGCAATTTAAATGTGATAAGGCTGAAAATCTGAGCATCAAACTGCTGCTTAATTCTCGTGGGAAATAAACATAAATGCACGTCTCTAAATGTGCACCACAAGCAGCCGATTTCGCATTACTATCATCAATAAGCACGTACAAAAACAAAAATCTAATCTGTCGAGTGTTATTGGAGAATACTTTCTGTATTGACATTCAGTTTATAAACAGCCTATAAAAACTTCAAATACTTTTTAACAAACCGCGAAAGATTCGGAACTTAATTTGATAGAGACGGAACAGAAAGGGTGATATAATCGATTCTGGTGAAACAGTTTTTCCACAGTGTGACTCCTTCGGGTGGAAATTTATTGACGATTCTTTTGTTCCTGTATGGATAACAACCACATAAGTGGCTAGAGTTTGCAAATCGGTTTGTCCAGGTGCAAATTTTAAAAAAGCGAACTACCATGTACGGAGTTGTGCAGATGTGGTTGTGAGTAGTGAATTGTTCAATTCAATTTATTAAAACAAAGTGCATTTTCAAATTTACTGATCCCATCTTCCCACCACATGGCCCCTGGAGTATATCCCAGCAACAATATAACACACAAAATTATACATATCCATATGTATATATTATTGAATCTGGGCTATGTGCATGATTGATTTTCATGTTCTGTTGCTGGCATAATCGAGGACACTATATGATACAAGGAAATAATATTATTTCTTATTCCGAACTCAAATATACTTTCGAGTATACGCTTCAATCAGTTTGTATATACTTGGACATAAAACACTGAATTTAAGTATTGGTAATTTGAAGACGAGGCCTGACGATGAAGATATGTTGCAGTATACCTTCAATATGTTCTTGTTTTTGAGAACCAAATTTGTATTCAATTGATCCAAACATATAGTAGTGTCGCAAATAGAATTGATGACATCAGTGTCATTCACGGTTGGTTATTAAGCATTTACAGTATGAAACACAGTCTGAGAATAATTTCATTCATTTTATATAGCACATATTCTACCTCACATTTCTACCATAACGAACAATACTACTTCGCCTTTAATGTGCACAACTCTTCCACAGAAGTCGTCCCATCGAATAATGAACACATAGTTGATATCTTCTCGTATATTATCTCGAAAATTGTGAAGTATTTAATAAACAAATAAGGAAAAAACCCAATTTCTCATGTTTAGGCCACCATTTTGGCATCCATCTTGAATAATTGTGGCAATTTTTTTACTAAAAGTCGCGGTTGTTATTCTATAAACACCGTTATTAGATAATGTGTCGGAATTCGTTATGTTTACCATATCAAATCGAGAAACAAATCTTTTAGGGTGCGCCACCGTCAAACCGGCGTCTTGGACGCCATCTTGAATTTTCGGCTCTACGTCGGTCAAAAAGTTGGTTCTTGAGAAAATTCCTAGACTAGAGATGCTGTCTTACAAGATACTAAAACATTGCGCTTTTATCCGACTTTTATCGATCAGAGCATTTTTTGTCGCTAACTACCTACACTAATTTAAATAATGGCGTGACGTCATCGCACGCGCTAATATTACACGTGTGTCTTACCACTAATTATGAAACTGGTTTGTGGGTTAATGTATGTATATGATTTATTTCAGACTGAGAAGTCCATATTAAGCATGTTTACAACATGAATATAAGAATACAATAAATCAGTGTTAATCAATCGGTTATATATATAACAGATAATACCATGACTTGAATAGTTTTTGCATCCCCAGCCGACTCAGTGCAAATGCAATGATCTAGCCAGGAAACTGTTCCATGTGCTGCACTGACATAAGTAATTGTATCTAATGTTGGACCGAAATATTCTGCATCAGAAATTTTCAATGAAACCTCTCTACAGAATCTACGCATGTTACTTGTATTTTGTCGGGCATTCGCGTTGAAGTTTCCCATCACATACTCCGCTTTTATGTCGGATTCTTGAATAGCAGCTTGAATTTTTCCCAAACAGTTGAGAAAGAGATCCGCATTGTCTGCCTCATCTGTTGGCAAATAAACACAGATGATTAATATTGATGAGTTATTATTAACTAGTTTTAAACCTATAATTATTGGGTCATCGTATGATATAAATGACGCTTGTTGTGATAATTCTTTTCTCCATAAAATAGCAATACCACCATATGGACGTCCCTTCAGAATTTCACGCTCGCAGTTAACGGCAGAAACACCTTCTGCCTCGAAGTCCTGATGGATGGATCGTAGAAACGGAATGTCCTCTTTCAGCAACCAATGTTCTTGTAATAAGATGCTATCAGAATTAATGCATATATTCCTCACTGCACTAACGGACGATTTTATCGATTGACAGTTATATGTTGTTATTTTAATAGACTCCGTGATCAATGTAATATATAACGTTATATATTCCCCCAGGAATCATAAACACCACTCCTGGGCAGGGATGTGGCTAGTAGTGGGGCGGCTCCGTGTCAAAAAAAAGGGTGAATCGTGCATTTTATGGTAAAAGCAACAAACTTTGTATACAACATCCTGAGGTGATATATTGTGGATTTGGATATCATGCCAAGCTAGGGAGAGCCCATGGTTGCCATGGTAACCACCGAAAAACATAGTCGCCAAAAATGCCAAATTGGTTTTTTTGCGGAAGTGCGATTTTGGTGCCCATCTCCCTGCACTGCAGCCCTGACTCAAATAGCGCCACTTGTGCCATCTTGAAAGCACACGATTATATTCCTCGTTTCATAGAGAAGAATGTGTATCAACTTTGTGGAAATCGGCGCTAAACAGGTTTATTAATTCTTGTGTACCTCTCCCCTTCCGTGCATCCCTGACTCAATTGGCGCCACTATTGACGTTGTAAACCACACCATTAGATTCCTCATGGAGATGATTATGTATAAGTTTGGTGGAAATCGGCGACAATTTTTGTTCTGCCCTTCTCCCCTTTTGTGCCCCTGACAACCACAGCGTCACTTTAGAAAATTCTAACCCGCACTATCTTATCCATTATCTTTCTTGTAAAAAATGTACCAAAGTAGACCTCTCTATTGTTATCGAGATGGTCCCTGTAAATTGTTATGGAACACAGACAGACATTGGCAATATAATTCACAGTTTAAAGTAACGTGTGCACAGTTATATATATATGGTCCAAGAATAACATGAGACATCATAGTGTCAAGGCAGACAACCCAGCCTTACACAACGTCATTTCCTGGGCGCATTTAGCTTGCATCGGAAGTGATCAACGTAGAAATCTTCCTTCCGGGTTCGGCGTATTCTGTTTGCTGAGAACAGTTTTTGGAATGGGAAGATCGAATATTGATTCTTTCCACATTCATCCAAATGTTCACTCAGTGAAATTTTGCGATATTCTCGTTGATTTATCTCGAACACCAACTGTATATACACGCAAAAGAAATTTTCCACACCTGGGCACCCGGATTTACGCGGAATTCTGTTCTTTAATTGCCTGTTGGATTGTGGGACTTTTATGAATTTTGCTTAATCCGTAAGAGCTGCATTTAGATAGATAGATAGATAATTTTTTAATGGCTAAAAGATGCAAAATTGGCAGACATATGAGCATAAGCATATATACAAAAGAGTAACACAGAGTGTGACATTCATATAGTATAAATATAAAAAGTATAGATATATAAATATAGCAAGAATGCAGCTTGACAGTTCTGTAGAGGGACAAGATAGTGAATAAACCTAGCTTAGTAATGACTACTAAATAGATACCCGTACCTTTATAAATATATATATATATATATATATATATATACAAACATGTAACAAATAACACTCCAAAAATACCAACAATTATATCAAATGGAAACACTATAATTTCGCAACCAGAGAAAATAGCTCAAGAATTTAACGATTATTTTGCGAAAATAGGTCCAAAAACTAGTGACGAGGTGCCAATCCCAATGCAAAAAACATTTTCATGTTCCCAACAGATACATATGAAGTTTTGAAACTCTCGAATGACATCACTGGAAAAGGAACCACAGATATCGATAACCTGTCATCAAACTTAATGAAACAGACCATACCCGAAACGTCCCCAGCGCTAACGCACATATCCAATCTATCATTTAAACAAGGTATTTTCCCCGATAGGATGAAAATAGCAAAAGTAATTCCACTTTATAAAAGTGAATCTCCCGATAAAATAACGAATTATAGGCAGATAAGCATTCTGCCAGTTTTCTTGAAGTTGTTAGAGAAACTCATGCATAAAAGGCTTTTTTCATTTCTCGAAAAACATGAAATTTTACATAAAAATCAATATGGCTTCCGTAAGAATCACTCTACCATACATCCTTTGATGCACCTTCTAGATCATGTAGCAACAAACAACGGCAAACCAACTAAGGATTGTACATTAGCGATTTTCAAAGACTTATCAAAAGCATTCGATACAATTAACCATGATATTTTATTGAAAAATTAGAACATTATGGAATTCGGGGTGTTTCCAATGAATGGTTTAAGAGTTATTTAAAGGGAAGAAAACAATACGTTGATAAATGTAACTCGATGAACTTACTATCATTTGCCGATGTTACCACGCTTTACTTTTCTGGTCATGATAGGAAACAGTTGAAAAAATCATCAACGGCAGAAATAAAAAACATTTTTGAATGGTGTTGTTGCAATAAACTATCTATCAACGCAACTAAAAGTAAATTCATATTGATCCACCCCAAAGGCAACGAGGACTAGTGGAGAAATTTTACACTAAAATTGAATAATATGGATCTAATTAGAGTTGGAAATCAAATGCGAGTAAAATCAATAAAAAATTTAGGCATTTTGATCGATGAAAACTTGACTTTTAAAAACCATATATCAATGATACAACGTAAACTGTACCACACTCTCTACTTATTGAACAAAGTTAAAAACTTTCTACCAAAAAAATCTCGAAAAACTCTATATCAGTCGTTAATCCATAGTTATCTTATTTATGGTCTCCCGATATGGGGACACTCGATTCACGCGGGCGTACTATCTACCTTACAATAAAGGGCAATTCGTATTTATGCAACACAAACACAGAACCTCTCTTCAAACAAGAAAATATCCTAATGTTCAAAGATATACAT